>CM043698.1:5022500-5507500 GCA_023935145.1 Bretschneidera sinensis
TTGGACTTTGCCTTGCCCTGTAATCTGACAAAGTATGAAGTTTTCCTCTCAGAAAATCGCCATCTAGTATGCTTCTTGTTTTCTTAAGAAATTTTCCTCGGAAGGTGGCACATCTTCCTCATCATGTTTCAGTAATTCTCCAATTCCACAGCAAAGTCTAGTAGATAATCTAGGGGATAAAGGTGCATAGCCACCTCCACCTGCACCAGTTTGAAGTTTTTATTTTTTATTTTTTATATTTTTATCATATTAATCCAAAAGAATTCAAGATCTAGTAGACAATAATTAAGAGATGGGTGACAAAAGAGATCGCAAAAGATAGGCTAAGAACAAATTTGTCAGATACCTCTAAAAGATGAACTTCTCTCAAAGTCTTTCGTTGAGTGTAGCAAAATTGTCCCAGAAAGCACAACTAGAAATCCACATAGCTCTGATATGATGCTCCACACACTTTGGCCATCCCAGTCCTATAATAATATGTTTTCAGATATCTCGTGACATTGTATTTGTGAACAGAAAATGATTGGCTTGGAAATTTTATTAACTGACCAGGTCCACCATAGGAACCCAGAACAGATTTTATGTTTCAATCTATAGTATAGGTGCAGGTCTGGTTCAAAGTTTTAGTAGCTAAATCCTCTAAATTTAGGAACAGCTAAAATTCTCATGTCATTTGATCAGAAGCAAGCTCTTCTCAAATTCCCTCTCCATTCAAGTTATCACCTTAAATTTGGATCTGCACCTTCATAGCATCTAAAGTCTAGGTCTGTACAGAGTAGGCTTGTCATAGTAATAGTAATATCTAGTTAAGTGATCTACTACATGAGTATTCAAACTAGGTCTTTAATCTGTCAATTGTAATCTTTTTTTTTTTTATGAAAATGGTGAGAAATAAGATGAAGCCTAGTTTGTCATATTGCCTCCCAATTTATAAAGCCAACTTGAAAACACAACTACACTTGGCACTTAGCAGAGAGTTATGAAGTAACAACCTTTAAACTAGAATTCCATGAATAATTTGACGATACCTTGAACATGATGACACTGGCGAGGATTGCAAGCGATGTGAACAGGACATAATATATAGGGGAGACAACCGCAGTGTTGAATGTGTCAATTGCCTGAAATATCAAAATCATTTTCTTAGAGCAGAAGATACTGACAAAAAAGTTAAAATGAAACTATAACACATCATTTTATATATCCATGATTGGGAAAATGGAGAATCCTCATAGATGAAAAGAGTTTTAGATGCAACAGGCTAAGAACTCAAAAGGTCAAAATTTCCATCACTCCCATGGCATATTAAACTGATGATGGGTAAATATTGAAAGAAGTTACCATGTCAGGAACGAGATGATTTGTGGAGAGGAGGTTTTAGAGTTGAGGATTTTAAGTATTTGACTAAAATCTTAAGTTCTACCAGCTACAAACACTGAACCTGAAGGACCATCTCCGTTACATCCAATGATAGAGAGTGGAGACAGAGCTGCAATCCATGTGCTTGCTTTCTCATCATAGATGTATGATAACTTTTACATGGAAATCGAATCCCAGTGTTTTGTAAGAAATTGTAATGGGTTCTTGTTCTTTCATAGAGCAACTTGCTTTCAAATTCCCAGATAGTGAAATAAACCTGAGATCCTACTCCGTGATTGACTCAGTATACACCTAAAGCATCCTATGTAGTGGAATAACCCGTTTCATAATGACATTTCTTCAAACTTTGAACTTGGTTATGCATTCTTCAAATTCTACCATCTTCAATGGTTTGCTTGATGTGTACAACTGTAAATGAAAAAGTTCTCATACCAGGTCTGATCTAATTATTCTGGTATCCTTCTTTTTAAGTGAGAAATCCAATGCAACAGAATTAGGATCAACAGACCACATAGAAAGTTTTAGTTGCCAAATCAAATGGCAGTAACAAAGTGTATCATATTCAAAAGATGAATGTAGCCGAAAGGGAAATGAGTTGAATTTTACTAAATTGCAACTTAATTTTTACCTTTCAAGTTGATATAAAGGAATTGTGAATCATGATGAATTGATAATTTTTTCTTACATATCCTATCTAAGGTTTATTTGTTTTTAGGATTTTGGCTCAAATCTTCACAACGAGGACTTCTAATTGGTTTGGAAAAAGTGGTTTTCTATTTTTATTGTTGCTTATTCTAGTAGTAGTAGTTTACTATGTTGTTATTTTCCTTACAGTATTAGGGAAATATCCTCTATATAAAGAGAATCCTAGAGAAGGTTTGAGACACTCATTATTCCAATATACATTGTAAATCAAAGGAGTTTACTACGAGAGCTAGGTTGAGAGTTTTGGGTGTATTGAGATTGTCAAGTAGAGAGAGCGTTTACAACTAGAGATAGGTTGAGAGCTTTAGTTGTATCCCAGCTTTTGGGTTGTGAAATAGTGAGAGTTTAGCAACTCCGTTTTTCCTAAAGTTGTAAATAAAGATTAATAAAGTAGTGGATTTGTTGGTAGACATAAGCAAAGCGGCTATCGAACCGCGTTAAATTGTTGTGTTCTTACTTTTTCTTTTGTTTTGCCTAATTAATTGTTGTGGTTGTGTTTTTTGCCTAAAATTTGAGTACGTAGATTTTAGAGATAAAATCCCAACAATTTCGTTGAATTGATAATATATTTATGTGCACTAAAAGCACGTAATTGTAATAAGCATGACAATTCTACTAAGAATTCTCGTTTGTTTCCTTTCTTCCTCCTAATTAATTTTCTCTTTTTTTATCCTTAAATTACTGTTTGCAGCTTACTTTCAGCCACAACAATCCATCTTTAAACCCTTACCTGATCCCCATAATCCTGAAAATTCTTTAAATTCCACAGAAGTTCCCGTACATTTTTATTCCTTGCAAGTTCAGCCTATAAACCATCTAAAATTATAGCCTACCACACTTCATTCCATCCAATACCTTAATTTTACTCCGGCCCCATAAATATCACATCCGGACAAAGGTTACTTTCCAAAAGAATTAACCATAGAAAAGCTTAAACCCTTTCCTCGAATAGATTGATTTGCTTATGCAATGCAAAGTCCTCATCTCGGAGCATCTATACGAATTTGAAGTAGGACCTACTCCCCTAGGACCGGATCAATTCTCTAATCAAAACCAAGGATTAGGAATACCAGTTCCATCATCTTTTTATTTCTAGCATTCATTGCTACTTTAATTCAGAAGACTGATGCCATAGTTAAGAACTCTGTAGCTCACAGCTTGTACCCGTAGCGTAATCAATGGTTTCTAGCACAACTGTATAGAGTAGTGTACAACAAAAACTTAAAGGACCCCGCTAGTGGAGAACTTGACTACATCTTGCACTCAGTGCCTTTGAAGCTGCACACAACCTGACCACTCTCAATTTGATACAAGAAAAACCTACATGTTTATCACCCAGGGGTGCTGCCTCCCCTACCCACTTAGGAAGTCAGCTAAGGCTCACAAAAAACTAAGGGAAAGGCTAGAATTAAACCAAAAAGATTTGTGGCATGCCTAGAAGCATGTCAAGATCAAAATATATCTATTTGTTTCTTTCACTGGATCTATTCTAATATTAGCTAAAGAAGACATTAACTACCAGAGGGGAGGGGGGACAGTGAATCAAATGAAGGAAATTTGAGAAGTGTTTGTTTTCTTTATTGGGGTTGGGGGAGAGTGATGGGTTGGCTTATGCTGCATTTTTCTTTATAATGTGAAACCATAGAAGCATGAATTCGTAGATGACTGATACAATGCAACATATCAGCAGCAGTTTGATATTACTAACCTTGTTGAGATAATTCATTTGTGTAATGACACATGTAGCCACAACCAACATAAAAAACCATGTCTCTGGATAGACTAACTGGTTTTTGCCCTCAAAGGTTAATTTCAATGCTGTTCCTAGGGCTTTGACACTCATGACCTGCACATTGATCATAAAACATAAACAAAAATTATATGACAAAAGCATTATGGGATAAAGAAAAAGGAGTTCATCCAGTTTTCTATCAGAAGAGGACATTATATTACCCGAGTGGTGGTCCAGAAACATCCAAGCTGAAGTTATTACTGTTCTTACAGAAAATTTTCAAGCTTATCCAGATCAAGAAAATAAATATTTATCTATAAGAAAGTTATAACTCATTTGTCATCATTTAACAAGCACTTTATCAATTTCACACACCCAAAACTTCAAATTTCGGATATATTTGAACCAAAGGATCAAACTATTTGTTTCAGCCTAAAATATTGTCATTTAGCTATATATGCAGCATCAGTTTTAGCAAGTTTCTAAAATTTTACCAAATTTCAGTACAATGATCTGGAATGAAAGGAAACTGTATGAGCACTGGAGTATTGATTGATAAAAATAAGAACAAAACTTATAGTAGTTTGAATGGTTTACCGAAAGGGAACCCATTAGAGAACAAATGCCAGTGAAAACTAACACATTTGTGTGCCCACACGTTGGTACAAAATGGAAGACAAGAATGAAGACCAGCACAATTACTGAGCCCACATAAAGCAAAAAAGCTGAAATAAGAAAGTGATAGAGTTAATCAGTAAAAAAAGGGTAGCATAAACATATACGAGAAACACAAATATGAAGGTCGCTAACCAGGTTGAGTCGCCATATTCCATATTTCCTGAACAGAAGTAATAGGACTCTCCTGTGGTGCATGTATGACAATTACAACTGAACCGGCAATGCACATCACACATCCCAAAATACCTAGTTGGTGTAACTTCTCCTTCAAGATAAATTGAGCCAACATAGCACTACAACCACTCCATTCAAAGAAATTTAAAAAGTTTATAGTAATTTAGAAGAAAATGGCATCTGAACCTTGGAACAATTGAATGAAATACTCAGGAGATACTACCTGACAATTATACTAAGTGCGCCAAGAGGAGTAACAAGAACTGCTGGGGCAAATGCATATGCCACAAAGTTTGCAACCTCTCCAACAATCACTATATCAGAAATAAATAAAAAAAGTAGGAGAATTTCTGCAGAGAATAAGTTAAAAGATAAAATGCTAACAATAATCCTAGTTTTTGTACACTTAATAGCCACAAATTGCTACAACTGGACAACGATAAAATAAATTGGGGGGGGGGGGGGGGGGGGGGTGTGGGGGGCGCTAACCCTTTTAAGAGAACTAAATTTCCTATGACCTAAGGAGCTGAATTTGACAATTTCATAATCAAAACAAACATATTAACATATGAAGAATTCAAAGTTCTTTTCAATAATTCAGTTGGTTCTATATGATAATATGACCATAATTATTAGCAAATGACGAAAGGGGATTTATAAATAAATAAATTATATAAAAAAAGCTTACTTGTTATCATGCCGAACCACCACAGAGGCTCCAAGAGATATGAGAAACCACCAACACCTCAAAAATTACAAGAACCAAAGACAAACCCATAAGAGAAAACCAAAATAAAATCAAAGAAACTTGAAAATTGAGGCAAAAACAAAAATCAAATAGAAAAAAACACTACCAGCTCTAACACCAGAAGCTGCAGCTGCTCTTCTCAGGCCTTTCTTCTTGATAATAAAACTTGCCCCTATAAACAAACTTGACAACAATGCCAAAACAACGCCTTTTAAATTATCTCCAGAAAAACCCATCTTCAATCTCTCTCTTTCCCTTTTTGATTCTTTTTTCTCCTTCTTTTTCTCTTCATTGAAATCTTCCAATCATTAGTTTTATTGCTCATATCACATTCATTTCGCAATGTTTTTGCAGTGAAATGAGAAACAGTTAGGGTGTAGTACCAGACAGCTAACTTCTGTGTATGCACTTTCCACTGGGTGCCACCTAGCTTTTCTTTTTCTTCTCCAGTTTAGCAATTTACTCATAAAATCTGGACAATCTATACAATATAAGAAACAAACTAAAATTCTGTAATTTGAGGGGAAATTAAAAAAAAACAACTAAAATACTGAACAGTCTATGTGATCACTGATCAAAAGAATTGTCTGTGTTTTGGTATTTGAGTTGGCACTATATTAAATACCTTTTTTTTTCATTCATGAATTAAAACCATAGATTAAATGTCAAATTTAAAAAGTATATTTATCACCACCAAAATGTATGATTGATCTACGGTTGTGATCTTGAATATGACAAAGATGGCCTACTGAGTAGCAGTTATCAAAAGGTTGATAATTGGTGTGCATGCTTATTGCTATATAACTAAGGAACAGGTTTTTTTGGCTGTTGGTATATAAAAAAGACAAGAAAAACAGCTATGATTTTGTATGACGTAACAAACTTGAATCTAACGTGTTGCGTTTGTACAGGTTTCATGTCGACCAACAGGAGAGAGAAGAATAGTAGCGATGATTTTTTTTTTGATTATATCAAATTTAAATTAATTTAAAATTTTATTAATAATATTAAAAATTATTGATAAACTATAAAAATGATGTTACAACTAAACTATATGGACCCGATAGTAGTCTAAGCATGATTCCATCACGATCATTATTAATACTAACCTAAATAATTTTTTTTTGTTTTGTTTTTATATAATAAAATTATTCGAGGCTCCACAATAAAAAAGAGTTTTTTCATGAACCAAAGGCTTAAAGAATTACTAATTTTTAATCCAATCATTATTTTTCTCTTCTGTTTGGGTTTCGGTTTAATCATAATTAAAGCATGCTTTAATAACTTAAGTTAGCTTTAAAGACATGCTTTAATAATTGAGAAATTCTTGGCTTTTAGTTTCTCCCTAAATAAAAAAGTTATGTAGGGATGGTCTAACCCTTTACTCGCTGGGGAGCTTGACATGGGGAGTCTAAACGGGAAGACTATAGGTGTCTCAAAGTTGATTGAACTATAGTCCGACCCCAACATCACCAAACTCATCAATGGAGACTTAAATTTGAGAAGTAAAGACATTTACCTATCGAGTACATGATTACAATATCATCCATTTATTTATAAAAAAAAAATTTAAAATTTTATATTTTTATATGTGAAACTGAAAAATTTATATGACAATAAAAATTGACAAACGCTCTTTATCAATAGTGATAGAGTCAAAAATTTAGTCCAGAAAAAACAAAATTATAAAACATAAAATAAAAATATCTGAATTATTTAAAAAAAAAATTATAAATAATTCTCTTATATATTTGTTACACCTAAAACTAATTTGTTCAATTATTTTTGATGTTTTTTCATAGTTTGAAATCATTTAATGACCGTCTCATTATCAATGATCTTGAAAATGTCTTTTTTTAATATGTTTAACCAATCAATCATTGAATTTTCATTCAATGATTAAGCATCATTGCAATCTTGGTCTTGCTTAAGATCTTTTATATTTTCAACCAAGCATAAATTCATGAGCAAGAATTCATTGACACCAAGCGTAAAAATAACTTATATTACATAAATCAATATAATTTTTTATAATTCATATTTTATGGAATTTACTATTGGATTTAATTTTCAATTCATATAGATTATGTACGCAAAATTTCATATCAATCTAATATTTTTAAATATTTCATTTATATTATTAAAATTGAATAAAATTAAAAATTCCAATTTAATGAGTTATATTGATGAGATATTTATACATATTTAATTTATGTTAAATTTTACATGCATGCTCTCCGTAGATGCATGACTAAATCAAACAGTCGGTTTTGAAAAAAAAAATCAAAAAATTATGAATTAATATATTACATCGTTGTTCACTTAATTTTACACCTGATGTCAACTGATTTTGTTGAAGTTCATTTATCGAATAAAATAATAGTAATAAATACTAGGATGAGGGCCACTAACCGCACCTCACAAATCACAGTAATAATTTTTTACTTGATTACCATTTACCACTTACTAGGGGGTCAGGCACTTCTCTACAGTAGATTGTGGAGATCTATTTTCCTTTTTAACTTCTTTGAAATATGGCTCACTTGTCTGATCTCTTCTTTAGCATTATTGTTCAGCCCAACTTTACTGCTTGCTATACCATATACAGGGAATTTTTTTGGGAAAAGTAAAAGGGGCATTTGAGTACTATTGAATACCACGATAAATTTAAATTTAAATATTTTTTATTTGATGATGCGATATTCAATTTCATCATAAATTTAATTTAATTTTATTTTTTAATAAAAAAAATCGTAATCTAGCTCACCAAACATCCAAATATATACTTTGAAAGTCAAGTTTTGATCGTAAATAATTTTGATAAAAAAGGCAATGCAAATGATTGAATTGAACAGAAAGTCATCCCAATAGATATTATATCCCTAAGACATGCTTCAACACATGGAATGGCATTGAGAGATTAATCAATCTTGACCACGAGTACTTCTATCTACAAGAGTAGGAATCTCAAATGCAAATTTCTTTTTCTTCTTATCATTCATGATCCAAACAACAGCTTCACCAAAAACCTTCTTTTCTTCTTCCTCCCCATCATCATTAAATCCGCGCAACATCATTTCCACATCTCTCTCTATCACAATCGGCTCCGTACGATCACCACCCCCCCTAGGCTTCACCACAAGCAAGGTTGCCTCCATCATCTTAATCCCAGAAGACGGCAAATTCAGAACGGGAACATACCACATTTCCACACGCAATGGACCTTCGAAGCTTTCTTCAACTTCTGGCATTGGAGGAGACCCGGCCTTCCTTGAATTCACATACCCTTTTAGCTCTACAATCTCTTTTTCACTCAAACAAAGTTTCCCCATTCTCCAATCATCTTCCACAGTAACATTAGTTAGCATCTTCAAATCAGAAACAATCGTTTGCAGATATAAATGCCTGTGTGATGCATCTGATAAGCGGACTTCAATCAGGAGAGGAATCAATGTTTCGAATTCCCCATGTTCTAAAGAGTACTCTTTGGCTGCTGTGTAGGTAGCAGCAGCAGCAGCAGCAAAATTATTCTTTATATCTGGGGAAAATGTAGCAAACAGAATGCTGCAGCATTTGAAATGGGAACCAAACACAACATTATACTTGATTGAGATTGTACGCGCTCTGACTGGATAATGAAACACCATTTTAAGAGATTCAACATCTGGGAATTTGCTTTTCAGATCAGCAATCAAATCACACGGGGTTTGGATATAATCCGAGGAGGGATTAATGGGAGGAGATAAATCCCTTAAGACAGAGAAGTCCATAAAAAGAGACAGGTTTTTGGTTTGAGGGATGAGGGAAGCAAAGCGCTTGGTGACTAACAAACATCGAATCAAGCTTTTGGGTTCCAAAATTTTGTTGAAAATCACAAGAATGAGATCATCTGGTAGGCGATCAAAATGATTTGTTTGTCTTAAGTTTCTGTGAAAAGAATGCTTCTTTCTTTGAAGGTATTTCATGTTCAGGGATTTTAGATGTTTGGATGAGGATCAACATAAACTGTGCAGAGTATAAAAAGGCTTAACTAAAGCTGTACTGCTCATGATTCATGAAGTAGAACCTGCTATTTCCAAGTAGTGTTGGTTAAGCATTAATTTATCACTTCTATTTATAAACAAGAATCCTTCACCATGAAAAATGAAAAACTCAAGGGAATAGATGCTCTAGAGAGAAAAAAAAAAAATGTGTTTTGGTGATTCAATTGGTTAAAAGTCAAACACATGCCTAGTAACCACCCCCTACATATTCTCCTACCTATTCTTAATTATGTTTTCTAATCAGTTAGAAAAATTAGGATGTAGATTTTCTGGTTTGGTTGGTACTTAGACTTTGAAATTCAAGCTGCCAACAGGTGGTGTTTTGGGGGGAAAAAATTGCAAAGTTTTTATCACTTGAGAAATTTTTTACATATCGAGCATGGGAGAAATTAATAAAATTTTATTAGTCCACAAGTCTTGTAGGCTATGATCGATAGAGAGGTGAGGAGGGAAAAGGGAGAGGAAAAAAGAGTGAATGGAGAGCAATTCTCTTGTTTGATAAAAAAAAAAAGTGAGATGATTGATGTTTTCTACCCACATGTACTACAAATCACAATCCTCTCGGATTAGAATGATTAGTGAGTGAAAGCTAAAATGAGCTAAATTTTTTTTGTCACTTTCTTCTTTCCTATCATTTTTTTCATTATCTTTGTTAAAGGCATGATGAAAAACGTCAATCTTCTTATTTTTCCATTATCTACTTATTCTTTCCTCTTTTCTTCCTTTCTCTCACTGTTTTTCTCTACCAATCAGAGTCGTACCTTTAAAAATATGTTGGTAGAGAATTCCTAACTCTTCTAATAAAAACAGTGTTCAACTTGACTGTCAAATGGAATCAACTCAAACATTTGGGGTGTGTTTAGTTGTGGAAAATGTTTTCCATTTTCCTTCACTTTATTCAATAATTTGTACATTCTTAACATAACTTAGAAAACGATGCTACTCTTTCCAACATTAAATTGAAAAAGTAGGAAATAAAAAAATATTGTTTTTCAAATTATGTTAAAAATGCGTAAATTGTTAAAAAGAGTGAAGCAAAATGGAGATGGAAAATGAAAAACATTTTTCACAATTAAATGCAGCTTTAAATTTCCCTCAATGTCAAGTCTTACAAATACATCCTTTTGTTCTGTGAACTCCCTAAATATATCTTTGTTGAGTAATTTGATACTGAAGATGATGTTTAAAATATTCTAAAAAAACAAAATACTGGACTGGATTCAAAACATGTGAGATACAGAAAAATACAAGAAGTAATATATTAAGCAGAGAATTCAGCAAGCCTCAAAAAGAGTGCAAGCAGAGGAGGAAATTATGCAATTTTTACAGAGTACCGTGAGATTATAAAAGAGAGTAATTACATGGATGGAAGTTCAATTAAATCCTGGAAGGAATCATAGGGATGTTGTTCAGCAAATATGCACAAGCAGCAGCAACTCCACTTCCCAGCTTAACTGGGTACCCGACGTCCTTAAGTATCATCTCAACACCAGCAAGACAACCCAATAGTTGCAACTGAAAAGTGATAATGATCATATAAATAAAATCAGGCTGGTTAACAGTTGAAGCAGTTGAGTCTAATTTGTTATAGTTTCTTATTTTTTTCACAATGATGAAAATGTACCAACAAAGGAAATGTAGCTGAATAACACATGATTATATCATTTTATATATAAGCTCATTTTAAAAAAAAAAGGGAGATGGTCCAGGATCTCAAGGAAAATAGATTAAAACCATTGTCTAGATGCTAGTAACATTAGCTGATTCTGAAAGAATATAATTTTCATGATAGTCTTCGTAACAGAAAAAATACTATTTGCAGTTCATGTGCAGGTTGCAACAACATTAGAGGATGAGGAAAAGTGGGATTTTACTTACTACCCTACCATTAGATAATTCCAAACCCCACTCATTCTGAAGGCCTGAACCAATGTTCCTGGCCATGCATTGTAAAAATTTATTTCATTATGACTCTTAAGGCTGTGCTTGGTAGAAGAGAAAAGTGAGAGAAAAGAAGAGGGAGAGTAAAGAAAGAGAGGGGAAAGCACATTTATATTGTTTGGTAGGAAAGAAAATTGAAATGATTGAGATTTTCTTTTCATATGTAAATCATAATCCTCTAAAATAAAAAAAGATTGAAGAATGGAATGTAAAATGAGCTATTCATTTTTAACTTTTTCTTCTTTCCTTCCAGTTTTTTGTTCTCTATCAAACAATAAATCTTTTATGTTATTCTCATTTTTCTACCCTTTTTCTCTTTTTTCCTTCACTTTTATTTCCTCTTCAATTTCTCTTATACCAATCATAGCCTTAAAAGAGTTTTGAACTAGAAGCCTCTCCAAAAGTGTCCTTTGGGTTGTCTTTAGTAGGAGAGAATGAGAGGAAAGAAAAGTTTGTGAAATGAATTTTTCTCTTGTTTAGTAGAGAGAAAAGTGAGGAAAGAAAACTAAGATAATTGATGTTTTCACTTACATATACAAATTGGAAAGTGAAAAATAGGAAGAAAAAAAACGAGATTATTATTTTACCAATTAATCCTTATCTAATCTCCCATGTTAATATCCATTAACATTATGAAGGATATAGTGGTAAAACTAATACTGTTTACATTTTCTTTCCTCTCATTTCTTCACTTTACTAAACAAAGGTAACATAGCTATTTTCTTTCCTCGTAGTTTTTCATCCTCTTTACTAAACACATGAAAGAGAAAGTAAATCTTCTTACTTTTCTATCCTCTCACTTTTCTTTCCTCTTACTTTTCTTTCTTACAAAACACACTTATAGAGTCCACCCCTATCACCAGTAGGCTAATAGATCATAGGTAGAAAATATGAGTTCGTAGATACATGAAGGATTGAAAGACAAGTTTCTGTTTCTAGCATGAGTTCAAATAGAAAGACACCATGGAATTGAATTTGTCTACTCTTAATCTGCAATTCAGTTTATGTTGCTGTAATTAACAAGTAGCACGGAGTAGCTGATTTCAGATTATGTACTTTTAAATGTATTTTCTTCCTGAATGGTATTATCAAAGTCAACTATATAAAAGCAATATATTTTACTTGCCAATTAATGTCTTCATATAGTTTGTAACTTATGCTTCTCACAACTTTTAACAATGAAGGAAAGAAAAATTAATATATATATATAAAACATCATTTCCTCATCATGAGTGAAAATTAAATATGCACGTCATAGGATAGAAGAAATGAACAGTACCTCATTTACGTTGCCAAGATGCCCTATTCTGAATACCTTTCCAGCTACTTTGTTGAGCCCCAGACCTAAGCTTAAATTGTATCTCTTCCATCCTCTTCTAACAATTTCTGCGCTGTCAATATATGGGGGAACAAGCACAGCAGTCACCGTGTCACTGTACCATTCCTCGCTTTGGGTGCAATTCTTCAAGCCCCATGCCTCCACAGCAAGCCTACAGGTTGCATATGTAAGATTCATCAAGTCTACAATTCAGATATTTTTCTTCATAATTTTTTTTTTTTGAAAGAAACATAAAAACTGATCAAGATCACTAGGCTATCCATGAAATTCACTGATTATTCAGGAAGCCAATATTGATTCATAATTAGATGGGTTATTGAAACTTCATAGATAGTTATTAACATAATTATAGTAAGGAAAAAAAGTTTCTCACCTTGTCGCTTTTCCCAAACGAGCATGCCTTGCAATCACATTGTCAAGTCCTTCCTCAAAAATGAGATCCAGAGCTGTTCTCAGCCCATATAACAGTTGGATAGAAGGGGTGTATGGCCAATATGTTCCCAATTGGTAGAACTTCAAGTAATCCTTCCAGTCAAAGAAAACTCTGACTGATTTTGCAGTTTTGGATGCCTCGAGAGCTTTTGGACTCGCGCAAACAATACCAATTCCAGTGGGGAGAGAAAGAGCCTTTTGGGAGCCAGTTAAAGCCACATCCACTCCCCATTCATCCATTCGGAAATCAAGAGCACATATGGAGGACACTCCATCAACAAGAAAGAGAGCTGGATGCCTGTAATGATCTGAGAATAATTGCAAAACATGAGAATGATATTACAAAGCCAATTTATAGATTGTGGAATGACGAAAAGGAAAGAAACAAGACTAACAACTGAACACTGAAAATTTTCAAGTAATCAGGTGATTTTATGTTGCAAACTAATTCAGCATTCTTTGTAGCTTAAATTATGAGGTGAAGCACATCTATCAAAAAGTTAAAATGCAACCCCACTTCA
Organism: Bretschneidera sinensis; assembly: GCA_023935145.1. Taxonomy (NCBI): domain Eukaryota; kingdom Viridiplantae; phylum Streptophyta; class Magnoliopsida; order Brassicales; family Akaniaceae; genus Bretschneidera; species Bretschneidera sinensis. The sequence goes on from CM043698.1 coordinate 5,036,194, forward strand.
TGGATAATCAGCGTTATACATCTTCTTAGGCCTTGCTGAAATAGAATTTGTGTACTTCTTTACATATTATTGTGATGAGTTTGCAAATCTCACATAAGAAACATTCCCTGTGCGTTCAACAGTTTGCCATGTTTGACCAGTTTAAGCAGGCCAAAGCTTTCATATAGGAAGGCATGTGCCAAAGAACATTCCTTGAGCGTTCAACAGTTTTCCATGTTTAAAGAGGTCTAAGGATCCATCTTTGAAAGCATATGACAAACAATCAAAGTTTGCTGCTGAAAAACATAATAGATGCTTACCAAGTATTTTTCTCACTTTTGCCAAGTTGTTGGTAACTCCAGTTGCAGTCTCATTGTGAACAATGCAAACGGCTTTGATTGTATGAGCAGTATCAGCTGCAAGTTTTGAAGCCAAAATCTCCAGGTTGGCACCTTGACCCCACTCACTTTCTACGACATCAACATTGAAGTTGAGGCGCTGCTGCTGATCAATCCAGAGCAAACTGAACTGGCCAATCAGGAAAGATACAATTCGATCTCCAGGAGATAATGTATTTGTAAGTGCACTCTCCCATGCACCAGTGCCTGAACCAAGACAGAAAAAAAAAATTAAGCATATGGCATCACCTTGTGGAAAAAACTAGAAAGTAGTCTTCTTCGCTATAATTAAACTTTTAGTACCCGCTTGGCATAACGGATTAAGAGGAGGATAAAATGAGATAATTTAATTTAATTTTCCATTTGATAAACAAAATAAACATAATAACGATCCTATCTCACTAATTTATAAAACCCATTTGATCTTATCCTCCTCTTAACCTGGTATTCCAAACGAACACTAAATGCATGTGCTAATCAGGAAAAGTAAAGCATCACATAGGCATGATCTCATTTGGTTTTGCTTTTCTTGGTAAATAGATCTAATCAAATGGTTGCAAAATGTAAAAAATGCTAAAATCCCATTAGTCCAAGAACAATCCGATAAATACTTTTTAATAAGCTCGATTCAAATGCTTAAAATACACACACACATATACAGAAGCACACACTCCTTGATGCATTCTAATCAGAATATTGTAAGTTTGTACCCAAAGTTTGTTAGCAATATTTATGATCGAGTTTTAGATATGAATCTCTATTCAACTGATGTGATACCTAAAACAATAGAATTATATTAACAAAAAGGGTACCTGTGGTTGGGATCATAAATGCAGTTCCACTTGTTGTCTTGAAAATTTTCTTGACATCCTCCAGAAGGGTTTTTGTCATTGCAGGAATGGCCGGGGAACGGTAATCCTCATTGTTCCTATTCATTGCCCGAATAACAGGTTCCGGGATATTAACCGGCCCTGGAACAAACAGATGGTTCCTTCCTGGTGCATAAAAATTGTCCATCTTCTCTCTCCTTGAATTTTCACTGATTACTTCAACGGATTTTTTGACGCTCCTCAGCGTCTAAACACCTCTAGTTTAAAAAATAAAAAAATAAAAAAAAAAACCCACGTAACAAATCAGACTTAACTTCCTCTTTTATATTTTAAATCAAAATATAAAATTCATTACAAAGTTCACCAACATTTTGTTACCAAAATAACTTGTGGCTCATAACACACCATTAAGGAAATCAAATTAAAGCCTTCAATACAGTAATGATTTTTGCATTCATTATAGATTGCTGCAGCAGTTACAAATTCGAAAAGGGTAAAACTAATACCAGTTACTTAATCAAGTAAAGGAAATTTAATCTGAAAAGGCATATATAAACAAGCAATAAAAAGGATAAAAGAAATCATCTAATTTTTTTTTAGAAGGATAAAAGAACTCGAGGCGTTTCATTTAAAAGCTTGGTGTGATTACCAAGTGGATTATGCCTGGCACAAACTTTTTTATTTCTATTTTTTCATTCTCGTGAAATTGAAAAAATAGGCTACATGGCAGATTATTCAAAGGAAAACAAGGCGCTAATTTATTCAATTTAAACCCAAAAAAATGGAAGAATTAAATTGGTGAGAGAAAATTACAGATATTAAAGAAAAAAAGAACGGAGTTCTTGAGGAATTGGCAGCAGGTGTGAGTGTATTAAGGATTACCTTCGGACAGAAGAGGAGAAGGTGACTTTCCTAAAGTTAGCGGAGAAGAAAGGCTGCTGAGGCCTCTGTCCTCAAGTTTTCGGCAGAGTAATAAGCCGAAGAGAAGAAATTAATTTTTATAAGAGCGCGGGAGAACCAATCACCGTTACTCGTTGGTCCCACACACAGCTCACACGTGGCAGATAAGAGCAAAGCATTGAATCAGGCGGCTAAGATTTGATGACGTAGGAAACTTGGTATGATTTGCACTGCAAAATCAAATTGTAAAAGCTTAATTCAGAATATCTAAGCCCATGTTTGGGTTTGCGTTGTTTTATGAATTTTGGCCGCTGTAACTTTGGTATATTTCTCTTCTTTCCCTGTGCTTTGATATATTTTTACTTTTTGCTCGAAAAGATGCATCATTGAAAAATAATACCCAGCAGACTGTATAGTGTAAAAGTAAAGCGACAATTAAATACATTTGGCACTCATTTATCTTTTCTTTTTCTTCCCTCTATGGTCAGGATTAAACAAACCTTTTAAGATATTTATTTAGTCAACTATCTAGAAAAACCACCATATGATGGGTTCATAAGTCTTCAACATGGAAAATTAGATAATACTCTTCCTAGAAAGCATCAAATCAGAAAAATAATAGGATGAGTTTTGAAAATTCAGTTTTCAAAACTTGATAACAGTTTTTAATAACTCTTTTTTATGTGACAAACAATTTTCAAAAGTAATTTTCTAAAACAGTTTTCAAAGAACCAGTTTTCAAAAATTGTTTTATAAAAACTTCAAATTACTGTTTTCTGACATATTTTTCGAAAAACAGTCCAAAAATTAGTGTTCACTTCTCTGTTTCATTCTTCCTCTATTGTGTATAAAAAATGTTAAAATTTTAAAAATAAAATAATATTAATTATTTTTAATTATTTAGCAAATATAAGAAATAAAATTAATATAGATTTTAAATTTAAACTCAAAACTAAAAATAATTACAAAGTATATCAAAACAGTTTTCAAAATAAAATTATCCAAATAACATTTCACTGTTTTCTGTTTTGTAAACAGTTTTCGAGTTACAGTTATCCAAACATGTTTTCTTCTATTTTCAGTTTTCATTTTCGAAAACTGAAAATAGAAAACTGTTACCCAAATATACCTATAGTGTTCAAAAAATTTCTACAAATGTAATATATCTTTTAGCAAAATATGGCCTCAATATCTTAAAATTAAGAATTTGAAGTAAATACATTCCTAAGCTTTTCATAACATCTTTCTTTCATTTAAAACATTTTTAATCTATAGTTTTTCATAACCATGTTTCTTATCATCTTCACTCTCTTTCTCCAAATAATTTGTCCTTTGCTAGAAGGATAACAAAACTTAGAGGAGACAAGATAAGAGGAAGAAATATAAGAAGATTATTGGTAATTCTCATGACAATGGCGCAAATGAAAGGAATTTCCTTTAGAAATAGGAGCAATTTAGAAAGTGAGAAAACATAAAGGACACAAGTAAGATATTTCGTCAATTTTCGGGGACACCAAATAGGAAAAATACAGAAACAGACCCAGGATGGTTTAATTTTTTTATATTTTAAATAAAGGTATTTAGTCATTGCATACATGGTTTTGGAGGTTGGGGAGTATGAGGTTGAGAAAGCAAAAAGAAAGATAACGTGATAAAGTGTTGTCAACCACACTCTCCAGTGGGAACCAAGACCACACACCACTTCATTCTTTGTTTTCATATAGCTTCTCTTCCTAATCTTTTGTTCTCATTCCTATTTTATTTTGTTTGATATACATGAACTTGTGACTCGTGACTGTGTGGGAAACATTTTATTCTTATTTATCAACAGTATTTTTCTAATCTTTTTGGCTAAACAGCCACATTTTTTATTAGTACATGTTTTCGCTTAAATTCTATCACATAAAAGCGCATACAGGTGGTAAACACTAAAGATATAACAGGGGAGTTGTTTTTACTGTGACTCTAAAACATAAAGAAAAAAAAATACCCCTGAAAATATTGAAAGCTCAGAGAAACAAAACTGTAAAAATTTTAAAATATTGAAAACAAAATTCTCATGCATTGACTACAGAGAAAAGTCCTATAAATTTTGCTTATCAAAGAAGTCTACGTAAAAAGAAGAAAAGAGGGTTCCTATGTTTAAAACTGTCCTGACCAAATGCAGTTATTTCAATTGTTGAATGTAATACTCGTTCGATCCTACTCTAAGCACAATAGTCGAAGAAAAAACACTATAAAAACATTGTTTGATTTCAACTTTTGAGTTCATGCATGGCAAAGAACCATGCAAATAATACACACTAACCCTATCACAAAGAACGACAGAAATACAAAATTCATCTATCAACATATTGCTAGGAAAAAGAGAACAGAATTTGCAAAGAGAAGATTAAAAAATGAGTTCAAAATTTGCAAAACTTATAATGTACAGTGTTCCATGGCATAATACATAAAAGTCCTGCTCACATGCTTATATTTCAAATGAATGAGATTTTCCCTTTTTCTTTTTCCTGCTACTTTTCACTATATACGGTAAACACACTACTGAGCTCACTTTCTAAAACAAAAAAAATTTGCGGCGAGACTCTTGTCTTGCTCATGTTAGGCTCTTACTTGGACCGGCTTTTTACATGAATGCAATTACCATCTGGTTGTTAACTTCTTCAAATCAGCCATACAAACCAGAGTAGAAGCTGCACATTCTTATTCTCATGGCAAAAAGAATTCATTCCAGAATATTCACTGGCTGAAACGGTAAATGCCACCAGGGAAAAGTCAATTGGCACCACTCTCATCAGCTACTATCATTCCATGGCATCACAAAAAGACTACTTGACATCTGAAGAGAAACCTTGCCTGGGAGGAAAACCAGTTTGCCGCACCCTGAAAGGTTTCTCATTACCAAAACGTCTGTTGCCAGAAGGTCCTGCCCCAAGAATCCCCAGTGAGTTTGGATCGGATAAATGGGCAACATCACTCAAATGTCTTTGAGATGGGGGCTGAACTTGGGGTTGAATATCAGTTTCACCTCTTCTCCTTCGTTTCCAAGCTTCAAACTTCCCTGTATTAATACCCTTGTGAATTGGTCCTGATATTTGAGAACTCGTCATATTTGTGTACCCTCTTTGCCTCTCAAAATGTCGAGGAAATGGAGGGGCATGATTCTGATCACCATCTCTGTCAATAAATCCAGAAGCAGAGCCGTTGACATAGGAGGGTCCAACACCTCCCTCATCGTCTTGCTCCTGCTTAAGTTTGGAATAAATCTGCTGTAGTCGCTCCCCAGAAAGATTTGAGAAGGTGGAAACATAATTCCACAATCGCATTGTCATCCCTGCAATAAGATTCCACATTCAAAAATATACATTTTAAGTTTATTAGAACTTACTTTACCAAGTAAAAAAGTCGAATCAGTATTTGCAACAGTAAGGGCAAAAAACTTTAAAACATTAAGAAAAAGAATGTTGAATGATGTATTCATGAGATAGAGAGAGGGAGAGTGGTAGACAGACTCCAAAGGACATCCAGAAGAGAAAAACATTAACCAAATTAATAGCAAACAGATCATGCAGGATGAAGAAACACATACTATCTTGTTTATAAGATTCCTCTTCATGTTCTAAGACAATTTGGTCTATCTTTCGACCAAGAAGCTGCAAATAATTCCGAATTTTTGAAAGCACCTGGAAATAAATTAAGAAAAGGGGAGGGGGACGTCAGAGAGAGCTTAAATTCGTAAGTCTGGCAAAGAAATATAATAAAAATGAAAAAAAAAAGAGATACTAAAGGCCAATTTTACCTTTTCCTTTGGAAGATCAGCACTAGTAGTTTGCAACCTATGAAGACGTCTCAGAGTTTTAATTTCTTCAACCATGACATCTTGACACCATTCCATCCATTTTACTTCCTTGAACTGCTCATATACTTCCTCGTTGTCTGACATCTCACCCTCCTCTTTTACAAAAGGTTCAACTCTCTGAGGTTTTCGAGGCCTGTCCTTGGTCATTTTGAAATTGGCCTTAGGAGGACCAGATTTTCCTTTCTTGGCTCTGGTGTGAGGTATCGAGATGTTCACTAGATTTTCCCTCTCCTTTTTGGAAGCTTTACGACCCACTTTAGCAATTGCATCCTTCCCAGCAACAGCTGCAAGTTCCTGGTAGAAGTCTTCATCATTAGTTAATGCAATCCATAACAGAAGTAAATAACTATCATAGAACACAAAGAGCTATAATCATCTGTACGATAACAGTAAAGGGATGAGTTATGACATTATTATTCTGAGCTTACAAAATGAAAAAAAAAAAAAAAAGAATCAAAAGCAGAACATCATGCTGGGACATCTTGATTACTACCCTCTCCCCCCACCCGGACACAACCTATCGCTGGATTCACAAACACCAATTCCACCCCTACCCCAACTCAAACCACATACAAACACAGAAACACACAGGTGCTGGGTTTTGTAAGGCTTGGATGATGTAACAAAGTTGCAGGACCGCAGCAGGACCTGAAAGCAGGCCCAATGAATTACCAGACTAGGCTTTCAAAAACAACTAAAATTTTATTTTATTTTTTATTATTTAATTTTACATATTTTACATGAACAAGGAAAAAAATTAGAGGTGCTTTAATTTTTTTAAAAGCGTGGTGCTTTAAATTTTTTAAAAGCGTGGTGCTTTAATTGAGTGGGATGAATTTATATTCCAAAGGCTAGACTAGGTAAAACATCTTAGGCCCAACTTTCAGGCCAGGCTGGCTTAGGCTTAATATCAAGCCAAAGCCCAGCCTAGCTAACATGATCACCTCTAAACACACACAAGCATGCATCACTCACTCTCATCCCCCCGGTTCCCAACCCGTCCAGCGTGAAAGCACAAGCATGCACAAAAGATAAAAGTCATATTGTTACATTACATATGGCTGAAACTTACATTACATACAGCAGAAAAGTAATACGGTGAGACAAATTTTTGAACCAACAGCTAATAGTTTCAAAACCGTATTTACTTGAGAAGCTGACATAAAACCTGAAGTTCACTAATAGTAGTGAAGTGAATGCTATATAGTACCAAGTTAAAGAAAAAACCAGAAGTCACAAATTTCACCACTGTTTAGATACAGGAAAGCCATGGAAAGAAAATTAAGAAAGAAAGAAATGGAGCATTTTTCAATTTTCTTGCTTGGATATACAAGGAGATATTAGAGGGAAGCACACAATCAGTTGTGAGGGAAACGAATTGGTTCCAAATAAGATATTTCTTTTTTCTTTTCTTTTTCTCTTTCCTTCTAATAATACTTTCCCATGATTATTTCAAGACCCAAACACAGTATAAGTAGCCATAAGAAAGAACCTTTCACCCACTAAAGCCATAGCAATTTTTTAGGAAAAAACCAAATGACAGAAAAATTTGATAGGATGGTTTAGAGGAAAAAATTATAAACAATAAAAGATACTAGGACAAACCAACTAGTAAAAAAAGAAGCCTCTTGCCCATATAGGTATTAGAATGCAGAGTGTTTGCCTACCATTTCCAGAAGAGCATTAGCACGTTCCTTCAAATTAGGCGCACGTGGTAAAAAGGTCTCATGGTGCTGAAGTTCAACAGGAGCAATCTTCTTTGTAAGGCCAAGTCTTTCATCTAACCTTATCTTTTCCCAGTTGCCAAATCCATGATAGTGTATTCCCAGAAGCAATCTTGCGTCATCAACTAATGAAAATATCAAAAAACATAATAGATCAGCAACATATCAGAATTTATTTGTGATTAAACGAGAAAGATAAAAACAACAAAAATAAAGGAGAAGAACTACGTACTTTGATTCCATCCACAACCTTTGGACCAATTTGAAGGCTTAAGGTACTTCAACACCCGGAACTGTGCAATGGGATCCTCATAGCGATTAATCCGCTTTGCTACTACTTGAAGTTCTTGAACACGTCTTACTAGATCACTAGCCTTCACGGGGACCCCAAAAAAATCTAACAAAGGGCCCTGCAAGTAATTGCCGCATATATTTTTCAAACAATAAAGAACTTGGACTTCTATGATAAAAAGGGATGCAAATGCAACATTGAAAAATTAAATACATATGCAGAATAAATTTCAAAATCAACCTTTGGGTCCAGACTTCCTATTTCAACTGCTTCTCTGCACCCATCAATTAAAGCATCAAAAAGCTCAATCTGCGCTCCAGGTGGAGCTGCTCCAACTGTACCACCTACCTCCTCCGCTATTAAGCTAATTTGGCTCTGGTTCCCGAATTTCATAACCTATTTTTTGAGCAACAGAAGAACTCACTAAAGCTACACTTAAATAAGCAACAAAAAATTAAAAGTTTTATCCATCACACCAGCATATGCAAGCCAGTCCTGCAATCTTTAAAAGCAAGCAAAACCTTAAACATGATTAAAAGAGAAATACTACCCAAAAGACAAAGATAGGACAGTGAAAACAATGATCATGACCACCTACAGACATGACAACGGCAATCAAAAATTTGATACACTTGCATTTGACATTGCAAATATGGACACAAAAGAATCTTTTAAACTGATCTTATGGATTCTGGAAACCTGCTCACACAGTGTCCTATTAGTGAACATCATTCCAATACGTAGAGATAAATTACAACTAGCTACTAAAAAGAGCTAAGAAATTAATACGAATTCTATAACTCACAACCTTTCAAAACTTAAATCTGGAAGAAAAAAAAATCCAACCAAAGATCAGAAAACGAAACAAACCCAAAGTCCAATCATAACTAACGTGGTCAGCATTTAATATATCAACTGAGTATAACAATGAACATGATATCATTTTTTATAACTAAATCAATGGTTAGAGCTCACTCCAAAATTACATACTACTTAATTTCCAACAGTCTCTCATCTATGAACCTAAGAACACATCAAAAATCTCAATAAAAAACTCCAAAAGGGGCAGACGAATTCAAATATTAATAATTTGATATTCTACATTACATGTGAATTCAAATATTAATAATTTGTGTTAAATATTCCCCCCCCCCCTCGCCTCCAACATAAACTCAAACCCACATCAAACACACTAAAACAAAGTTCCAGTTGATTTAAGTGCAAGCAAGGTACAAAAGTAAGAATATTTAAAATTAAGCATTCACATGCAGACAGTCCATGCAATTCAGAACATGCGAGGATTCAACATAACAGAATAAAATTAAACTCTGCTTTACCTACCTTATATATATATATATATATATATATATATATATATATATATATATATATATATATATTATGAATGTACAGCCAACAAAAGCAGATAAAAAACATTTAAGTAAAGAACCTAAAATTGTTTCAATTTAGCACACTTTATGCTGCTTCTAACATAAATTATATATAGCCCCCAGCTCATAGACATGTTCTTGCTTCAATGATTCACAAAATTAAACTCTGCTTTCCTAAGAACGGAAGTATATTCTGCCACCTTATCCTGTTAAAATTAACAGAAGCTGGACAGGTCAACAGGGTGGCATGCACATTGAGCTACACTCCGAAAAATATAATTTTGTAGAGTAAAATGTACAAGCTTCATCCAGAATCAATATACATGACCTCCATATATATATTCTCTGATTTACTTATAATATATATGTAATTATTTATTTTTTATTTTGCGTCCAAGCAATTATATCATGAATCTAGGTGATTTCTTGAAAGAAAACTGCCTGTCCTAACATAAAGATAACATACAAACCTCAGGAGCAGCAAAAGGCCAATTTGCAAACCAAAAGGTAGCAAATTAAAAAGGGAAGTACAGCAGGGAACAAAGTGTAACTTGCACAAAACTTGAAGACAGCATTATAATTTAATTAGAGAAAAATGTGTGGCATGCCAAAGGCAAAGGCTAAGAAAAGATTAGAGAAAATAGAAACATACCGCCCGATAAAAGCGTTGTGCATCTCTCTTAGACAGATTCCCATAAGACCACCCCCTCACTTGAGCAGCAGCTCCCTCAATCATTGGTGCTAAGGGGACAGAGTATTCAGCTTTACGTCGCTTCGAAACTCTTTCCTGAGGCTCCTGAGGTTCAGATCCTTTCTTTTTCCTTTTACTAGTTCTCTCTGGTTGGTTTGGCTCTGCATAGCTCTTGGTATTCCTTGCTGCACGAGGAGTGAGAGCATCCTACAAGGAGGAAAAAATTACTTTTAAGTAGATGGCTTCAACTAGCATAAATACAGAACTAAATCAACTAGCAACACTAGAAATGATGAGAATAGCCTTAAATCAAAATAATAGGTTCATACTTCGGCTTGGGCTACAGCTTCAGGCTTTATCCAACGACTCCAAAAAGTCCCATCATCTTCAGCACAGAAATTAGCAACCTGGATGCATAGAGGATTCATAATAGGCATCAATTGATGGATCTATATGCTAACCAATACGTACAGAATGCCACAACCCAAAACCTTCCCCCCAACCCCACAAAAAAGAAAAGAAAGTATAAATAAATGAAAAAGGTAATAAAACCCAGGACTCCTATCCCTAAAATAAGAAAATAAAGGGAAAATACAAATAAACTCTACCACCAAAACACAGTTATTTGCTTGCCTTAAAAGCACTCAACAATTCATGCCCTTCTTCTTCTGTAGCCTCCTTTTCCTCAACCTTCTCTGCCCTTTCAAGGATCTCATCAATATCCATACTTAATAATCTTTTTTTGCTTTCTTCATCATTTCTGTCCTCCTTAAAAAGTTCCTCCGCTCCAAATCTTAAAATTGCTGACAGCTCATTCTGCAGTCACATAAGTAAACGTTAAGCCTAAAATGAAAATGATGAAGATAACGATGACAACGAAAACAATAATGATGATATGATTATCTATCAACCAACTACAAATGAGAATCTTCACAGAAGCTGAATTTTGAGTTATTGATAACAATTATTTCATAACTTGCCCTTACTTTGTCAAAATAACTCCCCTTTTTTGCTTCTTTCTTCTCCAGTCTGCCCTCTGCATTTAATTTCTGGATTACCAAATGGTCAAGAACCTATGAAGAGGGAAAGGACATGGCACAAGAAAATGTGCAAAAGTAAGTGACCATAAATAAATTAAGAAGCAGATTAATGTAGCTAGCTAGTACTTACATATATATTAAAACCACATGCAATTAGGTATCTATATGTAGATGAAAATGCATCATACAAAAACACACACATGCATGCATCTGTGGTAGAGATGCAGACCGATGTAGCTCGCATTTACGTACATACATATAAATGCATTCACATGCGCACACACATATATGCATGTGTATGAGTGTCCATTTATCAAGTGTACCATCTTTCTCTTTGCACGCTCCAGAATGTCTTCCTCAACACTTTTGCTCATCACAAATCTATAGATGTTAACAACCTCTTGTTGCCCAATTCTGTGAGCTCTACTCATTGCCTGATACAAAATTATATTAACAGTAAACAAAATATCCTTCCTTTGCAATATGCAGTTAGCCAACATAAATAATGACACAAAAAGGGGTATCATTTGCTCCAAAACCTGTAAGTCATTTTGGGGATTCCAGTCAGAATCAAATATGATAACTGTGTCAGCTGTAGCAAGGTTAATGCCAAGTCCACCAGCTCGAGTTGAAAGCAGGAAGCAGAAATCATCACTACCAGGTGCATTAAAATGATCCATTGCCTGCTGGCGCAGCTCAGCCTTTGTACTACCATCGAGCCTCTGATATTGGAACCCTCTAAGTGACATATATTCCGTTAATATATCCAACATTCTTACCATCTGCAATAATTATCATAGTAACAAGATGTTCAAGGACTTTAACATGCTTGTATCGATAAATAAAAACATAACCTATACACCAGTAGAAAAAAAAATCCAGTTAGACAGCATATAATCAAGATACTAGCATCTCAACATACGTATCGATCTGCTCTCTTGATTTTTCAAGTTGGTAATATAAATAATGGGCAAACTTTCTAAATGTTGGTTTTTCAAGTTACTAAATAAAATATTGGGTAGACTCGAAAAATATGAAAAAAGTGATTGAGAAATAAATAACCAATGATAACTTCCTTTTAGATAACTTTGAGAGAATCTATACAATTTTTTTATATAAGTGAGAGAATCTATACTATTAAAAATCCATAACCACTTTTTGGTGCCCACCCTTAGAAATATTTTTATTACTCTTATGAAAACCCCAAAAGACCTTAAATTTACAAGGGAGGCAAATCAAAGTTAAGGATATAATAGACTATAGCACAAGATACAAAACTTTTTTCTTTATTTGGGAAAACACAAGATACAAAACTTATCTCCTGCAGTTTCTTTCCTCCCACTCTCTCCTAAATTCTTTCACAGTTATCTAAAGGAAGTTATTACCAGTTAGTTGTTACACCAAATCACTTCCTCACATTTATAATCTACACATTATTTTTGTTTACTAACTTAAGATAACCACATTATTTTCTCACATTTATAAAGTCTGCCCACAATTTATATTTTTTTTATAAGTAAATACAATTTATAGTTACCAATATGAAAAAAGAACAGATGAGATGCTAGTTTAGGAGAGTAGGAGGTGGTTATGAAAGAACCACAGAAGATAAGTTCTGTAAATTGCGTGATAATCTATTATAGCATTAATTTTGATTTGTTCCTATTGTAAGTTTAATGTATTTTGGGATTTTCGTAAGTTTAACAAAAATATTTTTAAGGGTAGACTCTTTATAATAGTATAGATGTAGATAAAACATATATGAAACAAAGAAAATTTATGTAAAATTATGAGCATCACACATCTTAAATAACTACAGAACGTGATAATTCAGGCTGACACCTAACAGGCCAGATAATTTGAAAGAGCCATACCAGCCACTTGGGAAATCAAAGAAATTTTCTCTTTTTTATCAGTTAGTTTGGGAATCAAAGAATTAATGACTAAATCAGCAGTTTCTCCACAATCATTTCAGCAAGAAACAGAAAATGCAGAAACTTGGTAGAAAAAATGTGCTGTGTGTATGCAACTTTTGTTTAAAGTACGATGCAAAAAGAAGAGGCTGACCAATAATACAAAAGCACGGCATCATTTACAGCTTACAAGAACAGTATATCCAGCTTAAAAGCTTACAGTGAAAATGATTTTAAAGATCATATACAGTGCGAAGGCCTCTGAAATGAACCTGAGAGAAGATCAAAACGCGATGCTTTGTTTCATGCAACCTAACAAGTAACTTGTCAAGAATAACTAGCTTCCCACTGCTTAAGATAATTCTCTCCAGCTTACTGCTATCATTAATGCTTGTGTGCCCTCCATAACCATGATCTGCACTTTCAAATAGGAAAGGATGATTGCAGCATTTCTTCAGCTCCACCACAATATTTAAAAGTGAAACCTGCGATTTAGAATAAGTGATAATGCGTAAACATGTTATCTCCATCAGGAGTGAGCTCTGAGTAGCACAGGCTACACGCATTATTGAAAATAACAATTCAACAGAAAACAACAACATTAAAACTGGATGATTGTATTTTGCATAAGAAAGTTAGATGATTATTGAGATACAGCAGTAATAAAGTTCATTATATCTTTGTATTTATTTTAAGCAAAAATAAAGAAAAGAAAACTGTTTACTTATTAAAAAAAACTGTAAAGCTAAATCTGATAAATGATATTTGAAGGAAACTAACCTGATTCCCACGAACTCCTTTGTTCAAGTCATGAAAATTGCGCTCCAAAATCCACTTATAGTACCTACATAAAAGCAAACAGAAGTACATTTTTATGTGGCCAAAAGAGTTCACGTTATCATGAGCAGGAAAAAGAAATGCTTACTGTTTCTGTAGAGGGGACATTTCGACCCTCAGAATACGCTCAATTTTCGGAGGCAAAGATTTCTCCACATCCTTGATAACTCGTCGGAGAATGTGAGGCCTCAATTCCATATGAAGATTGGCAAGCTACATGTAAATTATAAAGCCAATACAAGCTTTAGGTGTGGACAAATCACACTTTTAGCCATATAAACAATTTAGGGGAAAGATGACGAAATTGGAGTGACTGTGTACCTCATTTTCATTGAATGAGCTAAGATTCTTGTAATTTTGAACAAAATCCTCCTTACTCCTGAACTTGTCAGGATCAAGGAAGTGGAGCAGGGCCCTGTCATAAACAAAAAAAGGCAAACAAATAAATAGATATGCATTATATATAGCATATGTTAGATTTTTTAGAGCAAAGATCGAAAACTTCCACATTATGCTGGTATACAAGAATCCTGATAAGTGTCAACATTATCACAAATACTTCTGGTATCTAGCAGCCTACTAAGATACGGTATAAAGAAATATCATAATAGCATAAAACAACCATAATCATGATAAAAAATATCTAATAGCTTAGCATTTAATGTTAGACGAAGATGAAGATGAAGATAGAAGACATGCACAACATATTTATTGCCTTGGTCCCATTTGGCGTAGCAATAGAAACGGTTTATGGTTTTTTAAACGGTTTATGGTAAAACAGCAGTTGAGCTATAAATTGTTTATCGTTTTCTGAGATAAATTCAAATCTTTAAAAGCAAACACCATTTCATAAACCCTTTTTGCTGGTGGTTGGCCTAGTTTTTGTTTATAGGAAACATAAACCATTTCATTAACTCTACCAAACATGTTCTTCAGAAGCGTACAATAGGAATGCAAAAAATATAAAGTTGTAGGACTGGAGAAGAAAGAAGTGATATGCTAATAACTAGGATATTTGGACCTTCGAAATTTGAATATACGAGAGATTAAAATTTGAATAATTTAATTTGATGCTTTTAGAATTCTATTTGTAAAATTTAACAGAAAAATAGAAATCAAGAACCTAATTTGACCCAATCCAATATAATGAGCCCGATTGGATTTTACAAGCCAACCCGAACTCAACACAAGCACAGCCCAAATTTTCGTGGCCTGTCTTACGGTTCAGATTTATGTAACATGTTATGAGTTGGGCTGCGTTAGGGTTGAAAAAATAATGTCATGGGTTGAGTTAGGGTTGATATCTAACCCGACCAAACCCAACCAAAGCACACCCTTACTAATAACAATAGCTTACATTAACAGTCAACGTTATATTTATTATTTAAAATGGTTATGGATGACCCAGTTAGACAATCAAGAAGAGAACACATAACCAACCAGATACACTCACTGAATCATCAAAGAAAAATCACTAAGAAAAATACACAACTTCCTCAAATGAATCCAGTTGATTCAAAAGAACATGCATGATGAAGTGCTTTACAGGAATTAAATGACAAATGATTTACGCAACTAGGACATAGTTAACAGAATTTGCATGAGACTGACAAAAAGAACCGAAAGAGAAGGACACATTGAAAGTCTATGGAATGTAAAACCTTCTAGAACAACTAAACTACGTGAATAAAAGTCTTAGCCTTCATCAGAAAATGAAGCAAATACAAGTTGACATATTTGTAAATACTGTCTACACCAAAAATGATATTCCAAGCTTCACAAACCCTTCATTTTTACTTGACAGAAAGAGATTACTCAAAAAGGACAATAAACCCACAATGATCATACAAACAAAAAGAAAAGAAAAAAAAACAATACCATAGCTCCTCAACACTGTTCTGTAACGGAGTGCCAGTAATAAGCAACTTGTTCTTGGTGCTAAACTCCTGTTAAAACAGAGAAGCATCATTCAACAGAGAGCAATTTAAACTGCTCTTTGCGAATATACAAGGCAGGACATAAGTGATTGGAAAAGGAGAAATACCGAAAGAGATGTGTACAACTGTGCCTCACTATTCTTCAACCTATGAGCTTCATCAACCATCAAATAGTTCCACTTAATCTTAGATAGAACAGCTTTGTCCTTCAGAACCACTTCATAGGTAGTCAATAGTGAATTGAATTTGATAGGCCTACCAACTTTCTTATCATTAGAAAATTCATATTGCTGACAAACCTGCAACCCAAAAAGTAAATAAAATTAACAAAAATGAACTACAAACAAACTTAAAAAGAAAAAGAAAAGTTCTTGATCAATGGTTCATTAATATTTTTCAATCATAGAAAGTTTTTTTTATATCGGTTTCAATTTCAGAAAGTTTTAAGTGATTGTTCCAGTGTTTGTCACTGTATTTCCAGTTAGGTAAATTATGGATGTCGCCATAATTGCCAATGAGATTGTGGGTGCCCTTGAAAAGAAGGGGAAGGGTGATTTGTAAGTTTGACATGGAGAAGGCTTAATTTTTGTTGGGATTTTGTTATATTTTTTTGGGAGAAGTGGTGTAAGTGGATCTTGAAATGAATTGACTCTGCTTCTTTTTCCAACAGTAATAATTCTCTTTCTTTGTTCACTTTGGAGATGGAGCCATTTAGTAAGATGTTGGTGAAAGGGTTGGACCAGGGACTTTTGAGTGGATTCAAAGTCGGAAAAAAATAGGGAGCAAGTTGAAGTGTCTCATCTTCTCTTTGCTGTTGATACCATTTTATTTTGTGGTACAAAGGTGGATAAAATTCTCAAACTTAGGTGGTACAAATATCGTGCATCTATTAGTTCTTTTGTACAAGGGTTAACCCGGTTGGTGCCAATCCATATATACAATATTTACTTCTAAAAAAATATATAAATACAGTTATACTGTGATCTCTTGATCACTCCACCAAAATGTACAGCACCATTTAATTAACAATGAGAATTTCCCAAGAAGCAACATCAACTTAATTGCACAACCAAGACAAATTGAATCCATCTATGTGCTGGGATCAACTACCAACACATTGAATTTGACACAGCATCTTACAAAAGACCACAAACGTCTTCATCGCCATCAAGATTAACATTGAAACTAATAAACTGATAACATAATTTACAGAAGTTCTAATGTAAATTAGGAATACATAGTTTAAGTTTCTGATGCACTTAAAAGAACTTTTGCAACTATTGTTTGTGAAAGCAGAATAACCTGCAGTCTGGCATTTCTAAGATAGAGGTTCCCGAATGAGAATATAAGATAGAACTTCAACAAAATACTTTTTTTGACAAAATTAATATATAACATTTCTATATATATTGAAATATTTATCAATTGAAAGTACAAGAGGTTCCCAATGAGGATCTGAGAGAGGAAAAACAAAATTGAGAGAGCACAAGAACTCTAAATATTAAGATAAAATATCTAATCAACTTCGACAGTGAAAGCAAAGAACAGGATTTCAAAACTACACCTGCAATAATTATACAAACCAAATTCAAAAGGAAATTCAGGTCACATAGAAACAAAGAAACTTGAATATCAAAGCAAAAAACATCATGTCAAAAACACAGCGTCTTCAAGAACCTTTCTATAATGCAAATCTAATTACAGAAACATTTCAACAAATATAATCATCATGGACAACCGACAAAATGTAAATTCTAGGTGGTACGTATATGTGCTACTCAAATTCATTTACCATAGAATATAACTCACCTCCCGACTTGCACGGGTACCAACATATACAATAACATTCATATCAGGAAGCCACTTTCTAAATTCTTTAGCCCAGTTTGACAGTGTGGACAATGGTACAACAACAAGAAACGGACCAGGAATTTGTTGAGCATTCTGCGAGACGAACAAAATAAATTTAATATAATCAAATAACAGCAAGGGTAGACTTCCATCAGCAAACAAAATACTAATTCACCTGTAAAAAACCAAGCATAGATACAGACTGAACAGTTTTACCAAGCCCCATTTCATCAGCTAAAATGACATTTGTATCATTTCGCCAGCTGTCATATGAGGAAAAACTAATTAGTACATTTATCAGACTATTAAAACAAAAAATGCCAACCTCCAAGCAAAAAAGTTAAGCATACCTATTTACAAGAAAATTCAAACCCTCAAGCTGATAATCACGAAGCTTCCCTCCCCTCAACCACTCAGGCTGCTCATCAAGCTTACGTAAACTTGCTAAGCACCCAAAAAAAATTCTTTGATTTAATGATGATAAAACAGTGAGAAGAACAGTTTCCAAAAGAAGGGAGAAAAGTCAGCGGAAAGAAAAAGGAAAGAAGGGAGACGAAATAAAACTAGAACCATCAGCAGAAAAATAAAGATAAGAGATAGCATATCAACAATCCCATATTTGTTCTCACTCCAGCCCCGACTACTCTTCGTAACAAAACGATAAACGAGGTCGAAAGCCACCATTTTAAAACGTGCTGCCCATATTAAATCAAATGTCGATCAAGATTTTGCTTTCTACTTATTAAAAGAAAAATGCTTTCTAAGAGCTACCCAAAACATGCTAATATTTGCAGGAACGTCCATACTGAGATTGCCAATAGGTAGCACCATAGCAGAGTGCGTCCATAAATATGAATGTTAGATGCCTTGATTATGAGTAGTAGCTTATAAGTTATGAGGTGTATGCAAAGGCTGAACATGTGCAGCTATTTTTTGCTTTGGTCAGTAATCATATTCCATATCCAAGTTTTCTTTCTTCCTATACTGTGTCCTTGTATTTCAATAAGAAACTTCATCAATTTTACCAACAATAAGGATCGAACTCTTACCATGTTTATGATCAATAGCAACAGGCCCTTCAGAGTAATTTATTAAGATATTTGAATGATACAATGATTATCACACATGGACAGCAAAAATTATCAACCAACTCAAGCTTAATAAAGAAGTACAAGACGTAACAATGTCAATGGTACAATGATAATGAAGAAGAGCTTATAGAGTTTATTAAACTTTTGTCTTGTAAATCATTTTTGCACTTGGTTGGCACCCTCAAATGAATATATTTTTACATTTTTATAGTCTCCCTATATATTTTATGTCCTTATTTCCTATCCCAAGTGTTGTGGCTAAGAGATTAGAGAATATTCAAAGGAGATTCCATTGGGGCAATATAGGAGAGGAGCGCAAATATCATTTGGTGAGATGGGGAGTGGTTAAGCAACCATTAGCTAGAGAGGGACTTGGTATAATGTCCGTTACCTTGTTTAATAAAGCTTTGTTGGGAAAATGATTATGGAGATTTATTGTGGAAAATTATCACTTTTGGAGGAAAGTGGTGAAAGCTAAGTATGGAATAGATTCTTATGGGTGGATGTCTAAGAATAGAAGGGGGCTTATGGTGTTAGAGTGTGGAAATGTATTCAAAATGGATGGCAAGCCATGGGTCCTCATCTTTCGGTGATGGTAGGTGATAGGAGGAGAACTTAGCTTTGGCATGATACGTGGTTCAGGAACACTCCTCTTAAAGATTGGTTCCTAGATATTTTTGCAATTGTGAGGGATAAAGCTCTAATTTCTTCATGCATCTCGGTGGCCAAAGGTGTTATCTCGTGGGATGAACCTTTAATCCGAAATGTTCATGATCGGGAGGTTGCGAGGGTGCAAAGTTTTTTGGAAACTTTGTAGCTATAAGTTGGATTTATATAAAGAAGATGCGATGAGATGAATGGATAACCAGGGCAAAAGTTTTGGAGTGAAATCTTACTATAAGATTCTTGTAGTCGAGGCTCTTGCGGATGGTTTCTCCAACTTCACATGGAAAGCAATTTGGTGCTTCGGTGCAAAAAAAATTGATTTTTTTGGTTGGGAAGCTTCTTGGGAGAAAATTCTCACTCTAGATAATTTGCAAAGAAGAGGGAGGGTGTTGATAAACATGCGTTTCATTTGCAAATGATGCAGCGAGTCAGTGTTTCATCTTTTAATGGAGTGTTATTTGGCTAGAGCGTTGTGGGAAATGGTTTATAAAGTTTTGGGGGTTTCTTTGGGTGTTTGTCGGATCCATAATTGATGAAGCATGGATTTGGAGTGGGTTTTGAGCCTCTAAGAACATCAAGAAAGCTTACTCTCTGATCCCTTTTCTACCTTTTGGATAGTTTGGAACAAGAGGAATCATAGAGCTTTTGTAGGCATTGAAAGTCCCATTGATGTAATTAGAGAAAGGTGGTTCAATGGTCTTAATTTTTAGGTCAAATGGAATTCTTTTGTAAATGATATAGATATAGTTGATTTGTTGAGTTTCTCTCCTATAGATAGTTTTTGTTCATGGTTTGCACTCCCTTTGTGCATTTTTTATTTAATACATTTCATTTATCAAAAAAAAAAAGAAATAAATATATTTTTACTTATAAAAGAAATGGCATAATATTACGTAACATTTATATTATTAGGCTAAAATCGCATCCTCATCAAGTTTAAGGGAAAAAAAAGAAAGACAAAAGAAGATACTCGCGTGCAAGTCCCATAGAAAATTCCCTTCAACATCAATATTTATTTTACGTTAAAAAAACATTGATATTCTATACTTCACAGCAGGCAGTCAATTTACAACTTGTTAACATACAAGTATCCTGACCACAGCGCAGACCATGAAAGCTACAGGGAACACAAAAGTAATACTGACCTTTTCCCTTCTTACGCTGGTGATCCACCATTTTCCCTTGTACGGCCATTGCAGCCTCACGAGCCTGGTCAAAAATAGCACATCAGAAAACCTTGAACTGGTATAACAGCATCCATTCGGCTTTCGATGTATGAGTTCATATGTGTGTTCATATACATAAATAAATGAAAAGATAAACACAGCGGCTTCTTTTTTTATACAGCGGCTTCCTTACAACTGACAGATCAAAAACCTTGATAAGATACAACACCCTATGTATAGTTTTGTGTATGTGTTCTTGCACGTACATCAACAAATTACTGCTAGTCCGCTACGCCTATTGCATGTGGAATCACTACTCTAGAATTCTAGAAATGAGACACGACAAAATAAATATCCATACAACTACATACTTAAGATTTATTTCAAGACAAAGTTAAAAGAAATTAGAAGCCGAAACCAGGTGACAACTACTGGCACGTTCATATGATCTACTCTCACAAGCCAGAAACTACACAAAACTACTGAGATTATAGAAATATTGATGGATCTCAACTGTCAATTTACTAAGCGTTAAATAAGCTGGTGGTCAATGAAGTCTTATCACTGCTCATCAAAAATAATAATGTAGCCTTATAACTCAAATCAATCTTTCGAGCCCAAGGATCCTGAAATGTTTATCTTTGTAAAGATTATATACTATACTTATTTACCCAAAAAAATGGCTTGTACTGGACTTCTTAATTTGATAGTTTTCTACTATGCAGAAGGCGCAGACAAGGGTAACAAAAACTCAATACTTTGATTGTTTGATTTCTCGAGTACTCGTTCCTAGTAGTTAGCCACACATCAAGAGCTTGATGACCAACCATGCCATTTCTAGGAGACGTAACCACTTTGCCAAGTGAAAGAGTGGACTACTTGATGCTCATAATCCTTTTTTTAAGTTTTTTTTATAAGTAAATAAAATATATAAAAAGAAAAGCGCACCAAGGGGGTGCAACCCAAGTACAAGGTTATCTAAATGAGAGAGACTCAACAAAAGCTACAATATCTAATTCATTTACAAAGGAATTTCCTAGGACCCAAAAAATGAGGCATTGAACCACCAATCCCTAATTACAAAAAAAATGTCTCTCAACCTCATCAATAGCTTTATAATTCCTCTCAATCCAAACTAACCAAAAGTTAGAGAGGGGAATCAGAGAGTAAGCTTTCTTAAGACTCTTCGATGTCCGAAGCCCACTCCAAGCCCAAATTTCATCCTTCACGGAGTCGGCGAAAACCCAAGACACACCCAAAACCTTATAAATCATCTCCCAAAGAGCTCTAGCCAAAGAACATTCCAACAAAAGATAAAACACGGTTTCTCCACAACTTTTGCAAATGAAACACCGATTAACCAAAACCCTCCCTCAACCCATTTTTTAAGTAAAATCATATAACAATTTTCTCATTTCTATAGAAACTCTCAGAGCACACCAAGCCCATTCCTCTTCTTGAATGGAACAAGCAATCACGCAAGAAAAAGAAAAAAAAGATCTCTCGTAGCATATAAATTTTTGTATTAAGTTTTTACTTATCAACAAAAGATGTCATTAATGAAGCTTTTATATCTCAACAATCAACGTACAGTAAGACCGTACTAATAATATGCTTCTGTTGACTTACCTGAATTATTTTGTAACTGCCATAAATTAAATAGATTAACAATTTTTAGAAATGAAATGGAAACACACCGTGGTTCATTGACTCTTTGTAGCTCTAAAGGTTTGATTCTCATTGAATAGATGAGAACTTAGACATTCAGTTGACTTGTGTCTTCCTGAAGTAGATTATCCTTTTATCGAGATGGTTAAAAGAAGTAACTCATTTTTTTAATAAGTATCACTCATTATAACTAGATAGTAAAGGAAAGCACCTATGTGGCTAGGACTCTTTAATGTAACTATCTTTCTTTCTTGTTCTCTATGGTTGGATTTCTTTTTGACAAGATTAGAAAAGAGGATATGAATATCTGGAACTCTGCATTACTTTATCGCTCCCTATTTGAGAAAGATAATGTTGGTAATAAGCAAGCTACATCATAAGGAGCCTTTTTTTATAAGTTAAAAGTCATAATAAGGACTGCATGTATTCTCTTCCATTGTTAATATTTATTTTTTTTAAAAATAACTTATTCAAATATTTAACAATATCAGGCTTATATCATCTAAATCAATGTTGCAATGACAAAGCCAAACATTACAGCAAACAAGACTGCAATAAGAATGTCAAATGCACATTGTGTCTTAAGTTAAGGCTAAACCGATTACAAGGAAAACTAAAACCAAAAACACAATTCAAATAATACTGTACCTTGTACTCATCAATAGCATATTGAGCAAATGCAATATCTACATCCTTCTCCCTATACCACAAACAAATAACCATTATCACATGCTCAAGCAATGCATTCCAAAAAAAAAAGACAAACACCAGAGTACAAGATATAATCACCACATAATTTGATAGAGGAGGATCAAAAGACACTATTTTAACAGAAATAAAATATGAGGGAAGGTGATGGTCCACACAAGAAAAGGTGATTTGAAATGAAGTAGAAAATCACAAAACTAGCAGGACACCTACCAAGTCGCTTCAGCATAAGATAGTCCTTGCCACTTCACTAAATACTCAGGCGTCACATTACCGGAAGTATCTTTACTGATTCGATCAGCAATTACTCTTTCCACCTGAAAGCGCAAATGGTCTACCAATTACAGAAGACTTAAAAGTGTGACACAGAATTGAGAATGTGTGTGTGTGTCAGTGTGTGAGAGAGACACAGACCAAAAGTGTAAGCTTAGGTGAGCAAACCTGACTATTTTGCTTGATGAGATCTAAGTCCATTTCCTTGCTCACATCATTGACCTCGATCTAACAGGTGATAAAGACAATAAATATAAAGAATAAATGAGCAATCCCGTATTGCTTGTAAAACACAACTAATCCACATGAGCATAAAGATTTTCGGACAAAGAAATATAGGCAGTGTTAGAAATCAAAAGGAAATTGATGAAACTTTCCTGACAGTAGCCTATCAACCAACTTATCAAAAAAACAGTAGCCTATCTACCAAAAATAATTATTTTAACATGAAAATAATACAATTGATAAAAAAAATTCAAGAAAGAAATTCTAACCTGGTGCCTCGTCTATTTATAGAACTGAACTTATAAAAAAACACATGCTAAGACAGCATTATTATTATGAACTGGGCCACAATAGTATCGTGGTACCTCACTTCCCTAATACTTGGTAGCATTATTGTAAATAAAATTATTATCCTGTGTTTTTCTTCTGAATGATTCATCTTTAGCATTTATAGCAAATTCTAATTTTGTATTTTATCTTCCCGTTAATTAATTAACTAAGCTCAGTTTCAGAATCCACAGATCATGATAAAGCAGAAATGATACTAAACAAGCTACTATCATTCTGTTTCAGACAGCATCATTTCCTATTAAACAAAAGAAGAATTCAGTTCTATACAAAAAAATATCTCTTTTTTAAGTGATTCAAAATCCAAAGCAACACATCCACAAAATGTTTTGAAATCAATTCTTGTTTCCAATATCCCTAACTCCACTCCCAAGTATGCACAATTGTACTTTAAGCCATGTCTAATCACATTAGAGCTCTAACGTTCTAAATGAGTGACAAAAGAACTTATCAAAAAATGAGTGTCAAAAGAACTTATCAAAAAAATGAGTGACCAAAGAAGATTTAGAACAAAAACATTGATGGATTGCACCTCCATTAGAATTTAAGCAACCACTACGTGTATGCAATCTTTAAAGGCAATCATAATTATGATGCATTCTGCAATATATTTGTTTTCTGATAAGTAAAAAAATATATTAAAAAGTACCAAGAGGGTGCAACTCAAAGCCAAAAGCTAATTACAAGAAAGGAAATCTACAAAATCTAGGTCACTATTATTTTAAAAAAATCCTCTAGTCCAAAAATTGAGGGTATTAAACCAACCATCTCTAACAATGACAATGGGTCTTTCTTCTCCTTTAAAGGCTCTACCAAAAAAAATTTGATGAATTCTGCAATATATTAAAATAACAGAAGATTCTCCAATAACATTTGACACACAAATGTGACTGTTTAAACAAAAATCAAAGTATGTTAAATTACTACACATAATGGGCAAATAGGGAAAACCAATAAATTCTTCGGCAATTTTTTTATCCCTAGTACCCCATATTATCCTTTTAAATGTTAAGGAAATCTAACGAGATAAGCTGTTTATGCAAAATTAAAGTTTGGGAAAATCCATGCAAGCCATATATGATGTACCCAGAGGCTGTAGCAGTAAAGCAGATCATGTGACATGAATTCCCAAGGGGTAAAAATTAAGAACAGCATTACTTGTTCGTACTCCTCAAGCCAGACCATTCAGACATAATGAAAGGGATAAATTGATGTGGGTTATTTTTTACAAGTAATTGATGTAGCTTGCTTATTACCAGCATTATCTTTCTCAAATAGAGAGCAATAAAGTATGCAGAGTTCCAGATATTTGTATCCTCTTTTCTAATCTTGTCAAAAAGAAATCCAAGCATAGAGAACAAGAAAGAAAGATAGCTACTTTAAAGAGTCCCAGCCACATAAGTGCTTTCCTTTATTATCTAGTTATAATGAGTGGCTTCTTTTAACCATCTCAATAAAAGGATAATCAACTTCAGGAAGACATAAGTCAACTAAATATCTAAGAAGTTCTCATCTATTCAATGAGAGTCAAACCTTTAGAGCTACAAAGTCAATGAACCACGGTGTGTTTCCATTTCATTTCTAAAAATCGTTAATCTATTTAATTTATGGCAGTTACAAAATAATTTAGGTAAGTCAACAGAAGCAAATTATTAATATGGTCTTACTATACGTTGATTGTTGAGATATAAAAACTTCATAAATGACATCTTTTGTTGATAAGTAAAAACTTCATACAGAAATTTATATGCTAGGAAAAGGTAAATATTACCTCCTCACGTGAGACTGCCTTCCTGTACCTCACATCCTCCATCACTTTCTTTGTGTAATTTAAGACCTTCTTAAAACCACTAAGCTGCAAACTCAACCAACAAAAATGTACAGTACATTTACATATCAAAAAATTGTACAATACATTTAAAACAACAAAGATAAGAATAAAATACACCTCAATTCATACTGAATTACACCTTCACAAAATAATGCAGACTTCCAATAAATCTTTAACAACATACATTTTTTGATAAGTAACCTTAACAACATACATGCAAACGCAACAACAAAATGAATTAAAAACATACATTTTGTAAATCAGAGAATGATTTCCACTGACAGTGCAAGTGTGATTGGCCTTTCCATTTTATCAAGAATTCCATCTCATTACAATCTGGTTCAGAATCAAACAAATGGCTTAACAGAACAGGCTCTGTTGACATATTGTTCCTTCGTGCATCTTCAGCCATGCCCTTTGGCTGATGCCACAGAACCTTCTCGATGATGTCACCATCTTCCTCTTCAATTTCATCCTGAACATGATTCAGAGGGAAGAAAGAGAGAAAGGAGGAAAAACATAAGGATACAATCCAATAGCAGAACAGAACTCACAGGAGTAAACTCAGAAGAAACAGACAATTTCAATGAACCTCATCCATTACATTAGAAAACGCATTATTTAACTCACAGACAACATGGCTGCAAAGAGAGAAGCATAGACACCTAAAACCAACATAAGTCACTATTACTTCCAGTAGCACCTGTCATTCTTCATAATCCAATATTCACAAGTGCACATGCACACAGACATGTGCACATATGTATGCAAGCAAGCACTTGAATGTAGAGCTAACCTGATTTATTTGAGAGGAAGTGGAGATTCTGAATGTTAAAGGGCTTCACAAACATGATATGCATGCCTCAAATTTCGAAGTGTGTCCCTTCTGAACTAACCCCAATCATTCAAGTATAGAAGATAATATCTTTTACTAAAATGAATACAGTTCCAAACACAAGCAATAGACATCAAGATAAGGTGTCCAGTCCTCCTTTCTAGTTATTTCACTTCAAAGTATAGTTTAAACAATTTGCATTAAGTGTGTGCATTATCCCTCTTGACAGAGAATCTATTAAGGAACTAGAAAAAGATCTGCCATCAAGAGTAAGAATGGCACAAATACCTACTTACTAGAACAAACAATATGACATAAGGCAAAATCATATTACACTATAATGATTGCATGACAAAAAAGAAAAATAAAGATAGAGCTCAAAGTGCGACTGTAGGACACTAAAAACAGCCTATCACCAGCATATCACTTGCTCATTTGAAGATATTATTATTTAAACCAGAAAAATAGCCTTGATGTAAGTCATGTAAAAATACAAACATGACATAAAACAAGTATAGTGCACCTTTTGGGACTTCTTCTTCCCTTCATCAACTTCTTCACTTTCATCACTTTCAACATATGACACCTTCCGAACTGACCTAGTAGAAGAGCGAATGTCACCATTGCGTCCCATGGTATTTGTCAACATGGTAGATCGACCATTACTTTTACGGAGATGTGCACCTCTCCCCGTCATGCTCTTGAAATCCTCATGACTGTCACTTTCAGAGTCCTCTGCCGAGTAGTCGTCCTCTTCGAATGACGATTTCCTTTTTTGTCGGCTTGATGCATGGAATGATTTGCGCTCCCTAGCAAAGTTTGCAATACGCCCACCTTTACTCCGTTGCCTACCCTTAGGTCTCTTCGTATGATAAGAATCATCTTCATCTGAGACATCAAGATCATCATCACTGTCATCATCTTCATCAGAATCTTCAATATCCCAGTCCTTATCCTGCTGTTTTTGGAGAAAGCACATCATTAGTTTGTAGAAATTTCAGCCAACAGCAATGCAGCATATGCTACATTACCACCACGGAACCACGTAAACATATACCACAGATCAGATTTTCCACCACGGACTGGATAAGACCCTTCTCCCACAAAAAATACTTAAAACGGTAATGATAATGATGATTACTAGAATACTAGAATGGTAACGAATAATCAGAAGACAGTTAGATAACCATGTACTTTTTTAGGAATTACTAGAAGTTCTTATCAAAAACAGAATCATTAGAAGTTAATTAACAAATTCAGCCAAATCTTAACCCATGCTTTTTTAACCTCAAAACCACATTTCAAAAACCTCAATCCTTGCCTCCATGGAACACTGACCCTGTCAGCTAAAGTTCAATGAAATGACCATTTTTTGCTACAGTTTGCCCAGGCTTTTCATGGTTCAAAAATCTTGCCTTACGCAGCCCAAACCCAAATCCTTTGCATTAAAACCAAATATTCATCACACTTAGCATTGGCTTTGCCGAGATAAGAGAGCAAGATTTGAGGAGATAAAAAAGTATTAACTTTCCATTATTTGAACGTTAAACTCATAATTTTAGCCTAAGATCTAAAAGACAGAATCAACATTTAAAATCTCTATTTGAAGATAAAACCCAAATCTGCCCAACCATAAAATTCTGCAACATCACTCTTCTACTTTTATTTTCTGTACATCAATTTAGTCTGCAACACCATTTTTTTTATCCAGTTATCAAAATTTTCTTCAACAAAGAAAGTAGGCATATTTTCATTCTAGAACACTAATCATTAATCATAAAACAATAAACTTCCCATCTTGATATAGAGTGAATCTAAGTTAATATCATAATTCTTCCTTTTGTATATTTCAGGTACTAATAAAAATTTATCAATTGATTACATAAAAATATGTAAGGCCGTAACAAAATTATTTTAGGTGGCCCCTTTCTGATTTTATGCAAGCAGCACCCATCTCAAGATTTCCCTATCTTAGCACAGATCTTCTCTACCAAATGGAAGAAATCTAACTACAGAATTCTTAGCCATGTAAACAAATCTAAATATGAAAACATTTAACATTAACATAAAGGAAATACCTCGGCCAACTGATTGCAGGATACGTTTTCATTAAACAGTTGTGCTTAAATCTAGTACTTAGACAGTCGCAGAATTTATAGATTGGAATGTTGCTATCACTATCATATACTTCATTACCAAAAAAAAGTGGAAAAATTACATGACCTCATATAGAACCCGTTTGAACTAGCAATAGAAATGACTTATGATTTATGAACAGTTTATGCTAAAACAGCAGTGGAAAATTTCATAAACCATTTTTTACGTGTTTGGCCTAACTTTCTTTTATAGGAAACACAAACTATTTCATAAACTCTCTCAAACGGGTTCAGAATCATGCAAAGCTTAGAGGGCTAATTTCCAGATTGCTGAAAATACAAACAATCCTCCTACATTCTAATAGAGCTATCAACTATACAATGGCCATGTCAAGTACCCTAAGATATATACTTTCGCAACAAACATATATACACACTCATATTAACTTGTTTCTATTCACACATAGCAACGATGTGTTTGGAACCCTTAGATTTAGATTTAAAGGGAATTTTTATGTTTAATGGACTTCAAAGTAAGTGAATTCAAAAATAAAAGCCATTTAAAGTAAACGCTTGATCCAAACATTTTCCATCTTTCTTTCCTTTTTATAAGTAAATAATTTTTAAAAAAAAAGATTCCTTAAACATGGACAGAGCCATGGAGAAACAGAACCACTTAACAGTTAGAAAATTGTAACCCCTCTATCTCTCTAATTACAGCTTTATATGTCTTTCTACATAGAGCTACCAAGTGGATAAAATCTCTTTCTTACACTCCCTCTCGCGCACACACAAACAAAGCATCCTCTAATTTATTTATTTATTTATTATTGTTTATTATGAGGAGTATAATGGTTAAAATGATACTAATTGTTTTCGTTTCAATTCGGAATCCAAACAGAATTATTTCGTTTCAAAATTCACTTTGTGAAATAAGACCAAATAAAATAAACAATTACTTCTCATTTCTACTATATGATTCCAAATATTTGTTTCAAGAGATAATGTCGATTGTATTAAATTTTCTCTTTCTCTTTCAAATTTTTTGTCAAGAGTATACAAAAACCGTTCCACCTCTGTACCACCTGATACAAGACTTGAGGCAGGCATCAAACTGATAAATTTTGTAACATAGCACATAGAGAATACCCAAAAAGATAGATAATCAAAACCAAAAATTAATGGAGAGCTAATTTCAATGCATATCATCAAACATTGTAAATTAGAAGGCTTCTGATTTCCTATACTATAATGTAGCAGCCACAGTAATACAAATTTAATCACCTTTTTTCCTACACGACTGCCTGTTACACCGTCATCAGGCTCAAAATCTGCATCGTCGGGGTCATCTTCTGCAAGGAACAAGACAACAATTTACTGAAAAATTGAAGTTATATTTTGTCTTTTGACACGATTGTAAGAGGTGAAATAAATACATCCTCAGCAAACCTCTACACACTAGAGTAATACAGAAACAGAAAATTATCAGTACATACAGGAAATATAACATTATCATCTAAGTTACCATCTTCCTCTTCATCGTCCTCATCTTCGTAGTCAGCATCAGCATTAACATTATTGCCGTCATCATCCTCGTCATCATTTTCATGGCTGCTTAACGCCCTTGAACTCCTTGACTTATTATTATTAGCAGCACTAGGCTTTGACTGTGGCCTAGAATTCAAGCCAACAGAATGGCTAAGCCCTCTGTAATGCATCGAGTCACTTTGATCTTCCCCATCCTGCTCATAATATTCATCAGATAACATCTCATCTGCTGGAACATCAGGGTGGCCCCTTTGAGCCTTGCCCACTACTTTTTGCCCCTCGTCATCTTCAGACTCTACTCTGTTGTCCCTATCATCTGAGGAATTATCTTCAGACCCTTCCCCATTTTTATAGTCAGATTTTGAATCTTGTCCAGAATCAGACCCACCCCTGGGTCCCATTGGCTGGCAGTCCTTCCAAAAATTTGAACCCCATTTACCAGCCAGACCTGTTCTCCTTCCCAAAGGCTGCAAACGCGAATCTCTTACACTACCACCATTTTCTACTGCTGCCCCATCTTGCAGTCCACATCCATCATCTGGCTCCCCATCGCTTTGATACTGTACATCCATATTTATATCAAAATCCCTTTCACTACAAGTCCCATCGGCATCATCGTTCACCACAGAGGTATTAATTCTATCAGCACTTGGTCCCTGGCCTTTTTCCTCCAGGTCACTGCGTGAAACTGTTTCATTTGAATAGTTCCTAAAGAAAGCCATCCTCTCGCATGGAAATTCTTCGGAGATAAATTCACAGCTGCCCGGATTCCAAAGCCAGAAATTCCTACCGTGAATGCTAAGCACTAGACAGTCTCTTCTATTGTCCTGAGAAACAAAAAAACGACTGGTTAGAGGAAAACTTCAACCATTGAAACAGCATTCTGCATAATTATTTAGTTATTAAGAAAACAATGAAAAAGGAATAGAAAAATAAGTTTTCCATATATGAAAAAAGAATAATCTTATTTCCATCCAGCAAATTTGATTCAGTTACATATAGTTTCGAACAAATGAGTTCCACAGCCAACAAATAATGGCTATTAGCCTCAGAGTCAGCTGATAAAGATACTTCTGTCTTTTCAGATCCCATATAATGACTAATCAACATAACACTAAAACTCCTCTTATTGTCCTACATTTTCTAATGAAACACGTGCATAGAAAGACAAAACTAAGCTAAAAGGCAATTCTGGTCATCATTTGAGTTTATAAGGAGCGAGGCACCAAAATGAAACTTCAAATTCAATGCAAAAACAACACAAAACAGACTTTCTTCAATCATTTATGAACATAAATAGCTGAAAAGTACCCAAAAAAAATGAGTACCCCAGGCAGTTCAAGTGAAGCCAGAATTCAAATAATTCTGTTCGCGCACACACTCCACTCATTCGAGCATGAAACAATCAACAAAATGAACCAAATCTGATTGTAGCAACCAAAAAACTCAACAAAACACAACACCAACTATTTGAACAGATTAAACAACGCAAACTACAGATCCATGACTCGTAACAAAATCAGACACAAAAAGAGCACTAAAGCCCCTAAATATCTCAATGCACAAACCCTAAAACGCAAAAATAACTCCAAATTTGCAATCAAGAACCTTAAATTCACAATAGTTTGCAGTGAAATGGAAAAATCAACGAGAAAAGAGAAGCCGATGATTCAAAACAGGCTCTAACCTGTGTAGTGTTTAAGAGATAATAGACTTTGGCTAATTACGTAAAGGTCTTTGAAACGGGATGAGTGCGCAGGATTATAACCGTGCGCACCTGTTAAATCGCCGGAAACTGAATCACCGGCGGTGAAAGGATGGAAACTGTGTCGTTTAAATGTTTGCTTTCGGGTTTCGGGCTATTATGGGTTTCCGGGTTTCGGTTTTGAATATCGGCGGCTATGGCTAAGATACGTCGGGTGGTGAGGTTATGAAGGTCCGATTCGGGAGGAAGACGACGAGCCGATTTTGGATTAATCGTCGATTGAGAGGTAGAGAGAGAAACTAAGAGAGAGAGGTGTGTTTTCTAGAGAGAGAGAGGAAGAGAGGTTATCTAAGGGGGAAACTAAGATGGGATATTGGGGTTTATTTTCTTTGGAGAAACGTGTTTGTAGTAAACTACTCACTCTAATAATATTTCCCCTAAAAAAAATTGGATTTTTTTCAAAACTTTCTCTATTCTTTTCAACTCGGCGTTACTGAGTTTAAAGCAAAACATAACACCAATACTATAAGTCCACGTGGCGACTACGTAACTAAAGTGGCGATTAAATGGACGACATGGTAAGACGAGTTTTTGAGAGCGGGCATACGGCCCTGGGGGGGGTTGAAAGTGAGGACTCCGTTGCTGCGAAGATAAATATTTGAAGTGACTAAAATGACCTCGCATGGGTATTTTGTGTACGTACAATTGGGATTACAAAAATATTTGGATTGATCCGATCTAAATATTTGATTTTAGATTAATTCAAAATTTTATTGATAATTTTAAAAAAATTTATTAATAATATCAATATAAATATGAAATCTAAAAATAGTGTTATCAATAAAAAAATTTAAAATTATTAATAGAGTTTTTAACTTATCTAAAATATTGGTTTTAAATCTAGTCTAATTAAGAAACCATCGTGAGATTATGCATCGTAGGTCTAGACGAGAAGTAGGAGAAAAAACTCATGTCTGCACCTGCAAAACAAGTTTTTTGTTCCAAGTGAAAATTTGATTGGTAATTTTTTAGAACTTTATTGGTAATGTTAATTGAGTATGTATGAAGTCATTAGTAAAGTTCTAAAAAATTACCAATCAAGTTTTCATCCATATACAAGTTTTATTTTACACTCGGTATAAACAATAATTTCTCTAGCTGCTTCCAATTTTTTTTAGGGAAATTTTGTAAATTTGTAGGGTAAGTTCATAGTTTTATATATTTAATGGGGTAAGTCTATGATACCGTTGATAAATAAATAATTTTTGGGTATTATTTGATGTTAGGAAAAAATTATAGCATTATTTAATAGAAATAGTATTTGATAATAATTTAAAAATTATTTTACAGTAATTAAAAAATCAGTTTATAGTATTTAATTACTTCGCATAATGCGCCAATATTATAATTATATTTATTTAATGTTCATAAATCATAATGATATTTTATCATGCTAAACAATAAATATATTTTTTTTATTTTGATCATAATACATCAACACATGAGCAAGACACAAACCTTGTCTAGAATTATAAATCTTATACCTTATTCATTCATGGCCTTTAACTTTCACATTTCTCTTTTAAAGTCAAACAAGTGACATTTTATTAAAAACGTACTTAAACTTTCATTTGATTCCTTATATGGTATTTCTAGAACCTTTCTATTAAATATTACAACACATTTGAACTTTGCATAAAACTTGAGATGCTTGGCATGATTAGCTCATTTATTGTTATCGAAAAACACTTTATATTTGGGAAAAATATAATACCCTTCAATTATTAATAGTGGGAAAAAAAACCATCAAGACTGAACCATACGTGTATAACATGAAAAATAATTGAATTATTGATTCAAGAGTTTAATGATCAAGTTAATAAATATAAATAAATATTATTATATGTCGCGATTGACACATTTGTTGATTTAAATGTTGTTGTGTTGTGGACACTTATGATTTGAACATAGAATTACCGTGTATGTACTACATAATTACATTTGGATCACTAGTCGTGATGGTTTGATCTTTATAGACGTAACATGTTACGCACACTTATTTTGATTAAATTAAAACTTTCAAGTATTATTGTGACGTTTGTTTATTAAATTATAGTAGTCTATGTTTCTTATAAGCAAATCACTTTTTCATCAATGATCAGTAGAAAAAAATGAAATGCTTTTACCCAAAACTATTTACTTACCATATGTATGTTTTTTGAAGAGTTGAAAACTATCTCGTGGTACACTTTTATGTGGAGGCTTAGCCCCGAGTTATAAAGAGAAAATCAATTATAAAATAAAAAGGAAATAAGAAAAACTTTGTTTTCAATGAAGTCACCAAAACTATACTTAGAGGTCGAGAAATTCTTTGGTAGGTTGAGAGAGGTCGAGAAAGTCTTTGGTAAACCAAACTTACCACGCCAACTATGTGAGGAAAAAAATATTAACTTTGATATTTAACAACTATAAACTATTACCCGTTTAATTGAAGTAAAAAAACTATATGCTTCGTTATACTGATGCGATGCGAGATGATAATTAGAATTAACATCGTTCTAATGTATGTTTAGTGTTCATAAAATCTCAGTGGTTGCACATGCTTTATAATGATTAAAAATTATATTTTCTTAAGAAACAACCAAAAAATTTAAGGAAAATTACATTAAAACTGATAAATTGAGTTTTTTATTTTTGTAAAACATGCAATATGTCTAAGCTCTCACATATATTATATGAATTTGCAGAGATTTTTTGTTAATTTTAATTTCACTGTAGATGATGGTATTTTATTGGATATCATAGTAAATATGGCATGTAAACTGTCATAATTGAAGTGTAGGGTATAAATTGATATTTTGGTTAAAATGCTATATGACAAAACCCAAAAAAATCTAAGTTGTTTTTTTTAAAAAAATTTACTTATATTGATTTTTTTTTTAAAAAATCATTAAATGTCGAATCAAGTACATTAGTATCTACCCGAAGTTTTATATATTTAAGTCATTGCAAATAAATTTAATATTAAAAAATTAATCATTGAAAAATATGATTATTCACTTTATTTTCTTCTTTGTTTTTCTCTCGTGCAATTAACTTTAATATCTATTCATCTCGTCTCTTTCTATGATACGATAGGGTTTACTTTCTTAGACTATACTAGGGGTGAACATGGGTCGGTTTGGGTCGGGTTAGCCTAAAAATTTAATCCAACCCATTCATACTGGATTGAAAAAATCTCAACCCAACCCAACCCATGAACCCATCCGATCTCAACTCAACCCAACTCATTCTAATCGGTTTGGATCACCGGGTTGATATATTTTTTTTACTAAATAATTAAACCATACATATTACATAACAAAAAAATATTATATTAAATCAAAAACTAAACCCATTCATATTACAAGTAAAATCTATGTGCCTGACAGCACAAATAATATTTGGTAACATGGAAAAGAGAACAATTGTCTCATAGACTATAATGGTTGTAGGCTATGCTAAATTCGTTTTTTTGGATACAGTTACTAACCTTTTTGATGACATGCAAGAGAAATATGTTGTGCCATGGAATGTCATAATTGGAGGCTACGTTCAAGCCAAACTTAGTAAGGATGCTTTGGCATTGTTTCATGGAATGCAAGCGAGTAATATAAAGCTTGATGAAGTGACCATTGTCAATTTTTTATTTGCATGTTCATAACTTGGAGTCATTGATGTTGGAATATGGATTCATCGTTATATTGAAAAACCCAATCTTCATCTTAATGTTGCGCTAGGAACTGCTTTAGTTGACATTAATTTAACTTACTTTAGAAGATTGCTCAATTACGAAGGAAATCTGAATTTTTAGACAGTTGCTAATAATATATTTTAGTAACTCGGCATTTGTTGGTCGTGCTAATGCTTTTTCACTAATTAGTCTAATTTTTTGACTATGCTTTAATGCACTTGGAAACGATGTAAAAGCTATTAAAATGTCACAAAGAGGTAAATTGAATGGTTCAATAATGTTTGCATGAAAAGCTTCCAGCAAGTTGGTATTACTAAGCTTTATCATGCATTCAGTATTTCTTCCATCAACATTATGGTACATCTTTTTGGAATATAAGCTTATCTGCATATATTGATCTGACTGGAATCTTGCAGGTTAGAGTTTATTTTATAGTTATAATGATACAATAAATCAAAATTTTGTTAGCATAAGTTAACTGTACATCAATTTATTTCGATTGAAGTTATGCTTAACAATAATTATGAAAACTATTTCATAACTCGAAATCAGTATTTGTTTATAATGTAAATATTTGAAACTTAAATCTGGGTGATTGGAAAGTATGAGACTTGTTTGGATATTGGAGTATCTGCTATATATAATTTTACACACTAGTTGTAATTAAAATGGACATTTTATGATTATATATTTTACAATTATACTATAATTATTTATACATAATTTTATATTCAATAAATATAAAATATATAATTATATATTTGATCGGGTTACCGGTTTGGGTCAGATTGGAAATTTTGAACCCATGACCAAACCCAACCCACCAGGTTCAAAATATTTTCAACTCAACCCAATCCAATTTCTAAAAAGACCCAACCCAACCCAACATATCGATTTGAGTCAGGTTTGTGGGTCAACCGGGTTCCATGCTCACCCCTAGGCTATACAATGAATTGTATATCTTTTGTATCAAATATATGATGAATTATATTGGGTGAATTACATAAACTTCTTTTGATGTAATGTATAATTGAAAACATCTCTCTTGCATTTTATAAACTTTCATTTACACCCTTGATAGGAAAGATAAAATTCCATGTGATTAAACTCTTTTACCAGGGGATGCAAGTGCTTACACATGCAAGTAAGAAAGATTAAATTTAATCTCATGTGATTTTATGTGATTAAATTTTCCTATCACGGGGCGTAAAGGAGATTTAAAAAATACAATGGAGGTACTTATAATTATACATTAATTAAAAGGAGATCTATATAATTTACCCAATTATATTGGTACGGAGAAAGTTATTCACTTTTGTGATTTACATTGTTGAACAAATCGTTAATATATTAATCCTAATTAACCCTATGTTAATATTAATTTTTTTTTAACCCTATGATAGAATTAGATGTATATAAGAAAAGAAAAAAGGGAAGATAGGTTGATTTAGAATCAGAGTCAACTGCAAGACTTCATTAAAAAAACTAGTGCATGATAAAAAAAGGCTAAATCACACTATTATTTCTTGATATTCAGTTATCGATATCTAAAGTATTTTTTTTTATAAAATTTTTATGATTATTTGGATGGAATTACTTAACTATCAAATTAAAATATAAAGTTAATTATCATTGTAATAATGCAAATTGTTTTGTCACCGAAGATTAAAATTTTCTTACAAAATTTAAAACTGATTCCGGATCAGACAATTTTTGATTTTAAACTAAATTTTTATTATTTGTAGCTTCTGATTTATCTAAAGCGCTTCCAAGCGTTTGGTCTATCTTTTGCTTCTACGTTTTGGCAGCAGAAGCTGCCCGTCTGGTCAAACGGGAATAAGCCAACTTCGAGAAAATGCAAGTTGAAACGGACACCTGAGAGAGAGATGGTGTGCTTGTTGCTGCTGCAGTAAAAGCGTTTCTTCTTCTTTTTCTTCAATGTAATGCAGTTCTACCTTAAGCTTTTGCTTAACCCTAAAACGTTTATTAATCTCTACACTCACTTTCATAAACACTAGAAGTAATTGGAGAAGGAAGAAGAACTATGTACCACAAGTCTCTGCAATTTCTTATCCGAAATTCATTTATCACGCTCTCAATGAAACCACACGCTATACCGTTTTGGTCCCTTCTCCTCTCGAGGTACACCCACCTCTCTTTCCTTCTCCCCATACTTATATTTTATGTATGCATCTTATAAGCAAATCTGGGTTCGTTTGATTTGGGTGTCTCCCGGGTTTATTTTTGCATTCAAGTTATTCAGAGAGTACTGAGCGATGCGTTGAATCCAAATAAAAATGTTTTTTGTAACTGGTTATTGTTTATTTGAAGTTAGAGCTCCGGTTTTTCCCTTTTGGGTTATAGCACATTACAAGGGAAGATCATAATTTACCCCTAGGCTCCTGAATTATTTTGGCAACTCTTTTCCCAGTATTAATATTGTAATTTCTTTGTTTGGTAAGGAGAGCCTCGGGTTAAAAGTTGATTATTCATTGCTCTTTTGCTGACTCCAATATGGAAAAAGCTATTCTCCTAGGCTCATTCTAGTTAAATGAGTCCCTTATTTCCTTTCGAGCTTTATGAAGATAGTTGAGAAGGAGATGTGCACTACAGGCTATTGTTTGGTTCATTAGGGAGGAAGCAGAATTAATATAAATTCCAAAGGAGGATTTGTCCATCGCACTTTTTTGTGGGTCTTAAAGGAGGAAGCAATCATCGTGATTTATTATTGAATGACCTACAAAAACTGAGATTGACAACATCAAGATTGATGTTAATGGGTTTCTTTGGGTAGACTAGCGCTGTGTAATTATATTACATGGAATCTTCACTCTACACTACCATACCCGTGTTGGACACTTGACACTCAGATAAGGGTATGACACTTTGACACTCTAAATTAAAAGAAAATTTACGAAAATTATTAAAAATAGATGAGTGCAACACTCATACACGTACTTTGTACGATACTCATACCCGAGTCTAAGTAACATAGGACGAGGGTACTTGGGTGTTCAGGCATTTTAGGGGTGAGATGGTAAGCAGTTTGCTGAAGTTTAGTTCAGCTTATCGGATAGGATGATGCCAGTTTAGCATAGATTTTGGTTTTATTGTTGCTTCTTACAATGCTGCTAGTTGCCTAGTAGGATTGGATGAAGATATAAAACCTATCATGGTCAGTCCCCAACACCATAAGTACCACGCTTCTCTGCCCCACCCCAAATTTGGCCACAATGCCACAATTGATCTTTCTCCACCATGAGTCTCCAAGGCCACTTTCGAAGAAGAGATTTATTGAAAAGAACCAATGACTTAATCCCAAGACCCTCACGATCAATGGGTTGATTAATAACACCCCATCTCACCAAGTGGTATTTGTGGACTATATGGGCTTGTTATGGGCCATTACAGTCTTTTAGCAGCCATTACGCCATTGTGGTGCAAATCTCTTTCTGTTTTTTGCAGCCCTTGACATTTTTCAACCATTTTCAGCCATATTTATCATCATTCTTGCGCAAAACATAAAAAAAAAATCTTAGGGCGTGTTTATATTCGAAAAACTCAGTGCTTTAGGAAAAAAATTTATTTGTAAAGAATCTTTTGAAAATTTTCCTAAAAGCTGGAGAATTTTTCAAATTTGAATGCCCTAAGGTTTCCAAACCTTTTCAGAAATTTATGCTGTTCCTTTGCATATAAAATGGAACTATTTTTTTTAATAGTAAGCAGAATAAAATATATAAAACGTTAGGAAATAAACATATTCACATAGTTTAAACCAAAGGAGGACTCATGTTCGTCTCAAAAGAGTGCAAAATAAGTTGTCAATTCCAAAACTTAGAGGGTGATAGAGAGTGAGGCGTGAGCTAGGTTGCTCTCTTGAGACGATACATGCCCTCTTGGTGATATTACCGGTGCATAGAGTCTCTTGGTATGTTGTCCCCATTATACAACAAGCACTGTCACCACTGCACATCTTACTAACCTGAACAAGTTCACCAAAAAAACACCTTTTTTTTATCCAAACATGAAAGAAGGACAAAGGAATTCAAGAGAGAAGAGAGCTCACAATATGTCAGGTATTTATTTATAGGTGTAGGAGGAGAGGTCTAATTCAGTGCACAAGTTAGTGGTATATAAATTTCATTTTAGTGGGTGTATGTAACTTACCCACTATTCCACTAACAGTGAACTTAATCTTCTCATAAAATGCTTATAGCCTCCCTCTCCACTAAGGACACTTACTAACATCACTTGTAAAAAATAAACCACATTAACATCATTGAAAGTGGGTCATCAACAGGGTAGTGGTCATTGGTTATAAAAGAACCACGTTATCACCATTCTTCCATTCTTTTTCTAGTGTACAAAACTATCTTTTATTAAAATATCCAACAATCTATAAGGTTGAAACCCTAAATTCAAAATCAAAACCAAAGATTTCTTCAAGATCCAACAAGGTTTAGTGAGTATGAGCTAAAAATCATATTTTTTTTTCTTCTTCACATTTTTGAAAGGCTGTTACTGTTTATACATGCTGACCTCATTTCAAGCTTCAATTCTCTATAATTTGAAGGTTTGGTTGTTTTGATGCTTATGTATTTTTTCACTGAGCAAGAAACATCGTTCTTGCTTGAATTTTTCATTCTTTTAATTTTCTCATCGTACAAAGGATTAAGTGAGGATTTGCCTCCCATGTTTGCTGATTTTCCTTCTTGGAATCGGCTAATTGGTAGACTTTTGATGCTTTAGTGTTGTGGTTCTTTGATGCTATGTATCCTCGGTTTTATGATGCTTTCCTGCATGTTTGGTTTTGTTCTCTGTGCTCTGCTTTCAATTAAAAACAAGAAAAAAAAATACAGTTTTCTGTTGTTGATCACTAAGATTATGTTTTCATAACTTCAACCGTAGAACAGTTCTAAGTTTTCAAGAAGAGAAAACAATGGTACTCAATATAAAAAAAGTTTATTTGAATTTATTTTAACACCCTGGTGTTGGCTTAATAATGCCAAGTTACATGAATATTCTTACTTTTAATTTCCAAACTTTCTATTTATATGAGAACTATTCATAATCGATACTGTTTTAAAATGCATATGTGAAGTTGCTGTATGTGATGTGAATCTATTATCTTAAGTTAACATTCCTTCTCTTCATGACTTATAAAAAAAAAGGTTCCTGCTCTTCATGACGAAGCAAATTGCCCTCTTTATAGGAGAGGTTTAATTCCATGATTGCCTTGGATGGGAAAACAGAGCTTGAAATGCAGTCATTCCAGGCTCCGAAGATTAGGCTTCTGCGAAGTATGAGCATTCAGAGTGAATCAGTGCAGGTATCATTTCTAACGTGTTTACTACTTATTTACAATGAGTTATTAAACAGCTTAAGGTTTTTCTACCGACCCCCCAGAAACCAGGGATTTGTTGAAAACTATTTGCAACTTCAGGATCTATACCATTATATTAAACACACTTTTTCGGAGGCCTGTTTTCAAATATGTGTCACAAATGGTGACATTCTTTTATATATCCTTAATTCATAATTAAAAAGATCACTTGTTATATACTTTTAAGGGGAACATTGACGAAGCATGTAGATTTTTAGCAGACACAATCTTAATTCATACTCAAAGAGGTGTAGTTGCCATTGTTTCCACCATGATTTCTGATAGAGAAAGTAACCATTTTAAGTAGGAAGAAAGGTTGGTAAAAAACACACATTTCAAGGTTTGATAAAGAACACATGCACAGTGTTAGCTTCTGCACTGGTTTATCAGTGTGAACTTATTCAATCTTCTTTTGCCATTCAGGATAACTGGTAAGAATATCTCTCGAACATTTATGTAAAAAAATTCTTAACTATCTGAAATCAGTAAGATGATAGCTCAGTGACCAATCAAGAAAATTGAACAGAGGTTTTGATGAGGTTGCTTAGAATAATTGGTGGCATATCACGTCTTCTTCCAAGAATGTTCAGAAAATTTTCTGTTTGTTCTTTTTTGCTATTTATGATTGTTAGGCTTCATTTTTCACATGGTTTATGGCTGATGGTATGGGTGGCATGCTTTAGTCTACTGCAAGTGGTTTTGTACTTGATTTTTTCTTGCTGCAGTCTTTTACGTTCTGCTTTCTATAAAAGTTACCCAAAAAAGATAAAAGAGGGATGGTTTAAAATAACAATTTAATTCCTGCATATTGTGAATGAATCCTTTTTGATTAATCAAACACAGATTAATTATTTGAAAGTTTTAGATACATATAAATATATCTTGGGCTTCCAGTTCCACTTGTCCGACTCTGTTTTCCTCTTATAAAGATTGAAACCGAGTAACCATTATAAATTTAGCAATATTTACTTTGAAAATCAAATAAAAACAAGCTGGAGATATGTTGACTGTTGACTAAGAAGAGACATAAGAAGAGAGCTCTAGTATCCTGGCTGACATCCTTAAAATACGGGCTGAAATCTCTGGCATAGGAAGGATTAATCTTATCATAAAGTTATGAATAACCTGTCCTTGCTTTGAAATAATGGCCACATGTGGTTCTCACAACAATTGGGAGTAGTTTTATCTTCTTTTTATAATTATATCTCTATAGATTCAATAATTATATATGAGGAATTACTCAACTTAATTGTTCATTGCTGTTACTCTGGCTTTCTATTGAGGTCTATACTATAGAGGTACTTAAATGGGATCAATGATTGTTTTGTAGGTTTCACCATAAATTGAATTGGCTACTTGCCTACTTCCAAATCACACGAATTAATAATTTTAACTGCACTCAGAGGTAGGGCTATAAACTTTTAGCTGCAAGATATCTCTTCACTCCTTATGCCTTCATTGCATGAATCATATGCATACAACAATTAATGCCTTCTCTGTATTAAATTTCTCAATATTCTATGCAGGTTTTGGATCTTGCTGCCTTCCCAGAACCAGAATTTGATCTACCCATATTCTGTGCTAACTTTTTCACCTCTGCCAACACGAACATAGTTGTGCTGTAAGTTTTCCTCTTCTTCTTTCTTTACTTATTGGAATCTGATGAGAGGATAACTGCATTTTTGCTAACACCGTTGCTGAATAGCAAACTCTGGTCATTGTAAATGGATTGTCTATGTAATATTTTTCCAGACATTTTACCAAACTTGATAATAGGCTTCCCGAAGCATTCACAACATTGAGGCGGAGTGCTTTGCAGTTTCTTTGTGTATATGTGCCCAACTGCCCATATATGCATATTTACATATAACTATATGACTATATAATGATGCATGCACCTGTTTTTTCAGGCATTTTTGGTAAATCAGAATTAAGGTGAAATTTTTTTCTTTTTTGAAGGTAAAACCCTAATCCTTAGCTCTAGTAAGGGATTTGAGTAAGTTAGTGACACAAAAAGACTTCTATAATGATACACATGGATGCACTCTGACCTAGCCTTTTTCGCATGTTTAGGGCCTAGCAATTCATTTGACCTGAAAAGCTCAGACTCCTAGTTGTAGTTAGTAAGAGGATCATGTCCCTCATCAAGCTTAATGAGCCCCTTGCTAATGCCTCCGTTTTAGGAGATATAGCTTTGACCTTCTGAAAACTTTTATTGGATGTTTGAATATGCTCATGCCGTATATATCATAAACCGGCATTTTTCGTTAACGTTTCAATGAGATATCTCCACACGTGACAGTTTTGACTGATATTCTTATCCACTAGCCTGGTAGATAGTCATACCTGATTATACATAAATGCTTAAGCAATAGTAGCTGTGGATTGAATTTTTGCCTTTGTATTGATGTTATTAGCATGTTATATATAGCTTTTGGAGATTTCGATTTCATAGGTTCTAAATATAATCATCTAAAAAATCTACGTATGTTTCTTGTGTGTTTAAAATTAGATTTTGGGTTAGTTGATTAATATTTGCAATGACAACAAATGTCTAAGTTGCATACTTCACTGAAGATCATAAGTGGTCTAGTTTTACTATGCTTAAATGTTTTCCTGGATGAGTATGCATTCAAAGTTCTTGTCCATACTCATTTAGAATTGGAACTTTCACAGTATGTCTATTAATGAATCCTCACAGCAAAGAAGTTATAAACTTTTTAAGTTACCAGAAACCTGACTACTATTTTTTGGTCAAACCATTGTGTAAGCCTTTTCTCTCCCTCCAATTTCTAATGGTATTACTCTCTTTGAAATGTTGATTGGACTTTCATCTGAGATCCAACTTTGTTGAAAATGGAAGATTCGGTCATAATATTACCGAATATTATGAGTTATATTAGCTGTATTCTTATTTCTGTAAATAGCTCTTTAGTCAACTCTGTAATTAATTAATTAGGACAGCTAGCCATTTTAGTTAGTTTCCTTATTTTGTGCTTGTATTCTCTTATAAAAAGAAAATCTGTGTAAACAATTTTGGTATGAATAATATAGAGAAAAATTATTCAATTTTTTGTCTTTCGTTCAAATTCGCATGGTATCAGAGCAACCCTAAAACCCTAGAATTTTTTTCTGCTCAATCCAGCCATGTCTGACATCTCCTCTGAGTCAACTCCGCCCCTCACAAACCCTACAATTCAAAACCCCAGTACCTATTCTCACTCTGTCCAAATCACTACAATCCGTCTTAATGGGAACAACTTCTTACGATGGTCCCAATCAGTTCGGATGTACATCAGAGGATGGGGAAAAATTGGGTATTTAACAGGAGAAAAGAAGGAACCAGCCCCGGAGGATCCAACGTATGCTACCTAGGATGCAGAAAATTCAATGGTAATGACCTGGCTCTCGTGAATTCGATGGATGAGGACATTAGTTCCAATTATATGTGCTATTCTACGGCCAAAGAACTCTGGGACAACGTTAATCAGATGTATTCTGATTTGGGAAATCAATCTCAAATTTATGAATTGACTCTGAAACTTGACGAGATTCGACAAGGCGAAGACTCGGTCACCAAGTATTTCAATTCATTGAAGCGGCTGTGACAGGTTGGATTTGTTCAATTATTATGAATGGAAATCCACTGAAGATGCTAGTTATTACAAACGAACTGTGGAGGCTCGTTGCATTTACAAATTCCTTGCCGGACTAAGCGTGGAGTTTGATGAAGTTAGGGGAAGGATCATTGGCAGGACTCCACTTCCTCCACTCGGTGAAGTGTTTGCTGAAGTTCGAAGAGAAGAAAGCCGCAGACACGTAATGTTGGGGAAGAAGATCACCAGCGGGGCCATT
Source organism: Bretschneidera sinensis (assembly GCA_023935145.1). Lineage (NCBI taxonomy): Eukaryota > Viridiplantae > Streptophyta > Magnoliopsida > Brassicales > Akaniaceae > Bretschneidera > Bretschneidera sinensis. The sequence continues at coordinate 5,080,970 of CM043698.1, forward strand.
GAAGGTTCTGCCCTTGTTACCGAATCTACTGCTAATAAGGCAACCAATTTTCAGCACAAAACTGAAGAGAAGCCTCGGGTCTGGTGCGATTATTGTAACAAACCACGCCATACTCGAGATACTTGCTGGAAAATTCATGGAAAACCAGCAAATTGGAAAAGCAGCAAGCCTGGTGACAAAAATAAATGTGTGATTCCCATTGCCAATGAAGCTGAGTCAAGTCCCTTCAGCAAGGAGCAGATGAATAATCTTCTGAAACTACTAAAATCCAATTCCTCGTCTGGTATTCCTAGTGTCTCTCTTGCACAAACAGGTGGTATTTTTAATGCTCATTCTTGTTCAAATTTTGCTGCATGGATAATCGATTCTGGAGCCTCTGATCATATGACTAGCCGTTCAAATCTTTTTAGCACTTATTCACCATGTTCTGGCCTTGAAAAAATCAGAATTGCAGATGGAAGTTTTTCACTTATTGCCGGGAAAGATTTGATTAAATTATCTAAGAATATACATCTTAAATCTGTTCTTCATGATCCTAAACTAGCCTGTAACCTTTTGTCTGTGAATAAACTAGCCAAAAAATCTAATTGTCGTGTTGTTTTCTATGATGCTTATTGTGAATTTCAAGACCGGAACTCGGGGAAGAAGATTGGCAGTGCTAAGATGGAAGGTGGGCTTTACTACTTTAATGATGATTTCTCTGATAATAAAAAGGCTCAGGGCCTTAGTAGTGTTAGTTCTAATTCTGTTTATGAACAAATAATGCTTTGACATTTAAGACTAGGACATCCTAGCTTTTCATATCTTCAATATTTGTTTCCCACTTTATTTAAGGGTTTGGATTGTTCATGCTGTGAAAGTTGTTGCTTATCAAAGAGTCATCGTAATACTTATTTACCAAAACCTTATGCTTCTTCAAAACCTTTTTATTTAATACATAGTAATGTTTGGGGACCTTCAAGAGTTACTACTATCTCTAGAAAAAAAACGGTTTGTTACCTTTATAGATGATCATACCCGTTTATGTTGGGTTTATTTGATGAATGAAAAATCTGAGTTTAAAAAACTTTTTAAGGATTTTTACACAATGGTTGAAACACAATTTCAAACAAAAATTAGCATTCTTCACACTGATAACGGAACTGAACTGAGTATTTTAAAGGACTTTTGGGAAATTTTTTAAAAGAAAAATGTATACATCATCAATCAACTTGTGTGGATACTCCTCAACAGAATAGGATTGCTGAAAGAAAAAATAGGCATTTGCTTGAACTAGCTCGTGCTATAATGTTTTCAATGAATGTTCCAAAATATTTTTGGGAGGAAGCGGTTTTAACATCTTTCTTGATTAACAGAATGCCTACAAGGTTTCTAAAATTCAGCACACCATTAGAATGTTTCAAAAAATGCTTTCCCTTATCAAGAATGTACTCGAATTTGCCTCTAAAAGTGTTTGGCTGCACTGTGTTTGTTCATATACCTAATAATACTCGGTCTAAACTTGATCATCGAGCTGAAAAATGTGTTTTCATTGGGTATGCAGCCAATAAAAAGGGATATAAATGCTATAATCCCCAAACAAGAAAAAATTATGTGAGTATGGATGTCTCGTTCTTTGAAAATAAACCCTACTTTCACAAAAATTGTCTTTAGGGGGAGAATGAGGTGAAGGAAGAAATTTTTTGGGATTTATTCCCTACTCCTTTACCAAATGTGATTTTGACTACTACACCACATTCCTCTCTTCCCCTTGCCATTCTAGAAACTCAAAATCAGGAACAATCTGAACCTGAGGAACAAAGTGATAAAATCAATGAAAACAATGAAGGGAGTCCTAGTCATATATTGCCAAGCATTACTGTATCTAAACCAGGGGGAGAAACACTACAACAAAATCCTGAGCTTATGGTTTATACTCGGAAAAGGATTCATAAAAGGAGTCAAAGTCAGCCTATTCCTCTTGGAAATGATCAATCTCAACCTTCGGGAATCGGACCTCCAAATATCACAGGTAAGTCTTTCCCTAACTCATCTTCAGTTCTTGTTACCACTCCTAGCAAAGAACCATCAGATCTTGATTTTCCAATAGCCATTAGGAAAGGAATCCGAACTTGCAAAAAAAATCCTAAATATCGCATTACCGAATATCTTTCCTATGCAAAACTTTCTCATACCCATAGGGCATTTACTTCCAAAATCTCACACTTGTTTGTTCCGAGAAACATTCAGGAAGCTCTAGATGATCCGAATTAAAAATTAGCAGTGATAGAAGAGATGAATGCTCTTAGACGAAGTGGTACTTGGGAGATAGTTAATTTACCTAAGGAGAAGAAAACAGTTGGCTGCAAGTGAGTCTTTACAGTGAAGTGTAAAGCTGATGGTAGCATAGAGAGATACAAGGCTAGATTAGTTGCAAAAGGGTTCAGTCAGACATATGGGATCGATTATCAGGAAACTTTTGCCCCTGTAGCCAAGATAAACTCAGTTAGATTCTTGTTATCTTTTGCTGTGAATTTCAACTGGCCCTTACACCAGTTAGATGTTAAAAATGCTTTTTTAAATGGAGATCTTCAGGAAAAGGTCTTTATGAGCCTACCACCCGGGTTTGAGGGAGAGTTAGGACCAAACAAAGTTTGTAAACTAAAGAAGTCGTTATATGGTCTCAAACAACCCCCTAGAGCCTGGTTTGAGAGATTTGGGAAAGCTGTAAAGAGTTGTGGCTACTGTCAAAGCCAAGCTGACCATACTATGTTCTACAAACACAGTCAAGAAGGCAAAATTGCAATCTTAATTGTCTATGTGAATGATATAGTCTTGACAGGTGATGACAATGAAGAATTGGAGAGATTAAAAAAGAGACTTGCAGTTGACTTCGAGATCAAGGATTTGGGTGCTTTGAAATACTTTCTTGGGATGGAGAGTGCTAGTTCTAAAGAAGGTATATTTGTAAATCAACGTAAATATGTTCTCGATCTACTTGAAGAAACAGGTCTATTAGGATGTAGACCAGCCGAGACACCGATTGAACCCAACCTTAAGCTACAACTTTCTAAAACTGAAGAAGAAGTTGTGAAGAGAAAGCTGTATCAAAGGCTTGTTGGGAGATTAATCTACTTGTCACATACACGTCCAGATATCGCATTCGCAGTTAGTATGGTTAGCCAGTTCATGCATTCACCAGGACAAGAACACTTTGATGCAGTATATAGAATTCTCAGATACTTGAAGGGAACTTCAGGGAAAGGTTTAATGCTCAAGAACTGTGGGCATTTGCAAGTTGAAGCCTATACTGATGCAGTTTGGGCTGGGAGTGCCATTGATAGACGATCAACTTCTGGCTACTGCACGTTTGTTGGAGGCAACCTTGTTACTTGGCAAAGTAAAAAGCAGAATGTGGTAGCAAGAAGTAGTGCAGAGGCTGAGTTTAGATCAGTTGCTAATGGGATTTGTGAAGAGTTGTGGATAAACACACTGTTACAAGAACTGAAGATCTCTAACACGTTACCTATGAAGTTATACTGTGACAATAAAACTGCTATTTCAATGGCTCATAATCCAGTACTTCATGACAGAACAAAGCATGTGGAGGTTGACAAACATTTCATCAAGGAAAAGATCGAAAACGGTGTGATTTGCATGCCATACATTCCTACTACCGAACAAATTGCAGACGTGTTCACAAAGGGACTTCCTACAAGACAGTTCGATAAAATCATTGGCAAGCTGGCTATGGAAGATATCTTTAAACCAGCGTGAGGGGGAGTGTTGAAAAGGGAAGATTCGGTCATAATATTACCGAATATTATGAGTTATATTAGCTGTATTCTTATTTCTGTAAATTGCTCTTTAGTCAACTCTGTAATTAATTAATTAGGACAGCTAGCCATTTTAGTTAGTTTCCTTATTTTGTACTTGTATTCTCTTATAAAAAGAAAATCTGTGTAAACCATTTTGGTATGAATAATATAGAGAAATATTATTCCATTTTCTGTCTTTCGTTCAAATTTATTGGCTTCTGAGCTAGTTGACTATTTAAGACCATTTCCATCTAGTTTTTAGAATCAAGAGCATATAAAATTAATAGATGAAGCAGCTATAAATGAGAAAGAGAATAATGGCCTTCAAAAGAGTAACAAGGAGAACCAGAATTATTATTTGTACTTTATTGTCTATTCATATTAATCATGTGAGATAGCTTGGTTAGCAGTAGTCCATGTGGTCTTTGAGGAAACAACGGTGACAGTCCGGACACCCACCGGGAAGGGTTATTTGTTGTATCTGGTGTCGACTGCCATAGTCATGGATGTCAAATGGCAGATTGTATGTCTACCCGACACACTCATGAAAAGCGGATACTTGGGCCTTATGGTAAAAAGTGGAAGCCTGTTCCTTGAGGACCGTTCTGAGCCGGCTTAACTTGAAGGTCTGCTAGATCCTATTCATCCCTGACACATAGATGTGCACTATATTGCATTAGCTTCTTGCAATCAATGATGAGTGAATGGCACGCAAATAGTGGTTGTTGGTTGAACTTGGAAGGGCTCACTTTGGTGGCTGGAGCCCAATCTTAGATGATGTCAGAGCCTGCCACTTCAGTTGTTTCGGTAGCGATGGAACTCTGTTTCTATGTTTGGGATGGGTTGGTGGCAAATGTGATTGTGGGCAGCCATGCAAATTTCTTTAAGACTGTGTTTCTTGAGTCACTTCTTTGAGTTGATTTTGAAGAACTGAATTGTTTCCAAAAATGGAGCCATCGTTAATTCTTATTTGCGAGACATAAAATGAAAAACGCAGAATCTTAGCTAGGATTCAAGCGGTAGTACCTAAAAACCCCAAAGGAGAAAGTGTTGATTTGTCTTTCACTATATACAGTTTCGAGTGTCAACTAACACTTCACTCAAATCTGCCTTCCAAATGCAATATGATGTCACAACGGAAGCAAAAGAAATCTAGGTAAAGAAATATTAAGAACAAATAAAGGGGAGTGCTCTTCTAGGCATGTTAAAGCTCTTCAAGGCTCAGGTAAAGTCATTCTCTGAATAAAAATATTGTAATCCAAAAACTACAGTCCTTACAAAAGAGAAAGAGCTTAAATAAGAAAAACCCTGAACATAAATGATCTCAACCATTCAATCTACTAACTGTTCCATGGCTTAGATTTAACAAAATAATAGGCCCACAAGAAACTAAATAGTCTGGACTTGGATCGCTTCTGGGCTTAACGTTTAGAATGTCTAAGCTTGATCTGATCCGTAATTGCCACTGCATCACAATAAAAGATAACTTTGCTATTGTTGCTTTGGCAACAAGGTCAATGCACTTGTTTTTGAATGCCTATCACTTGGCCATAATCCAAGTAACAAGCATAGTTATCATAATCGTGAGCTGTATCATTAGTCCTCTTGACCACTTGGCACTGTTGCTGTTGTAACTGTATGGTCCCACAAGCTGTCCAATCAAGTTCGTAGGCGCTGCTAATGAACTTTTGGCAACCTTCAGGAAGATGCCACAGTGAGCAACTTGTGGCTCTGGATTTATGACAGCAGTAAAATTTATTTTTCTACCATTCTTGTCAGAGAAATGGATCGCCATGAATTAGTATAGTAGCCTTTGTCTGCAATATTATGGTTTTTGTTGATTGAAACCTTTTGGACCTGAACTCTGGGCCAATTTATGATTTTTTTGACATTATAATTTTATGCCAACTTTTGGGCTTCATATATTTTCTTTGTTCTTTTTTCTCTTTCCTTCATCTCTTTTTGTTCTGTTTAAATCTAGATAAGATATCTTGGAATTATACAGCTTCTATTTATGTGCCCCTTTAGATTCAAGAGGAGTATTGTAAGATGTTTCTAGTATCTCTACAAATCTAATAGCAACTTTACATATTGATATTGACCAGGGTCCCTCCGAGGACATTCAATAAAACTGGAACGATATTGACCTGGCTTCCACTGTTGTTAATACATGTGAACAGTCCTTGAGATTTAGGCAATTAACAGGTTTTAGGGTTTATTTCCTATTATGTTTAGGATTAGTTTATTTCCTATTATGTTTAGGGTTAGTTTATTTCCTTTTATGTTTAGGATTGGTGCCATATAAGCACCTTTAATGTACTAGAATTATTTAGACATTGATTATTGAATAAAGTTTGATCTTTGTCTCATTGTTTCTCTTCTCCTTAGTTGTTCACCTTTGGCCCCGTTTATCTCTTCTCCTTTGCCTCCTATTTCATCTGGTTCTGTTTCTTCTTCCTCTATTTCTATAATTCTGTTATCTTCTCAGATGTTGCTCTTTTCTCCTCTACCTATTCAGTTTGCTTCTTCACCTCGATCCCCTTATTTCTTCTCTTGAAACTATCTGTCCTACATGAGACGCAGCTAAAAATACACACGGAATACAAGACCTTCCTATTATTAGATGAAAGTTGAGATATTCGTAACATTCATTTTATGCCAGCCTTTGCAACTGTGGTGTGCGTAGTTCTCATATTTTGCACCACCGCTTGCTTTTTCCTTTTATCTAAAACCTTGTTATGTTCTTTTTGTATCTCTATATATTTGGATGCATTACCTTTTTATGGCAGTTTTACTTACTTTGTCAGTTGTGTTATGGGATATGACATTCTTCTCTTTTGATTATTTAAGGGTGCGATTAGTTGTAGAAAATTTTCATCATAATTTTCCTTAACACTTTTTTCAATAATTTGGACATTCTTAACATAATTTGGAAAACATCATTTCTCTTTCCAACATAATATTAGAAAAGTTGGAAGTAAAAAAATTGGTTTTCCCACTTTTTGAATATTATGTTGGAAAAGAAGTGTTGTTTTTCAAATTATGTTAAAAATGTTCAAATTGTTGAAGAAAGTGTTAAGAAAAATAGAGATGACAATTTTCCACAACTAAACGCACCCTAAGCATTTTGTCCTCATTCTTTCCTGGTTCCCCTCTTTTCAGTTTGTTGTTGATAAATGGTGGTCTACTTGTGTTGCATTTTATTTGGGAGGAGAAGAAATATAATGTCAACTACTCACTTATGATGTAAGATTTAGCTCTTAGGAAAAGGAAGAGGAATGAAGAGGGAGAAGAAAACACTTTTTTGCCGATTGATAAGAGAGAAATGTTGAAGGAAAGAAAATGGGAGGTTCCACCTTTTCCTCTTCAAGTTATAAATTTATAATTGCCAATCCTCCGATTGGAGGGTAGAAAGTAAAATGAGCTTTTTTTGTGTTTTTCTTCTTTCCTTCTACTTTTCCATCCTCTCTACCAAACACGTCTTCTTTCCTCTCACATATCTCTCCTACCAATCGTAGCCTAAGTTTCACAATAATGTCATGCACTTGCTAATATCTGGTTTTATTCGAATGTGTCTGGGTCAGTTTTCATTTTCAACATGCTGCATATAATGAGTCGGTTTAACTTTCTTTCAGTATTAAATATCTGAATTATTGTTACTTGAGGACTAAATTAATATGTTCCTAGATAGTGCAAAGCATTTGAGAATTTGGAACTTACCTTGATTGATCATTTTTAGGGACCCAAACCCGTTACATGATGTAATTAGTCAAAGAGATTACAAGGAGAAGTATTATAAAAACTTATGCCTCTATCTCTCAAGTATTCCGAGGTAAGTATGCTTAGAACTGACAAATTTTGTTAATCCTAATCATGTAAGATATTTATATTTATATACTGATCCTTTCTAAAATTTACAGTATGGTGACTAAACAAAGATTTCGTGCAGCTTTTACCTTGGGGAGGAAAGCTTACGGGCGAGTCTATTAAGTTTTCTCACCAATTGTGATATGAACCAAGTTTACTTCAAGCCAATACAAACATGAAGTTTTGTACTCTGCATTCATGGAATACTATCGGGTAAATCCATATAACTTTTTCATCCTGCTTTACAGTTTTTAGATAATATTCTAATTGTTAGAACCAAGCATCGACATTCATTTGATAGCTCTTATCTCGAGTGAATTGCTGAAGCATGCAAAATAATGCTTGTGTTTCTTTTTACTGTTGCTTGCCTAGGCATGGCTCGAGTTGATGGACCAAGCAGTTAAGGAGACAGATGCATCTCAGGTTATCTGCAATTGTGAAGCACAACATAGATACCAAACATGGAGAGCAGAAAAAGTGATTACTTCAAGAACTTTGCACTTTTTTTTTGACAAGTTCTTTGCACGTTTTTGTTTTATAGAGCCCATTATGTCAATCTACTTATTGCGATTGAATATAGCACCTATGGTGCAGAATAGCATGTAAGAATTACATCTGTCTCTTAGGAATTTTCCCTAAATATGGTGTGAATATTAGTGTATGCTGCAGGCAAGCAATGCGGCACACGTGCCAACACAGTATCCTTAGGAAGTAGGATATGTGTATGACATAAAAGACTAAAGAAGAGAATGCTATTACTAGCAATATATTTTCTGTTCACTGAAAAAGAATGACATGTACAAGTGTAGTATAAATACTGAAGAGACAAGAAAAAAGGGGATTCATAGGCCAAGTATCTGACGACTTTCACATATCCAGGGGATCTTTGTTGATACTTCTTGGAGTTGGATATGGGCATTCTTGATTCATAGGGAGATTAAAAAATGTTCAGTTGCCTAAATAGTATCTACTATACAAACACTTAGTGCTCCATCTCATAAGTATTGGTAGAAGGCTGAAAGCTGCAAGGATTGATAACTAGAAAAAAGTTACGGTTAAAAATAGAGCTAGACTAACCAGAAAAAAATATATACCTAGTACTGCTGGACTCATAAAGTAGGGTCAAACTACGATGCCATTATTGGAAATGTGGACATCGATATCCATAGTTGTATTTACCATTGATATGAAAAATCTTCAAATCTTAACCATTGAATTGCTATAGGCACCGTAGAACTATCCCATAAAGTATTGTTTATATGAAGAGAATTTCATCACATTGGATGATATATAGAACCTTTCTTGGTTATCTTCCTAATTATACAGTATTCACTCTTCACCAATCCATATGACTGGCCAGTGTTAAAGGGTCAGAAATGGAGTATGAGTCTAGATGCTTCTCTTGTTCAATCTTTAAAGGCAAGGTCACTGCATCAATTACATGGGTTGAGACTATAAATCTTTAAATATTGTATGACTGAAGTTTACTGTCCTTTGATCCAGTTTTCTTTTATTACCGACATGTTTGGTTGATGCTTCTGGTAAGCAGGATCCATGTCATAGAGTTCTGAAACGGTTGATTGGTGAGACACCTTCCAAGGTATCTTTCTTAAATTAGTGAGTTTAATAATGCTCCTCGTTCAGTTAGCTATGCAGTTCCTCACTTAACATCTAAACCCATAGGACTTGCTGAGGAACTTCCTCTTCGATGGAATCAATGAACTAGGAAGCAAAGCAGTCCTGAATTATTTTCCAGAACACTGCTGTGAGGATGAGACTGTAAATGAGAAGCGTATCATCGGAAGGTCATTTGAAAATTGCCCTTGGGACACAAGAGAAGAATTCATTGGTGACAACTTTGAAAACTAATCCGAGTTCTTTCCATCTGTTCCTTTTGTTTTTCCATGTTCCATTTATTTCTCATTTCATGTTTGCTTGACCTTTTTTACACTAAGCTTAACTGCTATTCCTTCTCAAGACAAGAAGTTTTGTTTGTACTCTTTAGAGCTATTTAAGCAAGTCTTCAATTGCAACGCATGCTGCCTCCTTCAACCTTCAAGGAAAAATATTATTGAAAAATCAGTTTTCTTCAATACAAGAAAAATTGAAGGCAAAAAAAAGAGTGGATGAAAATGAAGACGATAAAAAAAAGAAAAAAAAAAGATATTGATATGAGAGAAAAGCAAAAAGAAATATTTTGAGAATGTTTTTAATTTAGTAAACATTATCAATTTATTTTATCTATTTAAAATGCAAAAAAAAAAAATTTATCATAAAAATCACCTATTACTAGTTACTACTTTCTCTTAACATTTCAACAAAATAAATGTTTAAAACCAAAATACCTTATTATTACTGATATATTTATCCATTGTATTTAAAAAAAATAGAGTAAAATACAATTATATCCCTCAAATTTGATTGTAATTACAACTTAATTTCAAAGTTTAAAAAAATTGACATTCCCTCTCAAAATTTTAATTGATATAACAGTTACATCCAAAGCAGTTAACTGTCAACACAAAAATTAATGAAAATACTTTTTTTTGATAGCCACACAACATTGAATTTGTGTTGCTCCTTTGAGATATAAGTTGCCTAGGGCATTTACTCTTTTTTTTTTCCTCAGTTCTCTATTAAAGTTCTTTAATAGTAGATGAACTGATACAATTATGTCTGTCCGTTGAAACTCATGTAATCATGTTGCTCTCCTTTCTATTCCATGGCAGACTTAAAACCATAGTTACCAGCAACAAATAATTGGAATCTATAGTGTTGAAAGTAAAGACTAGATTAACTGTAACACTGAAGAAATTTACCCGGTTTGATGGCGTTACTGGCACCAGAAATACTCATCTTAGAACAACATTTAACTTGTTCTGCACCTGTTCTCTCACATTCCACTGCATTCACAATTATAAGAATATCTTAGGTATATTAATTGTCTTTAAAAAAATACAAGATCGGGTGCATGAAAGAAGAAAGGGGGAAAAGTCCGATATTACCTGCAAGTTGTTAATTTCCTCATCTGTAAGTGAACACTCCATGGATCGATATGCAATCCTATAACAGTGACTTGTCATCCCTTTCTTGTTGGTAAAATTGTCTATCAAGCAGACCTGGGAGCAGAAATGGAAGTGAAAAATATACATGAAATCTTCATTTCAGGCCACAAGATAATAGCACTGTCTATGTCTAATCTCTTCAGATGACATAGGTGATCATGTTTTAGAAAAATATCTAGGTAGCTATTTTCTCATTTTTATTAAAAATTCATTATTTGTATACATTCAAAGTTGTGCAGTGAAATTGCCTGTTTAATATGTTGAGTTTATTTTCACATCATTTTTCTTTAGACATCCATGAAATATTAGACTAATGGTGCGTTTGGTGGACAGGACGAGGATGATGATCAGATGGGATAGATAAGTAGGAGGATACGATGTCTCATCCTAGCCCCAAAGCATGATGATTTTATCCTATTATGACCGGATGAGACATCCCATCCTCCCCTAATCATGTCCACCAAACACACTCTAAGGACTTCAAAACTGGCAGATCAAACCTTTCTACTTTTTAATCTGAAAAAAAGTAACAGATAAAACCTTTCTACTTTTTTATCTGAAACAAAGGTAGTTTCATTGGACAACCGATAAACCATTCTTACTATTTTCTACCCTGCTTTGAGAGCTTTAGGTTATGGTAGCGTGTCCCCAATCCATTTTCAGTCAAGACTAATCTCTACGGATGCACACAATCACTGACAACAACGTACATCACACAAGCCCAAAGAAAGTTGAACCTAAGACAGCTGGTTGAAGCTATCATCTGTGCGGCATATCTGTAGGGAGTCGTAGTAACAGAAATAATCCTTAGAAAACTGACCTACTTAAATACAGAAAAATGGATCAAAGCTTCCAAGTCCATTGAAAGCAAAGCAATATAGAACGATAATTCCGATAAGGTCCAGCATTAAACCACCACCTTAAGAACCATCGAGCACTTCACAAAGTCTGTGAATGTACCTATAATCTACAGAAATAAGATTTTTCATATTTCACCATTCACAGCATATCAAAACATACCTCCATCCATCTTCAAAAAGGAAGTGATTATAATTTATGAACTAGGATCTCTTCACTGTACATCATGGTAAAGACTAAAGAAAGTTACAGTTTAGTGAAATTAAATATTATCTTACACCGCCATTCAGAGATACCTTGGAAAATGAAAAGAAAGGTGGAGTCAAATCAAAAGTTTTCATTTCTATAGACTGTTTAAACACCACATATATACCGATGATAAAAAGTACTCGAAATAACGAAATACAGAAATAATTAGATTAATTCAGTAAATGAACTACAAATTTACAGCTTGAGCAGAAACTTTCTAGAAAAGACGTTAAATACGCACCTCCTCAACAAGATCCCCGGCAACTCCTCTGACAACTTCACATAAATTGTTTTCGGTGAACGATTCATTGATCCAAAAACTCATGTCTTTGTAACAAGGAGGATACTGCCAAACATAATCCACTTTCTAAGTATTGGCATACTGCTCTCAAAATGTATTCAAAGTACTTAGTAGTAATCAAATCTCTAAAGTCAACAGTTAAAAGACGAATTGACAAAGAAACTCCCGAAACATCATGATGCTTTTGCAGAAATCATAATGCTAAAATTGCAACTAAAAACCAACCCTCATAATAAAATCCCACCCTCTTCAGTCATCATTAGAGAAAGGAACATATTTAATATAAGATATAAATGCTACATTTTGTGGATCTTCTTCCTTGTAATTAGCCTTGGCTTTGAGTTTCACTTTCTTGGTGCCCTTAATAAAATTTTGCTTGTAAAAAAATTTAAGATATAGATGATTAACACCTTTGAGAATGGCTTGAATTTGACACCCAGTTGGCCCTTCAAAAACTGCATATAAATAGCTCTAAATTAGCTATCAGGTTCACTGAATTCCAAAGATGTCAAGAATATCAACTTTTAGCATCTAACAGTTTTAATTTCCTAACGATATTAATTAAAGCAAGAAGAGCACACAGTAGGAAGACAACAATAATATTTATAAAATGAATTCAAGGACCACCTGGGAGGTAAACCGCTCATCAGTTGACCAAAAAAGTCGAATATCTGGTATGTCAAATAGAACCATTGCTAGCCGCTCCAATCCAAGTCCAAAAGCCCAAGCAACATTATTCAGCTTTCCATTTCTCCTCAATATTTCTGGCTCAGTCACCCCACAGCCCAGAACCTCCAACCATTTTTCCTAATAAAGTATTGTAGAATAGTTCGTGAATTAGACTTGGTTCTAAAAGGTGCACACAAGCAGTAACTTAAGGTATAATGACATCTGAATGCTGATTCCAAAAGAATACCTTTTTTTACTGCATAGTTCACCAAAAATTAATTCCTTAATTCAGAAAATACTTAGGTAGTACCCATGCAAAGTATAGAATGTAAAAATGTAAAGGTATTCACTACTATGAGATCTAAGTAAAAGGGTAGACAGAGGAAATATAAAAAAACAAAGAAAGAAAAAGATTTGATAAAACTTTTTTCATATCTGGTTCCTGTATGTGGCCACCCTTGGTCTTTTCCTTTGATATTTTCTATTTTCCTAATCTGTGAGTGAGCCTTAAAAGACTAATAAAACAACTTGTTCCCCTGCCTCACTACCACAGGAAAATCAACAAACAACAATACCATAATATTTTTAACCAAAGATACAACTCATTGACTAATGTTCAATACTTATGGTATCATCAATAAAATAAATTTTATGATGCTCGACCAATGAAAGAACCTAAATTGGTTAAAAAACGCTTTTCAAAGATAATCTTCTTCCATCCAGAGGAAATACCCGTTTATTCAGTATTGGACCGTATATAGCAGTTATATCAATTTTACTATGTTATTCAGTAATATCCTTTAGCAATCACCTTTTTAGGTGGTTTGTAAACTGCTGCTCAATCGATTAGTTATGAAATACCATTAACTCTGTGTTTTATCAATATCTCTACGAGCGATTCGTTGAAACATAAACTTTTCGTTCTAGAAAAAGAAGTAGAATGAATTGAATAGATATATTCATTATTCCTCTTTGGGCTTAATAAAGTAAATTAGATAGTATATATGAGTGAAAGAAAACGGCTTACAAATTCGCAGTAAAAAGAAAAATCATCTCAAGTCCTATGTACAAGAGCTAACTCTCTTCCTCTCTCTATTGTTATCTGTTACAGATTATGGTGTAGAGAATTACATGATTAACATCACACTAGTATAGTAATTCTTCCCTTTTCTTTTGTTTCTTTTTACTATTTTTGACAATTTTCTCTAAATTCAGACAAAATTATTCATTGACTCATGAATTTTATGTTATGATTTGTATATGCTGACGCGAATTAACTTTAAGTATTATAATATTCTGTGCAAATAAAATCACATATTATTGTTGTTGATGCTTTTTCTAATATAGAGCAACTTTTTATTTTGTTATTTTCACTCTCTACAATAGCAGATTGCTGTTACTGTTGTTTTAGTCTTTTGAGTTTTGAGTAAAAACTTCAATAATTTAAGAAAAGTTTGGTTTAGCTTCAATAATAGATGATTAAGTAAGAACTAAGAATGAAATTTAAACAAGGATTCTATAGTTATCTATCACCATCAATTACTATCTAAGTTTGTTATGTCTTTTCAAAATATCTTAATTATTCAATTCGTTTAGATCATTATATACATATTCTTTGCAGTCTGACTCCCCAAAACAGAGTTGGAAGGTTAAACAATACAGAATGATGAATCTTAGGATGCAATTGCAAACTACTTCATTAAAGAATACTTCTAATGACAATAGCATGGTTTTTCAATAAGGGACACAACTCTCTCTATTTACCTTTTTGCACCACAGAGGTTGCTTTGGCAGGAAGCCAATTCTTAAGTAACTGTTCAGTCCTTGGTATCAAATGAAAGTGCATGCACATGATATATGGGAAATATGTATTTTTTGACATATTGACCAGGATGCTTTCCAACATACGAGAGTAGCAGAGAAAAATAAAAGTTGATGCAGAGCTCTCCAAAATAAATGAACTGCACTTCATTAAAATATTCCATAGAAAGTAGAGTACATGATATGATGGGTTGATAAATGGACAATATTTATTTTTTGACAAATGAACAAGGAGGCTTTACAAAAAAAAAATGTCTCCAAAATAAATGAAACTCAAATGATGCAATGCATTTCATAGAAATAATATATAAAATACCTGAAAGTATATCTCAAGTTCATATGATGGATTGGTAAATGGGAAATATGTATCAATCCAGCGCATCTCCACAGCACCTGAAAATGTTAATAGGTTTAGCTTAATGGGTAATATAACAGTATACCTTACCAGCCTACATTAAATCCTAAGAAACTAACAACTACAATGATAAACTTCTCAAAATTGAAGATTGTACTCCGATGTTATAGAACCTGGTAGGTAGCATTATTTTTTTTATGAAACATTGTGAGCTCTCCACAATATACCTAGTGTTCCTGACTATAACATGCAAAAAATTCCTCAATCATATATTACAGTGTGGAAGCAATTGTTAATTACATGATAATTTCATTTTCTTAACAAAGATTTCAAGTTTACCAAACAAGTGGCATGCCAATCCCTCCAGACATTTCTTTAAATCCTCAGCTACATAAGATGTGGCATCCATGCCAGAAGCCTCCCATTCATCTGAAGAAAAAACACGAACACCTTCCATCTGTGTTGTGACCAAAAAAAACTAAGTAAGAAAGAAAACGAAAGAAAAAAAAGATTTTCAGGAAGCTAGTCAGTAGAAGACAGTGGTTTCCGAAATCTGAGATAAACACCTGATGGAACACAGGGTAATGAGTTGAATCAATAGAATCTCTGCGATAAACATCTCCAGTTACAAGGAAATGAGTGTGTCCGCTCTTTAACAGCTCCGCTTGATGAGCACTTGTATGGCACCTCAAGACAGTTTGTGGGTCAATATAGTATGTATCATTGCAACTCCTGCTGATATGATCAGCAGGAACCAAGACATTGTCAAAATTCTGCAAGAAGAAGATAAATCAAAAGGTGCTTACGTATTCTTACAAGAATCAAATTCATCATAATACAGCAATACTATGCAATTTAAGCGTGTATTTGAGAAGAAATGACATGAATTCATCAGTTGGATAAAATGAAAGCTACATTACTTTAGGTGGGCTTGCAAAAGAGTGCGACAATTTTCTTTAATGACAATGGACACCAATCGGAAAGCAAACCAATTTTAGAAATCGATGAAGAAAAAAAATGCAATGCAGAATAAAACAAGATTTAGATAAAATGGAATAGTTGTGTCACAGATTCGGGTCTGGACAAGCATGACAGGACTTCTCAAAGCCTTACTGTCACACTTCAAGTTCACAGAGATGAGAGATCAATATGAATACGCAAAATGGCTACATTTTGATTAACGTGACATCAAGCCAGGGTGTATATATATATATATATATATATATATATATATATATATATATATATATATATATATATTTGAAAGAGGACAATGCCCATGATAGAACCCTGATTTAAACTTAACCTAAACACTTCAGTATTTGCAAATGCAATGATAGGATAAAGAGCTCCATTTGGACAGTTATAGCCCTGGTATGAATCCAGTAACACAGCTGCAGAAAGCTAGAAGCCCACTGGACAGTGAGGATTTTTTTATATGTCAGTTGTTTTCCAATCTAAGAAGTAACCAAGAAACTGCCGAATCACCATACATCTTCATTTGGGCCACATGCAAGTAGATCCATTAGATATTCAACTTTTATTTGGAAAAAGTAGTTGTAAGACAGGTTCCGAAACCCTCTCTCACACACACACATATAGGATCATATAGGGCTAAATGGGTATATAATGTCCCTACTATCAATACAAAACCTTTGAGGATCTATGCAAGTCTCTGTAAATTGAAGCTATAAAACAGCTCAAGCTCAAAATCAATCAACAAAAAAAATGTGTAAATGTCCCATCTTAGTATTCCAAACCAAGCACAAGATTATTCTTACAAACGTAGGAAAACATGGAAGCTTTCTGTTTTCCCAGAAAATAACACAACTGAAACCATTAGTTTCCACCTACATTTATATAACACAACAAAACTTGAACGAGTGAGAGAAGAGTCAAAACCATCTACATTTATATAGATTGAATGAAACCATGCATGAGCAAATCCAGCCAAGGGAAAGAACACACAAACCCTGTATGCATATACATACATATACGAGCAAAACTAGCTAAAGATTAATGTCCAATATGTAACAAAACTTCTCAGAACTTATAACTTTGCAGTATATACCTGCTGTACAGAAACAATTGGGCAAAGATCATCGAACTTATCAAACTTGTTTGAATAATTGGTATCAAAATACTCGTATATCGCGTTTTTCAGAATCCCGATTGGGTGCTGATTCCTCCTATGAAGTTGCATTCCGAGTTTGGAGAAAATTATATCCGGGACATTGTTTGTAGGATCATCCCTCAGCACATCTACAAATCCCACCATCCAAACTATCAAACCATTCAACAAACTTCCAGAAATAAAAGATCAAGAGAATAGTTTTATATTTCAAAAATAGTACGAGATATCAAATTTGAGAATTCTATTTCATCCTAAGGTTTGATATTAAGGTATCCATCCAGTCAGTGTTTAACCATCATGTCAACTCCATAGACCCTACTACCTAAAGTACATGATATTCAAAAAGAAAAACATATAGGACATAACATTAACATTAATTCTGATAACACAAAACTAAGAAGTTTGCAATTAATCTATAGAATGATATAGCATCTATCTGAATGCATGAATTGCAGTTAACCCAGTACCCAGAAAAAACAACAAAGAACAAAACGCAAAACTTGGACCAAACCCGATTGTTAAAAGTGCAAACCCGGCACAACAATACCAATTGCATTAAGTACCCATTAACAGATTACCAGCAAAAACAAAAAAGAGAAAAATGCAACAATTCAATTAACACACGAATTTAAAATTAAACTTTGAACAGCATAACAATGAAAATTATTAAAAAAAACGATGACAAACCGGCTTATAAAAATGGAAATTTTTTACCATCTTTTGCAATCTTGACTCCACCGAGCTCTAGAACTGAGACAACTGGTTGGCTCCACTTTTTGCTTTTATGAAGAGCTGACGGGGAAGCAGAAGAAGAGAAAGGTAAGCAGAAGGTGAAGCATTTAAGGCCATTTCCACGGAGAAAGAGTGGGGTTTTGGAGAAGAGAGTGGACTGAGCAAATGCAATGGCCATAGAACTCTCTCTCTCTCTACTCTCTGTCTCAACGATATCTTACATCTTATACTCTTATTCACCGGGGATGGGGATTTATCCCCCCCTTTTCCTTTTGATTACAGAGTTGGCTCGGCCCATTGGGTTCAAATCGAGGATATTAACTGCCGTTAGAGACCTCGTATGATTAAATTCAATTTAATAATATTTATGAACGTGCCAAACTGTTGATAGGTCGCATAAAACTATCAATGATTTGTGATAAAAAAAATTTAAAAAAAAAACCTCGTTTTCACTTGAGATTTGAGCATACAATATGCGAGAGGACTAACCATCATTGTATAGCTCAATCATTTAATAATAAAAAAAGATTTTATCTTTATTATTAAAAAAGGAATTTTCATTTAATTTAAACAAGTTACATTTTTGTAGTTATATATTTTTTATTGAAATAATTTTATACACAAATTTAACAATTGATTTCATCATGTTATAAGTTCACAGTGCTATTACTGACTCATACAAAATAACTAAACTACAAATTTGGTTCTTGAGAATTGGGTTGAGTTTCAATTTGATCTCTAACCATCAATAACTTTAATTTAAGGACTCAATATTATATTACATTATCAATATTTGATATGCTTTGAATTTTCACTAAAAATTTTAGATGAAAAAACTCTTGGTTGTCACTTGGACTTCACCTAAACCATTTTCAACCCTAAATCTCTTTAAAACCCATTTTCTTAGATTGAGTGATGGTGTTAGAGACAGAGAGAGTAATAAAAAAATTGAGTTTTAGGAAAATTTAGTGTTAAAAATGGTTTAGGTGGGGAATATGAGACAATCACGTGTTTTTTCCATCTAATATTATTGATTGATGGTTGTGAACCAAATTGAAACCTAACCTAATCATCGGAGATCAGATTTTTAATTTAGCCCTCATAATACTAGCACAACTCATTTCTATAGTGAATGAATTAACCAATATACAAATAGAACAAATAATTGACATTGCTGTGGGATTTAAGTACGAGGTCTTGTAGTCTCATAGCCTCATCCTTGGTATATTTTACTTGTGAACCAAGACGTCATTAGTTTTTGTAATCATATACTTACTGTAAGATGTGACCCCATTAAGTGGAACTTTCTAAAATGATAACTCATTCATGTTAATTGATTTTTTTTTTTTTTATGTATTGATAGGAAGAGGGATAACTCAAATCGTTTATATAGAGAATTACAAAGATAAACACTTAGTCAAAAGGCAAGCTTGTTAATTAATTTTTCACGAGACAAAATTGATCTTTATGTCGTCATTCACATTAGCATTGCAGCACGATCATACTATATGCTTCTTTTATATTTATTTTTGTTACAAGAGATTAAATACAACTACTAGAAAAATAAATTAAAAATTATGTCAGTATAAGTTTTTACTTTCGTTTTTTCTCCCTGATTTTGGAGGAATTTTTAGCTATTTTTTTTGCCTGTGTAGAAACTTCATTGGTTTTTATTAAGTAATTTCGTTTGTAATGTGAATAGTGATTATACAAATGTTACCGGTGAAGTTACTTAACAAACACCAACGAAGTTTTCATACAGTATAAAAATAGTGTTTCCATCAAGTGCAAAAATAGTGTTTTACACCGGACACCGTCAATAATTTATCCTGATTTTGACTTGAATTATATGATCACTTTTTTTTCTTTTATGTAGGGTATGCTATTGTCACAATTAGTCTTATAAATAGAAAGTGTGGAAAATATTGAAGCAAATATCGGAAACCAAGCATAAGTTATCAACACTGGACATTTGGACAGCTAATAACAAATGTGAATATTATAAATGATATAAATCATATTTAAAATTACAAGAGGTTATCATTAGTAAGTTGTTAACAAACGTAAATAATGATATTTAACAGTTTTGAATTTAAATCAAACAATTTACAATTAAATAATCAGGATCAATTTAATTATAATCAAAATTTGAACAAATCAAACATCATCCAATTTTCACCAATCCAATCAAACAAAACCTAAATATTGTCGAGTTTTGCAGCGAATTACGAGCTCGTGATGACTGACACCGTCTCGTGTTGTAATGCAGAGTTCAATGGATGATGTTGCGAGATGGTTGTATGCATGTAAGATGAAATATGGAAAGGATATGGTTGTGGGTTTTGCTATCAAGAAATTAATAATACTGGACTGTCGTTGTCCATGCTAATTAAGTTAATTTTACTTTTCTGAATTCACTACAAATCTCATTTTAGTAAGAATTTTGATCTCATAAAATCGGTTTAGTAATATCCATGAAATCGAAAAATTTTACTGATAATTACAATAACTAACAATAATAACTGAATAAAAAATAAAACATTTAAATATTCAATTACTAATACAATTCCCGTAATTATCAATAAAAAATTTTGATTTTACGGTAACTCTCATATAGCCGAATTCATAAGAACAAGACTCTTTTAATAACGTTAAGAGAATGTTTTTTCTTATTCAAGCACACACCTGCAACAAGAGGAAAATGCCATATAAGATATTATTAAGTTGTTGTTTGGTGAGGGATTAAAGTCAATTTGAAACCAATTTTTTACCTGTAACTGTTTAAGTTTTATGCTTTAAATTAGCTTGAATCATTTAGCCAAACAACGCTTAAGTTAATAGTATATATCCACTTATTTTTTTATTAGTTACATCACAAGAGATGGAGAGATTCGAAATTTTGAACCTTAATAATTGAGAAAACAAATTTCCTAATTGAATCACACCATACTCAATTGGTAACTATTTTCTATTGTGTGGGGAGTTTGCATGATAAATATTTTTAGTAGAAAATGAAAAGCAATTAATAAAAACCTTATACATGAATGTCATTTAGTTTGCCAAAGAAAATATTTTTGCTAGTTCTTCAATTTCCATTCATTAGTTAGTAAAAAAATCTATGGTTTATTTTACTTTTATAAGGAATGGTAAATTTTACTATAAAATGATATCAATTACTATAAATTGTTATCATATGAAATAATCAAGGCGTATTGATTCCTAACTATATTAGCAAACGTTTATAGATTCGAACCCAAACTTTCAAATGAAATGTACGAACTCTTTCCACTGAATCAAATACTTGTTAACTGTTATTAGAAATTATAAAAGTTAAAGTGTACTCGTTATAAAAGTTTTATCGTATATTGCTAATGGTATGTGAAAAAAAACAGAGAATTTGGTCAGATTTTGAAATTTAATCTGTTTTCTAAATTTTGATGCACAAAAATCTGATCTCGTGGACAGAGAATCACAAAAAAGATATTATCAGAAAAAGAAAAAATCAAACAAACGATTTACTTTATAAACATAGAAAATTAAGGAATATGGAATCAATCAACCCATCAAAAGGAAAACACCACAGCAACCAATCTTTTTTTAAAAAAAAACAACCCAAAAAATGCTTCTCTTTGTCCTAATAACCTTCCTCTTCACTTTCTCTCATGATGCAACTGCAAGAGACTTTTGCGAGGCGGATCTGAAAAGCCCAGAAACCCTTGCAGGGTATCCGTGCAAAAGTCTCGAAAGTGTCACGGTTGATGATTTTGTGTCTTCAAACCTATACAAGCCCGGTCCCCCTGTAACTCAATTGCCGGGTTTAAACGGGGTGAAGATGGGCATGGCCCATGCGGAAATAGCCCCCGGTGGTTTCTTCCCATTGCACAGTCACCCGAGCACAACCGAGATGATGTATGTGAGGAGTGGTTCGATCATTGCTGGATTCATTTCTTCGGCTAATACTCCTTTTGTGAAGACGCTAAACAAAGGAGAGGTTATGATTTTACCGCAAGGGTTGTTTCATTTCATAGTGAATGCTGCTGATGATCAACCTGCAGAGGCTGTTTTTAGCTTAAACAACGATCGCTATAGGTCCCAAGTCCTTGATTACTCCTTGTTTGGCAATGACTTTGATTCTAAATGGCTGGAAAAGATCACTTCCATTAGTGCTGATGAAATAAAGAGACTCAAGGCTATTTTTGGATCAAAAGCGTTGCTGTTATAAAGATGAAACGTAACAACAATGTAAGATTTTTTTTCCTTTTTTTATTGTAATATTTACACAAACAAAAATTCAAAAACGATGAATTTATATACATTTTTGTTGGAGTACCAAAAGTATAGTGGTAATTGTTTTTTTTGGAAAATTTTATTCAAATTTTTTGAAGTCGTTAATGTAAAAAATATATTTCATAAATTTAGTATAAATAGTTGCATTTCGGACTCAAACCCATGTTCTTTAACTTGGATTGATCCTGAACCACTAATCCAGACTTTGATGATCAGAATATGACTCATCTCTTTAAAAATCGCATCAAAATTGATGTGTATTACAAGCTTTACTTCACAATTTTTATAACAAAAAAAAGTTACTAATCTGACAATCAAAGGAACATGTATGTATGATGGCAAGACGTACGTAAGAGTGTAAATGTGTAATTATGGTGGGAATAAGATGGATTATGTATTGATGTGATCAAATTACTGATTAATATATATAATTACTATCAAATGATATCTTAATTAGTGTCGGCTCTTTATCAAAATAGTACAATTTTAGTATTTTACTGGATGATAAGTTTTTTACAATTAAATAATACTAAAAAGATATATTTTTTTACTATTAGATGGTAATAAAAAATATTTTGTAGCGACATCGTAGACAAACTATATGCTCAACAATAAACAAGGATTAGAGAGATAGAAAATATCAAATAACTCAAATAGAAGAAAACTTAAGATAATTATTATTAAACTTTGGCAGAGCTTGAAGGGCTTAATTGGTCATTAACAATTGTTTAGTTCCACATGAGTGGTACATATAGGTAGCTAAAGGCAACCTCAGCGAAGAATTAGCAACTAGGAACACGACAAACGCAAGCATCATCTGGATTGGTGATTTGATAGCAAAATCCATGAGCGTCTTCACCATATTTGGTCTTGCAGCCGCTATCGCATTCCGCAATCATGCAACCTCCCCTGTGCAATTCCTTGGTGCAACTGCCAATACCAGCGGCCATCACTACCTTATTGCCTGCAGCAGTCAAAACAACACAATTTTAAGTCATTACAAAAATTATCCTCGTAAAAATTTACCTGAGTATCAAGTAATTAAGATCTTGAAGCCTGTTAAAAAGAACTAGCGGAAAGATAGATCGAATCCAAATTTACTGTATAAAAAATTAAAAGATGATCACTAAATCAAAAAACTCAAGCCTATAAATTTTTTAACTTAACAAAATATGATTGGTCTATTTATCAATTGTTCACATGGTAAGTAGAGTATATACAAAAATTCCCTATAAAACCCATGAAATTAGAAAAAACAAAAATTCCTAGCCATGTTTCTATATTTCTAAAGAAAACTAAACATTCAAATATCCTCAAGCACATATGAATCTGTATCCGGGTTTTTTCGCCAAATGATCACTTTCTAATCTTCCATATAGTAAACTTGAGTTTGATTCCTTTCTCTGTTGATAATAAAAAAAAGTAGAGAGAACTAGATATAAATACATATGTAAGAGAAAGGCTAGCTAAAAAGTTCATTACCAGAAGTAATGAAGAAAACTAGTAACAGAAGAAGGGCAGAAACTGAAAGGCTTTTCATGTTTTAAATTGCAAGTTATTTAGATGAGTAATGTGCTTGCGTATCACGAAGGTCTGTGATTCTACTTAACTGGGTTCAATATATTTATAGGCAAAGTATGAGAAGTTACAGTCAGAATTCAAAAGGGTTTGAATTTCTATAGAATATTCTCTTTGATATTTACCCTCCTTCAATTTATAGTAATTATCCATTAATTGATTTACTCTTGATTTCTGGTTTAATTGACATGTTTGAATTTTCATTATTTGCTTCGATCTCCATGCTCTAATTGTATTGTTCTGGTGACAATACACAGAAGAAAAGAACTGATTAATAATTTGATCTCATCAATCAAATTAAGAGCTTGATTTTATCTTAATTTATTAATTTGGAATATTTGTTTCCTTGTATCCTCATGCTGTATATATGGATGTCTCAATGCATTGCCAACACATCAAATAAATAGTGTCCGTGGAGTAGGTCTATCAACTGAATCACGTAAAACTATTTGATCATTTTCTTTTTTATATTTTATTTTATATTTTTGCTATATCTCAAACTTTAATAAGTTGGAATTCTAAAAAAATCCAAAAAAAATCATGCGAATTAGTAATTTAAAAAGGGACATGGTCCTTATGATACTTCGTGAGTTTGGAGAATTAAGTATCTTGTAAGAAAAAATATAAGTAAAAAAAGAAAGAGAGTAAATATCTTGGTTTGCACTAAGGTTTATCCAGTTTCTCCTGAAATTTCTGAACACAATTTGGAATATAGAAACAGGAGGAACTTGCTTAAAGAGTAAGAGATCCAAGAGAGCAGCAGGAGAGAGCAAGCAGGGGCGGTTTGGGGGGTACCATCTCAAAATTTTTAAACTTATATATAATTTAGACCAAAACATAAATTTTATAAAGTTGGTCACCAAAAAAATTCATTAACTTAGACACCCAACGAATTACTTAACTTAATTTTTTAAATCCATTTATACTACGTTTGATTGTCTGGAATTGAAGCTTATAATTAGAATTGAAGTGAAATCATGATCTTTTTCAATCATTTTAATATTGAAAAATATATGATTTTATCTCAATTCCAATTTCAAGCTTCAATTCCAGACAACCTAACATAATATATTTTGGTTTCCAAAATTAAATTTTAAGCTTGATATTTATTATATGTAGTTTATTTTTTTTAAGAAATTAATACATGTATGTAGAAATATTATCTTAATTGTAATAATTATTGTCTATATATGTTTTTACAATGGTTAATTTGATTTTTGTATTAACATATCTTAATGGTTTGACTAGTTTAATTTTGATTTGTGCATAAATTGAGTTTATTGACTAGTAATTTGGGATGGCATATTTATATGAAAAACACGTGTAAATTTATTTTATTTATTTTTGATTTCTTAATTTGGTTTGTAAATTGAGATTAACTTAGAAGTTAATTGATAATGTTTAATAAAAATCTGAACAACATATGATAGTTTTAATGTGACAAATTAATAGAATTAATTGTTTTTGTACATGACAAACATAATAATTACATAAGTTCGTTAAACATTTTTACTTTAATTTTAAATAGTATTTTTACTTCATATATTTTTTTAAGCATGTTTGAAGGATAAACAGACTTAAAAATATTTAATACTTACGAAGTAAAATTTTTATATATTATTTTATGTTAATTTATTTTTCAAAAAATTAAGAGTTATTTTTTAAAATAATATATTATTTATATATTTAATTTATTAAAAATAATAAATTTAATTTAACAACTATACTTCTTTCCCTCTGGACAACATCTTGAGTTCAACTCGGTTAAAATCGATACAGGCCACCCCAACTTAAAATTCTTGCCTCCTTCCATGAGACCAAGAATGCCTACCTACACCGCCAGAGCGGCCAACGACAAGGACAAGCTTAGAGGAGGCAGAAGAGGCATTTTGGGAATCATGGGTAGACTCTGAATTTGGGGATTGAATCACTTCTTCCTCGAGAGTATGAACAACTGTTGACATGATCCTCGTCTAGAGCTTGAAATACTCTTAGAGGAATACCCAGAAGAAGAAATCAGTGGTGGAAGAGCAAAAAAAAGGTTTCTTTGTGGGCCGTGTTGGGAATTTTACGAGTGGGAGTAGAAATTCAGAGATTGGAATGAATGTGAGCTTGGAAGCCATGAACAAGGAGTGAAATGCAGAGGAGAGAGAGACCGAACAGTCGGATACGAGGTGGTTATATTTTTCCATTGGATTTACCAAAAGGCCCTCTGTATTATTTTTCTCTTTTTGAAAATATCATCACTTTTGGCTTTTTAACATATTTTTCCGCCTCACTTTCAGGCCGCCAAAAGAGTCAAGAAGGCTGTTGCTTTAATCTCCACCTAAATCCCTTCCCAAGCCACGCCGAAGAGAAATGGCGTCTTCAGCTCTATCAAGATTATCTAATCTCCACAATCATCTTCAACCCTCTGATCCAATCCTCAAGGTTACAATAAGAAGAACAACATTTTTTTCTTTATTAAATTTAAGACCTATTTTTATCTTGG
Source organism: Bretschneidera sinensis (assembly GCA_023935145.1). NCBI lineage: Eukaryota > Viridiplantae > Streptophyta > Magnoliopsida > Brassicales > Akaniaceae > Bretschneidera > Bretschneidera sinensis. The sequence goes on from CM043698.1 coordinate 5,107,174, forward strand.
TTTTTTTTTGCGGGCTAGTGAATAGTTGTTTTTACACAAGATTGGAGGTTTGGTGAAGGTCTCCCCAGAAGTTTCTGAGGTTTTGTCATGTGGGCGCGCGGTCGTTGCTCTCGAGTCCACTATAATTTCCCATGGTAAATTGTTGATTTTTTTATGTCTTTTTAATTTAATTTGATCCTTTTTTGTACACAATGAATATTATTACGTTATCCAAATTTTGATTTTGGTTAATTGCTTCTCATTTATGTTCAGGGATGCCTTACCCTCAAAATTTAGAAACCGCGAAGGAGGTGGAAGCGATTGTGAGGGAGAATGGAGCAGTTCCTGCAACCATCGCTATTTTGGATGGCATACCATGCATAGGTTTTCATATTATACTTTGTTCTTTATGCTTAAATTTGTGATTGCAGCATATTTCTTTTAAATGAATCAGCCTACAAGCTAGCTTATGAATTTGATAGATAATTTTGATCCAAGTTTTTTGGGTACATATGCTTCTTAACTTAGAGCAAAACATGTACAGTGTAACCATGGAGAAGGTTGTACTCGGTAAATGAAGTTCTAGAAGCTTGACCGAGTATTTGGAGTCCATTACTGTTAATTGCCACAATTGAATTGATCTGTAAGGGTCTAAGGGAGCTTATGAAATGAAAGGAAAAGGTCAGTTAGGATGATAATTTTATCCAAATCATTTTTTGTTTACTGGTCTTGTAGGATGATTTTTTATTTTCAAAAAGATGAGCAAAAGCTAGGGGCCAATTGGAAAAAAGGATGTCTGATGTTTGAGTGGACGGTATGAGCTTAATGTGTATGCTAAAAGAGGGATTATGACGTCGGGCAGAATAACGATTATTCTGCAGGCTAGTTTCAACAGATATTTAACAGGAGAAACACAAGAAAAACCCTAAAAAACACAGAGAAACACATCTGATGTTTAATTTAAAATTATGCAAATACAATAATAATGTTTACTAAACCATAAAACCCTATTTATAAGGTCAAGCTAAAATAAGAAAATTAAATTAAAGCCGAATTTTAAGTAATTGTAAATAAAATAAAAAGTTTCTTAAAAACTGAAAACTGCCAAATTGAGAGCCTAAACGTCGTTTTTTGGCTTAAAAACGACGACACTCAGGGATAAACCTAAGTTTTGCCTGGAAACCCGTTTTCAATCAGACTAGTGTCTCCGGGACCCGATCCGAGCCCGTGGCCCCGCTAAACGATGTAAACCGGTCTAGGTAGCCCACTTGCTATCTTTGCGCTGATCTGCCAACTCAAGGTATCTCAGTGCCAACAACATGCTATTTGACAACTCAGCATCATCTGACTCGGATCCTCCTGCATCAGACGCCTCGGGTTGGAAAGAACTCGTCCTCGAGTTCACAATAGCCTCATCGGAATCCACAAAACAAGGACTCAGGTGTTTCACATTAAAGACATCAGAAGTCCTCAAATGACTGGGGAGGTGTAGTCTGTAGGTGTTATCATTGATCTTCTGCAGGATCTCACAGGGTCCAATCTTCCACTCCTTAAGCTTATTATACTTTCCCACAGGAAAACAATCACAAGTTAATACCACCCAAACAAAATCACCAACATAAAAAAGTATCTGACGACGATGACTGTCGCTCTGAATCTTCTTATTTGATCCTGATAGCTTCTCACTGAAAAAAGCTATGGGGCGCCCCTCCTGACTCAAAACACCACCAATACCAACCCCAAATGCATCACAGTTTACCTCGAACACTTTTTCAAAATCAGGCGGCAACCCAGAAGGAAGATCCTCTGGCATCAGGTCAGAAAATTCTGCCAGCAGCTGCTGCACCTCTGCTGGTAAATCTGGATTCATGTCTGCTGCACTATTCCCACAAGGCAGCAGAGCATAGGCCACGTCTCCATGCTCAATCTCAGCTAAAAACCTGGACATAGAAAGCAGATTAATATTATTGGCTACCGAGGTAGGAGTGGTTCTTTCCCTATGAGGTGCCAACACAATCTTCTTCCCTTTGATGCTAAGGGAATATGTATTTTTTCGCCCATCATGAATAACACTGCGATCATACTTCCAAGGTCTGCCTAACAATACATGACAAGCATCCATAGACACAACATTACACCAAGCATTATCAAAATATTTCCTACCAATCGAAAAAGATACTAGGCATCGCCTATCTACTGTTATCTCAATGCCTTTATTCAACCACGACAATTTATACGGCTTGGGATGACGATCTGTCTTCAACTGCAATTTCTGGACAGCCTCTTCAGACACTACGTTCTCGCAACTACCACTGTCAATGATCATCTTGCAGACTTTGTCTGCAACTGTGCAGGTCGTGTGGAAAATATTGGTCCTCAACCAATCGTCCTTTGTATCGCCCTTGGGGGTCAGTAAACTCTTACGAACAACCAAGGTCTCATGGCCATCTCCATACAACACATCTCCATCTTCATCATCATCATACGCAGGCTCTCCCATCTCCTCAGTTTCGTCTACCATGTCGTCCTCAATTAGGAGATTTTTGCCCTTCTGACTAGCAGGCTTCCTGCACTCAGTCGATTTATGTCCATGTTCACCACATCTGAAACATCTAGGGCATGTTTGGTAACAGTTTTCAGTTTTCAATGTTCGAAAACTGTTTTTGAAAAGAGTTTCTGAAAATAGTTTTCAGTTTTCAGTGTTCGAAAACATGTTTGGATAACAGTGTTCAAAAACTGTTTGGATTACACTTTCTTGTAATTGTTTTCAGCTTTTAGTTTTCAGTGTTCAGTTTAAATTTTAATATCTAAAATTAATTTTATTTCTCATATTTACTAAATATAATTTTTTAAGCACACACCAAATACTTGGACATAATTAATATTATGTTATTTTTAAAATGTTAGTATTTTTTATATATCATCGATCAAACATGACAACACTCTTCCCCTGGTCATGTAATGTTTGTTTATTAAATAAATTCTTAAAATAAAAATAAAATATACAACATAACTTTTACAATTTGATAAAATTTGAACAATTAACCCATCAAATACAATATTCACATTTGTTCAATATCTAAAAGATGACATACTTTTATTCTTAAAAATAAGATAGTTGAGGATAACTTTAATATACAATATTCATTAATCAAATACAACTTTGATAAATTGATAAAATGGAAATGAACAGCCCAAAATTCTTCCTTTAAACGGGTTTGCCTCAACTGCCCAATTTAGTTGGTTTGTCATCCTCACATCCTATAAGTTAAATAATATATTAATATGTGAAATATATTCCTAAGAAACTAAAACATAATTCAGTAACTAAAAAAAACTAAATTAACACAAATAAGGACGTTAAAATTAACTAAATCTTACCGACACAAATTAACATGATTATCATATATTAAATCAAATACCAAAACGGTCTGTCCACATCTGATTGGCAATAAGCTCACGAGACGCAGCCATAGCTGCTGCACACGCAATTGACAAATCAACTGTATAATTATTTGTCAATGTGCTCGACCCTCCTTCGCTTTCTGTTTCATGGCCCTCTGCTTCCCATTCATTAAACAGTTGATCACTCTGAGAACATTAGCGTATAAAATTATGTATGACACAACAAGCAACAACTATAAAAGGTTGTCTAGCAGGCTTGAATCTAGGCATCATTTTTAAAATTGGAAAGCGTGGCTTTAAGACCCCAAAGCAACGTTCTATAACATTCCGTAGAGATGAGTGCCTATAGTTATATAGTTCTCTATAACCCGTTGATTGTCTTGTTCTACTTTGATATTCATTTAAGTGATACCATTCACCCCTAAACGGTGGAAGAAACCCGGCTGTACATGGATAACCGGAATCCACCAAATAATACTCACCTATAAGTCATACAAATTCTCTTAGTACATATCAATCAATTAGTATATAATTCAAATTAGTATAAAAATATATTTACCATTAGTAGGCCAAGGAAATTGAGCATCTGATCGAGTTAAAGCGTCCAAAATGACTCGTGAATTGTTAGCCGTACCTTCCCACTCACTATACACATATGTGAATTTCATGTCGAATGAACATGCACACATCACATTCTGTGTAACAACCGTTTTTCTACCCCTATAACTGGTAGCTTTTTCTGCTGGCGCCCATGCACTGATGTGCGTTCCATCAATTGCGCCAATGCATTTCTGGCGAAGCATTAAATTGCATACGATTAGACTCAGTTTGGTATTATATATTGTATATACAAAACTAAACTAATAAAATAAAAATCAAGCATATGATACATTACCTTAAAATAAGGGTAAAACCTTCGATCATGTCTAATTTGTGGAGGCACCACGTGATCATTTGATGGACATATTATGTGTTTCGCAAACTTGTTCATTGCTCTCATCACTGTCTTAAAATGCCGATTAACTGTTTCTAATGAATGTTGAAACCGATCAGCTACAACTCTGTGCCTCACATTGTGCCCCACAACAAACAAGAAAATAGCCATCATTTCCTCTACTGTGACATCCTTTGAGTCTTCTATATAATTATATTGCTTCAATGTGTTACATAAGTGCATAAATGTTTCTTTGTCCATGCGAAACAATTCATAAACTACCTCTGAACGACCATTTAACAATTCGGTTATATATTCATGTCCACTGAGTCGTGATGTTCGCATAGGTAATTTATTTATAAATTGTTCATCATATTCGGCAAACATAGGAAGCATTAACAATGAGAGCATTTCATACTCATCTTCAGCAGACGAACTTGATGAATTAGATTGGCTACCACAATTATTGGTGTCTGAATTGTCCATTTCTTAACCTAAACAAAAAAATAAGTCTCATTATGGTTATCATGTAGTATAGTTTATATTCCACAAATCTAAATAGATTGAAGTTTAATTCAATTTTTTTTTAAAAAAATCGACAGCACCTCCTCTGTTTTCTATGAATTATCAAATCTAGTTATACCTGTATACACAATTCTAATCATTCAAATATAATTAGACCTATATACACAATCCTAATCATTCATATTCCAACAATACATGGAATGTCAAACGCATAAGTTTAATCCAAAGACATAACATAACATCCATTAACTAAAAAAAATAATAAAAATATTAAGTACAAACATAAACACACAGCAACGAACAAATAGTATCCTTAACACACAAACATAATTTAAACCCAAAGGCAATGTCTCCAACTCTCAACCAATCTTAGCTAACCACGCATTCTTCCTCTCCAAAGGCATTTTAATGAATGTCTCCCTCAACTCAAAATTACCTATAAATTTCTCTAATGCCTTCAAATACGTGTCATCATCCACCCGATTTTCCATTTCATCAAGTACTTTCAAACACACTGCAACTGAATAATCAGCAGAAACCATCGAACTTGTTATTTCAACGCTTTTCTCTCTATACCTCTCAGCCCTAGCCAAAGAAGCTTCTGTCCTTGCTTTTGTGGCCTCCATGAAACAGGCAAAAACTTCACTCAATCGATTATTTCTAGTTTCCTTTTGTTTTTTCTTTTCATTGATTTTAGACCGCTTGACAGAACGATCAGGCTGAGTGGGCTGAATGGGCTGAGTGCTTGGGCTTTCAAGGTCAACTGGAGTATTTGGGTCATCCGGGTTACTAAGGCCATCAACATCAACATCTACATGCATGCCACTATTGAGAAAAGCTTTATGCAATGCATTCTCCTCATCGGAATTAGGTGGATCTTGGGTTGAAGCATGGTGAAGAATTCCTGTGGTGGTTGACTTGTTAAAGATTATCCCTAACAATTTGTAGTGTTCACAGCATTGCTTACGAAATTGGGAAGCTTTTGAGTGTGCCTAAGAAAGAAAAAATATCGATATAAAAGTAATTATCGATTTAAAAGAAATTTTCGTAAGATAAATCCACACTATGTAAGACTAGGGAGAAAGACAATACCCGAATGTAATTTTCCCAAGTCTCATCTAAGGCTGTGACAATATTACTTTCAGCATTCCAACCAAACCCAGTTTGTTCAAGCAATTGACTAAACAGGCGGTGTTTCCAACGCAACCTTTGAAATTTCTCCCTCAATTCTTTCAATGTAAAGACCTTGTTGGTCTTCAAATTCAATTCTTTTAGAATGATATCCCAAATCCTTCTATGAAACAAACCATTTTTCATGTTTCCCTTGTTTACCTCAGTAACCATGATATCGATAAAACATTTCTCTCTCAGAGCCCCATAAAGATATATCAATTCTTTCAGAAGCCATCTACAATAAAAGTGATAGTAACAGTTTATTATTGAACAATAAAAACTAACCGACTATTTTAAAACTAACTAGCTTATTTACAACAAGACAAGCAACCCAACAATATTAATCAATTCTTGCATTTGGAAAAAAATACCTAAATAATTCACAATACACAAAAAAAATATAAAAAGTCTTGTTTCTTTTTCCAGCCAATTCACCCAATGCAAACTCAACAAGTCTGGTTTCAAAAATCTTGCACACACCATCCTAACTGACATTGATCTGGTAATTAGCCTGCATCTTTTACAGCATTATTTTGCTGTAAAAGTCTTGTATATAGTGAATGAATGCACAACCATTCATGAAACATCAATGTTCATCTTTTTCAGATAGAATAGTGATTATTAAATCAAAATCCACTAAGGCTGTTATTATACTAGTTACCTACCAATACAAAAAGTTTAAATTTGATAATGTTGACCCTCCAACTTAATTACACTAAGATCGAATACTACAGCATAACTAACTTCAAAAGAAAATTTCAACACTTCAAATTTTATTTTTCATTAAATCAAAGTTCAGATTCATCTGTTGTATTGTTATCAATCTTTCTCTTGCTAGCAGGGCAGATCGTTTTGTTGACAATATATATATATATATATATATATATATATATATATAGCAGGTATTTTCTAAAACAACAATAAACCGTTTTAATGGAAAAAGAAAAAAGAAAAGAAGAAGAAGAAGAAGAATCAGCTAGCAAATAATGTATATCTTAACTAATTTATTAAAGATCCTTCTTGTATATCTACTTCAAATGCAGTGTAATAAAGCCATAAATTTCCTAACACAGAAAGGCAAATAAATATTTAACAATTAATCCATGGGCTGGTGGAGAAGCAATATATTATCAAAGCAGATTATGACAAACAATTAGCAGCTGCCTTATGAGTTATGGACAAAGGGTGCAAGAGCACTTAAATAAGTTTAGAGAAGGTCTTCATCCAAAAATCCAGCTGCTAATTATCTTAGAAAGATAATCAAGAAATAAAATAAAACAATAGAAGACTACATTTGCAGCAAATTAAATGCAAACTAGCTTATCTAAGGCATGCTTGTTTCTTTTTCCAGCCAATTCACCCAATGCAAACTCAACAAGTCTTGTTTCAAAAATCTAAGTCTAAGAAATAAACGTATCGGATTCAGTACAATGTAAGCAATAGTTTGGATTCTTTCAAGTTTTTAAATGAATTACCCATCACTCTCTGTGGAGGTTTTTTCTAATGTAACTTTATGTGGATCATGCATGTTAGCATATACTTATATCATGAATCTGTGTGCTGTTTTAACAGGATTAGAAGTTTAAAGACTAAAGTGATAGGCAAGTAGGAATGAACTTCCTGATCTAGAAAACATTAAAAAGGAAAAGTGAAAAATATATAAAAAGCAAAAATATTATTAAAGGGAAGTTATCTTTTTTGCTTTGTGTTTTAATTTGATGGTTATCTTAAAGCCCTAAAACTGAAAAGAACAATTCTTTATTTTAGTAACGTCTTCAAACTTTAACAGAAGAACTTTTCTTTTGAGGGTAGTAGCTGCAAAGTTAAGGGGCTAACATCTTAGAAACTGTTAAGGCATGAGGCATATGAGTCATCAGTTTAACTAAACATACAAACACATACTAGAGGGAGACAACAACTGACGAGGCATTGAGTCAAAAATAGTTCTTATAAACCACAGGTTTGGTGAAGAAGCTGGCCAACAAGACCAAAACTTTTATTTATTCTATCTTTTGAACAAACTAAGCTTAAAAATCCTTATCTTCAAAGATGAGAAACTGAAATCAGAGAGAGCATGGTAGAAAATTTAACAAGAAATGTCATAATTAGAATATCATGATTAGGTACTCAAGACTCCCATGCATGATTTGTCGTCCACTGATTTGGTCATGTCAGTTTCACATGCCTAATCCTTGCTTTTTTCAGAAGCTAAAGCAGCAGTGATATGTGCAGCCAGAGAGAGAGAGAAAGATACAATTTTTATTCTGTTTTGTTTTATTGCCAAAATACAAGAAGGAACAATGTCAATGGATGTTCATGTCATAGAAAAGATCCCCCAACCCACATCACCCTCTCTCCTTAAAAATAAATAAAAAATAAAAAAGAGCACATTCACTGACCTCGACAAAACTGCAAGTCCTTACTGGTGCTTACAACAGACCTGAATTCAACCAGCACAGGAGAACAAAAATGTGAGAAACACCAAAAATAAAAGAAAAGTGACTGAGTGCAAGCTTTAGCCAGTCTGCACCTTCCAGCTGCATCTCCGTCCAATTTCTCTAGTCTACCAAAAATGGCCAGACATTTATTGTGTCATTTTTACTGCTAGCTTGTGGATATAGAAAACAGAACACAGTAATCAATACCCTTGAAAATTAATTTTCATTTTTATTCTATCATCTTTCTCAATACAGCGAAATCGATTTAGAATCTTAGAGCTACCACCATTTCACAATCAAACAATCCTAATAGATAATCCAAAATCATTTCTTTTCCCACCTTATTCTGGGAAACCAAACAAACTATTAATCTTCCATATATCAGTTGAAAAACAAAAGAAATAGCCTCTCAATCGGGAAAAAATGAAAAGGAAACCCATTTAGGGAAGACAAAGGAGGATTAAAAAACAAAGAGGGGAAAATACAAAAGGTAAAGTGAAATCCTAATGAATAATCAGCAGAAACATACGCCAACAAACAAAGCCTAGAAATGCACAAAGCAAAACCAAAATAAAAACCCCACGAAACTTGAATTGAACCACAAACCCCAAATCTCAATATTCAAAACCAAAACCCATTTCTCAAAATAGCTTATTACAAGCAACAAAGAAACAAAGCACAAGCAAAGACAACATAGAAACCTGATTGTAACCATAAATAGGAATTAGCATTAGTGTTAAGAGTAAATTAGAAATATTACAAGAATTAAAGAAACAAGAAAAGGTTACAGTTAAATAAGAAGATGATAAAAAATTACCTGGAGAAGGAGAGACTTCGAGTCAAAGAGTTTCCTTGAAGGTGAGAGAGTTACCAAGAAAGGTAAAGCAAAGTCTTGGGTCTGCAGTCTGTACAGTTTCTCTCCTCTCTTCTGGGTTTCTTCGAGCTCGTCACCGTCACGATTCGTTGAAGAGGAAAGGAGAGAGACCCGGTTAGAAAGTGAAAAGAAAGGAAATAGGGAGAGAGAAGATGAAGGCGTTGCAGAGAGAGGGAGAGCTCTGTGAAGGAGAAGGTGAGGTCGCGAGAAAGAGAGAGAAGACGAGGTCGCGAGAAAGAGAGAAGAGGTCTGTGAATTGGAAAAGTGAGAGTGAAAACTGAACACTGAATTCAACCAGAAAACACCGTTTAGTAGTGTTCAAAAATCTGTGTTTGAACAGCCATTTTTAGAACACTCTGTTCAAACACTGGTTTTGAACACTGCTGGCCAAACAATCAACCCAGTGTTTGAACAGCATTTTCAGTGTTTGAACACTCAAAAGGGTTTTTGAAAACCCTCCCCAAACATGGGCCTAATATTTGAGCTAGGGTTACCTTGGGGTGGCTGCTAGGCAGGACGGAATTCTTGAGGGCGAACTGGCCGACTGCTTTGATCGCTGCTTCGGCTCATTGGCCTCCTGTTCTGCTTTTTTTTCACCGCAAGTGCACGCTGGTATGCTTCAGAAACGGTCCACAGCGAGTGAAGGCTGAAGACATCCTGCAGGGGCTGCCGTAATCCCCCCAAATATCGTGCCACCATCTGCTCCTCTGTCTCGGATAAATCATTCCGGGCTATCAATTGATAGAGCTCCTTCGCGTAATCATCCACCGATCTCATGCCCTGCCGCAACGAATGAAGTCGCTGAAACAAGGTTTGAGTGTAGCCGAAAGGAAGGAAGTGACCCTTCGTCTTCTTCCAATCTGTGATCTTGGCCTTGCCCTGCCGGTCGCGTGAGCGCCTCAACTGCTCCCACCACGTAGATGCTCTACCTTTGAGTTTGATGGCGACCAGTTTCACTTTGACATGATCTGGGACTTCTTTATACTCGAAAATACGCTCCACTTCATTCAATCAATCGATGAATCCCTTGGCCTGTAACGTACTAGAAAACTCGGGCAGATCCACTCTAAAACCGAGGTCTCTATAACGATCCTCCCGACCACAGTGCTCCCAGAATCGAGCAGGATTGTGATGCGGGTTTTCGAAATTAGAATCGGAATCGTGATCTTCCATACCACGATCACCGAAATCCTGTGCCGTTAGATGCTGGGTTAACTCTGCCACTTGCCTCTGTAAATCCTCAATCATCGCATCCTAAACGTTACGATCACGGTGTGGGGCTTCCTCGTTAGGAACCTGCCCGCGACGACCACGACCACGACCACCAGCCATGGAAACTGATGAAATCTCACCCCAGGAAGATGCCGAAGCTTTGATACCAACTGATGCCGGGCAGAATAGCGATTATTCTGCAGGCTAGTTTCAACAGATATTTCACAGGGAGAAACAAAAGAAAAACCCTAAAAAACACAGAGAAACAACTCTGATGTTTAATTTAAAATTATGTAAATACAACAATAATGTTTACTAAACCATAAAACCTTATTTATAAGGTCAAGCTAAAATAGGAAAATTAAATTAAAGCCGAATTTGAAGTAATTGCAAATAAAATAAAAAGTTTCCGAAAAACTGAAAACTGCCAAATTGAGGGCCCAAACGTTGTTTTTTGGCTTAAAAACGACGACACTCAGGGGTAAACCTAAGTTTTGCCCGGAAGCCCGTTTTCAATCAGATTAGTGTCTCCGGGACACGATCCGAGCCCGTGGCTCGCTAAACGATGTAAACCGGTCTAGGTAGCTCACTTGCTATCTTTGCGCTGTTCTACCAACTCAAGGTATCTCAGTGCCAACCAGTGATTTAAAAAACGGGTTTGGGGCGCGTCCTAGGGCGAAATCCGGCAAAAAAGCCCAGGAGCGTGATTGTTGGGGCGTATATTCTATATATATGTTTGTTAGTAACTTTTCCACAGTCAGACACCAGTGCTCTAGTGGTAGGTTACTGTTTTCCCCGCCTTACAGCCCTGATTCGATTCCTGGCAGGTGCGTTTGTCACCCGCTGTTTTTTCTTTTTTTTTTCCCTCCTCTGTTTCCTTTTTTTTTTCTTTCTTTTCCCCTTTGTTTCCACTGTTTTCTTCTTTTTTTTTCCTCCGTTGTTTCCATTGATTAACAAATTCATTAATAGGCTCCATATTATATACTCTGCATTTTATTAATATCATTTTATAACATCATTAAGATTGCATTATCTATGTTATCTGATTTGTTGCTTTTAATAGATTTATATATGTGAATTTGTTATACCAATGTGTGTAAACACTAATCAGTAAACATTTGACAATTAATATTGCGTTTTTTTTATATTTGTTGGAATTTGGAACGTGTTTGTGTCGTGTGATGAATTGATTGGTCAATTTGAAAATTATAATTTGATTTTTGGAGTGTGATTTATGATTTATTGATAAATATGAGATGTATATGAATTTGTTATATTATTGTAAGTGTGTAAACAACAACCACTTAACATTGTGTTTGTGATGTGAACGTGTATTTATGAAATATTTTGATAAATATTCATTAATAGGTTTTAAGTTAGTAAAATTTATTGATAATTAATTTATATTATTTCAATTTTTTAGTATTTTTATAATTTAATTAATATTATTTTATTCAAAGCGCCCCAACGTTTCAAAAGACTTACGCCCCAACGCCTCGCCTCATTGAGGCAAAACATCTCGCCCAACACCTTCGCCTCTGAAAACACTGGTGCCAACAACATGCTATCTAACAACTCAGCATCATCTGACTCGGATCCTCCTGCATCATATGACTCGGATCCTCCTGCATCATATTAGCTGTAAATTGATTTTGTAATCTGAATAGATTTAATTAGTATACTATGAAGATGATTATGTATGCTGAATAGCCTGACTTTTCTGATTTTGCTATGCTTTAATGCTCTGTACGTAGAAGCAACCATTTATTATCAACCTAAGTGAGAAAGTACAATGGATTCATTTCAGTTGCTTGAAATAAAGCACAAAGGTTTTGTATTTTATTCTCTTATGGTGCTAGGCTGTCATTGTGTGTAGGTTTGAGTGAGAAAGAACTTGAGAGGCTTGCTAATTTGGGACCTAGAGCTCAAAAGGCAGCACGGAGGGACATAGCACATATTGTGAGTAGCTCTTATCACTGTATTCATGTTGATTCTCTCATCTTCATACCTTTATATAATAAAATTGTTACTGTGTTTCATGTGTTGGATGTTCTAGTTTCAATCATGCTGGAAGTGTGTTATTTCATTGTTCTTGAAGGGGATGATGGAATTTCATGACATAATCACTTAGTCAATGACTTAATTTGAATACAAGGTGTACTTATAAAAAAAATGAATACAAAGGTGTATGGATTATTGTAATAATGCAACATCATAAGTTTCTCTTGTAATATGGTGTGCAGACATGTCATCAAGCAGGACATGATTTAGTCTTGAAGCTTCTCCAGTGGTATATTAAGGTCTAGAAATAGATTTGCTAGAACAAAAGTTACTATTTAAATTAACTCAACCAATCCTTGATCACATACTAATTGGGGTAGGCTAGATGAATAGATTTCTCCCAACCTACCTGATCTTAGGTCATATCCTCAGTAAGATTCCTTTATATCAATTTTTCTTCTCTTCCCAGACCCATATAATTCTTGATCTAGCTCTAATCCTTGTCTTTTTTGTCAATTTTATGAGTGTCCATATGCAACTGCTCTATCGTAGAGAATGGCATTTCTGCATTTGCGTGACCAAAATGAACTTTAGATCACTGCAGAAAGTAGCTCTCGGCAGATCCTTTCTCAGTGATTATTGTTTGGTCAACTGATCAACTGAGAAGTCAAGTTTCCATCGTCATTTCCTTCAAAGACTTCATGGGGCTTGAGAAAGTCAAACTTTCCCCCGAACTTGGAAATATGGTACGCAGTAGAAGTTGGAGAACCCTGTACACATGTACATATATGTAGAAACGGTTCTTTGATCTAACTTCATAAGTATTCCTTAAGCATTTGTTGTTTTTTACTCTCTCTGTCTATCTTGGTTCTCAGGAAACTTTTGAGTTAGTCTTTCACATCTGCTTGACGTTGACATCTCTTAAATCACATTATGTGGTCAAATGATTTTTTTTTTTTTAATTTCCTATCCTCTTCTGATACGTCTGGAAATGGATTTAAAAATAGAAGTCCTTAAATTAGCACTTTGATTTCTTGTCTGGCAGCTCGGTTTCACAATTAATTTTATGTCCTGATGAATGTTCTTTTCAGGTGGCTACCAGAGGGAATGGTGCAACCACTGTTTCTGCAACCGTGTTTTTTGCCTCAATGGTGATTATTCTGTTCTGAGATTTCATGAATGCAGTCTTCTAATTCTTGTAACTATGGGTTTTGTTGTACTTAGAAGTGAACAAATTCTTGCAGGTTGGCATCCATGTTTTTGTTACTGGTGGGATTGGAGGTGTACATAGACATGGGGAGCATAGTAAGTTTTAATTCCAGTGTATACCATGAAACTAGAACTCGGTGCACAAGTTGTTCTAAATTTTGCTAGGCCCATTTATGGTGAACCATATGCGTGACATCTTTCTAATACTTCATTTCCAGAGAAATTTGAAGTAGTTAATATCGCTCCTGGTGTCATCTAATATGTGTATTGGTGGAGTTATTGTCTCTGTAATCGTCTTGATTGTAGCATTGACGGGTTTCCACACCTCTCCCCAGACATTTTTAACTAAAGAACCAGGAGCCTGTCATTGGCAATCATTTGGGTGCTCAAATTAAACAGGATGACCCATATAGTTTAGAGATGAATAAACCATATCGAGCACTCATTTTTCTGAGTCACAGGGAAGAACAGTTCTCGTAGATAATTAATCATTTATGATATTGTAAACATGCACTCATTATTAATTTGTTACTAAACACATAAACTGATTCAAATATTATAAGAACCTTTCTGTATTCATTTTCTGGATTTAAATAACCCCTACGTTCGGTTTGCTTGTTTTTGTTGTTTTATTTGCAGCAATGGACATATCATCTGATCTACTGAGCTTGGAAGGACTCCAGTAGCTGTCATTTCTGCAGGTGTAAAATCAATACTTGATATTCCACGGACACTTGAATATTTGGTATTTTACACTTCCTCTCCAAAACATTATGAGAAGTATTCAGATTTAAGTTGTGAGTTTTTCATTACTAGGTTCTGCTATCAATACAGGAAACTCAAGGAGTATGTGTTGCTGCTTATAAGACCAACGAGTTTCCAGCATTTTTCACTGAAACAAGCGGCTGCAAGGTATTACTGGTCAACTTTTTCTTAGTACACCCTGATATTTCTTAGAGTTGCATTTATTCTGTTCCTGAGAAAATATGATTATGATAAATTATATCTTTATCATACATTATTTATTGTTGTTTTGACCTGAAATCAGTACTGGTATAGAACTCCTAGTTTTATTGTTTGGCCATTAGTAATTGATAGGCTGTTCCATTCATGCTAGTGGTTATGTGTTCATTAGATGGTCGTGCTAGCACATAGTCACCTAAATCTCTTCTAGAAATATTAGGCTAATACATTGCATATTGAATAATAAGATAGTAAATAAAAATGTCATTACTTTATTTCTTTCCTCAATAGCTTTATTAGTTTTTGTTTCCTTTTTTTTTGTGTTGGGCGGGGGGAGGGGAGGGGGGGCGGGGGAGGATGGTGGAACGTTTAAGTATGTTGAGGGATATCAGTTCTTGTTGTAAGGCCCCTCAAAAGAGACTAGGGGAGAGAGAGAGAGATCTTTGCGTTTCTTGTTAAAAGTTGTAAGATTGTCAAATTTGGAAGTGATGATGCCATGGAAATTGTAGAATGTTGTTTTGAGACTACTTCTAAAGATTTGTTCTTAAGTTTGCAATTTAACATACTAATATATTTTAAAAGCTACTTCATAACTGTTTCTTTGTGACAATAATCTAGGTGCCCTGTCGTGTAGATAGCCCTGACGACTGTGCTCGGCTAATAGGCAAGTGAGAAACTTGGTTCTCTTTATCTACTCTCACTTATTTATGCAATTATTGTTAATTCCTGCTCCTTTTGTGGTTGTTACTAGCAGATGCAAACATGAAACTTAATCTTCAAACTGGAATTTTGATTTCCGTTCCAATTCCAAAAGAGCACTCAGCTTCTGGAAGTTTAATCGAGTCTGTAATACAGCGTGCCCTTGGAGAAACTAGGTTGGAAATGTTTTGTGCTCATTAAAAATCTAGGGTGCTTTGACTTTTTCTAATTTCTTCATCCCTTTTACCATATATATGATTCTTAATTTACTTAGTTGGACTTGGTTATCAGAGATAAAAACCATTACAGGAAATGCCGAGACTCCTTTCTTGCTTGCAAGAGTAAATGAATTGACTGGAAGGGCATCGCTTGCTTCAAGTATCCTTTTAGAGTTTAATGCACAATGTTAGTATATTATTCTATGTACTCAGGTGTGCAGTTTATGCACATTACTATTTATTTGTGTTTTTTACTGTTTGGAAGCTATATTGAGTTATATATGTCTTAGCTATTTGATTGATTTTCTTAACCAAGTTTTAGACATTGCACTTGTCAAAAATAATGCCCTTGTTGGTGCCAAAATTTCTGTAGCCCTTGCACAGCTTAGAGGAAATTGTAATAAAGGTGAGCTTATATGTTCTTAGTTTGATGATCTGAAGGAAAAGTAAGCATCTTTAGTCTGGAAGTAATAGACATAGGCATGACTGAGTATCTATTGGATGTACAAGCTACTAAAAGGAGAGAAAAAATTAACTGATATTTCCCATATTGTTCATTTTTTTTTTTATGGAATTACTTTCTTTAACTTCGTTACATGAAATGAATTGATATTGAAAAAGCCGGAGTACCTAATGTACAGTAGTTTCCGTCAAATTGATCAAGTTACATTATTTGATTTGACTGATTATGAGGTTGCACTCCCCACAGGAAGTTTCATAGGCCAGTGAGGTCTTTGCTGTGATAATCACTGGTATGTCATTTATGCTCTGAAATTTTTGTTCTAACCTTGTACTCACATCATTCTTATGAACAATAACAAGCTTGGCCTTTCTTACATTTTCATTGAGCTTTGAATTTATAGCAAAACCAAAGTTATAAAATTCCAATAATAGTCTTTTCTTAAGCTGTCTCTATATTGATAAATTTGATCTCTTAGTACTGTTAGTCATGCCAGGTAGAGCTATGCGGGAAAAATTTGAAGTAAACACTTGGTACATAAGTAATGTACAAGAATGCTCAAACTCTCTTTAAGCAACTCACATTTTGATCCAACTATAGAAACAAACTGAGTTCAAGTAGTGTGCCCTTCTGCTCTAGAAAGAAGAGGATTTAGCTATTTATAGAAATATTTGGATGATTAAGGAGGATGAAATCTGGTTTGAAAATTCTTCAACTTTTATGTCATGTGGCCATACTCATAATTTTTCTTCATAAGAGATTCACTGTTTAGGGAGTAAAGACTGGCAGCCCGCAAATATGTCAATCAAAAACACTAATACAGGGCTCAACCTATCGGGGCACGTCATGTCGCACAGACTTTTCAAGTTTTTGAGCTTTTCAAAATTTACAATCATGAACAATAGTGAAGGATAAGAATGCGGACTCCCTACTCGTTGCTTCACGTTCTCGTTCTTGTCATTTTGTCAGATGGTAAGGATGTGTACGTTTCTTTTCTTTTCTTTCCTTTGCTTTTCCCACTATTACACGGCAAGGCAAGGTTCTCGACCATAGCTCACATGACTCGTGATAAATGCAGCTGGAGTCGACGTAATTGAGGGATTAATAAATGTCACGACATATGATATTTATTTATCGGAGCATTGATTCTTAGGTTTCCAACATTTGCAAGACAAGACACGATTGTCTTCAGTTATGACCATGATTTTTGATATTAATCTATTACTTTATATGATAAATAATTATCCTAATTTATTGACACTTTGATTTATTTTCTGAAAAATAAATAAAATATGACAAAACCGTGTTAAGACTTAAGAGGAATGCTTGTTTGTAATATAGCGACGGACGAAAGACAATGAATGACACTTTCGTTTGATTTAATTACAATTTCAATTGTTAAGAGTCAACAATTGTAGAGTTAAAAATTGTTTGTTCTTTGATAAAATTTGTGTTGAAATGTTTGTCAATTAAATTTTGACACAATTAAAAATAAATTTGTTTATGAAAATTTATTTCTTGGATTTTGTTTATTATCACACATTGATCAATCAAAGAGAGATTCAACAACTAAAAGAAAGATCGATTCTTTGGGATCCTTCCTTTCTTCAAACGGAACGAACAGAGATAGAATCAGACCGATTCCCTAAATGCTTTTCTGGATATTCCTCAATGCCTCGGCTATTCACGGAACGTGAGAAGCGGATGAATAATCATCTGCTTCCGGAAGAAATCGAAGAACTTCTTGGGAATCCTACCATTCGTTCTTTTTTCTCTGACAGATGGTCCGAACTTCATCTGGGTTCGAATCCTACTGAGAGGTCCACTAGGGATCAGAAATTGTTGAAGAAAGAACAAGATGTTTCTTTTGTCCCTTCCAAGCGATCGAAAAATAAAGAAATAGTTAATATATTCAAGATAATTACGTATTTACAAAATACCGTCTCAATTCATCCTATTTCATCAGATCTGGGATGTGATATGGTTCCGAAGGATGAACTGGATATGGACAGTTCCAATAAGATTTCATTCTTGAACAAAAATCCATTTTTTGATTTATTTCATCTATTCCATGACCGGAACAGGGGGGGATACACGTTACACCACGATTTTGAATCAGAAAAGAGATTTCAAGAAATGACAGATCTATTCACTCTATCAATAACCGAGCCGGATCTGGTGTATCATAAGGGATTTGCCTTTTCTATTGATTCCTACGGATTGGATCAAAAACAATTCTTGAATGAGGTATTCAACTCCAGGGATGAATCGAAAAATAAATCTTTATTGGTTCTACCTCTTATTTTTTATGAAGAAAATGAATCTTTTTATCGAAGGATCAGAAAAAAATGGGTCCGGATCTCCTGCAGGAATGATTTGGAAGATCCAAAACCAAAAATAGTGGTATATAAAAGAAAATTAACTTAAAATTGGAGTTTATCTCATAAAAATTGTTTTCATTATTATTTTATTAATTATTAAATAATTATAATTCTATTATAATTTTACTATAAACTACTTTAAAATTTATAAACAGATTCTATTTTTATTTTTTTGAAGGAACTGATTCTACCTCTTGAGCTAACATTGGTGTGAATGCTGTCAAATATTTCATCGTTGGAGTGAAATAAATAAGACTGTGATTGGTAACTGTAAAAAGACGATGTGTCGTAGATTAGACATCTTCCAAACCAAACTGTTGTGACACAGGGCTGTCAATGTCATGTCATTTACAGTAGATAGAGGAAATGTTAAGGCTGCTCCACGCTGGTCTTCATGGTTGGTTGAATAGACTAACGTTTTGTTTGGATCTAGAAAAAAAATTACAAAAGAAAAAAATCTAAAAGATATTTGAAAAATAAAAGTAAGAACAAAAATTTCATTGAACAATTCTCTTTTCTCTCTTTTTTTATTGTTAATTTTCTTTTCTTTAATTTTTTGTAAGATACACGGATTAAAACCAAGTGAGAAAAAAAGAAAACCATGGCACATAAAAAAAATATGACTGTGACATGAAAAGATATATTTGCGGTGGAAATTGGTCATTTTTAAATATGGTTAGAAAAGTAATAGGCATATTAAATGTTATAAAACGATCGGTAGTCAAAAAACCCATGAAACAAAGATTTTTTGAAAGAGAAATTCGAAAACCAACATCGAGATTAGTAAGACAACTCTAGAGTTCGAGGCTGGTGAGTTCGAGTGAATTTTTCATACATCCACCTTAAACATGAAAGATGAGTCATAATAGTCAATCTAATTATTATGGGTCAAAGACAACCTAAAAGTCATGCATTTAATTTGTTAAAGTAAAAATGATAATAATTAAATACGACTCACATAGTGGACTTAAATATTTTGATACATGACATAATCAGAGTATTTAATCAATAAAACATGAGAAAGTGAAATTATTTGAGACTCTTGAGGAATATCAACACAAATATTTAAACCTGAAACAATATAAATAGCAACTGAACCAATGATAAAAAAAATACAATCATTCGACAATCATTATTTTTCTGTATTTACTTTTCAGTTG
Organism: Bretschneidera sinensis; assembly: GCA_023935145.1. NCBI lineage: Eukaryota > Viridiplantae > Streptophyta > Magnoliopsida > Brassicales > Akaniaceae > Bretschneidera > Bretschneidera sinensis. Next base: position 5,126,805 of record CM043698.1, read on the forward strand.
CAATAAGAGTAATAATATTTTAATCATAACTGTAATTTTTGTTATTCATTTGTTTTTTTTGTTTGTCTCGAAGTCAATTAAAATTAAAACTACAATGAAAACTTGACCTAAATTGTAACAAGTTCGAAAAATCTATTCCAAAGACTTTAAAATTTTACCTATGTAAACCTTTTGTATCAAAATTACTTTTAATATCAATTAATTAAATTTATTATTATCATACATTTATTATAGGAACACTGTTTAAATGGAAGTCAATTCAACTTTAATTAACGTATAAACTAAATCTCGAGACAACCGCGCCTTAATTTTGAATTGTTTTTTTTGTTCAGTTTCAACAAGGTGCCACCTAAGACTCCACAACTAGAGATAAATGTACTGTCTACTTTTGGATATTTCCTTAACTTCCTCATCTCTTTGTCTTAATATTAAGAAGATAGTAATATAAATTGTTTAGTCATTTGCCTTTGATAAGAAAACAAAACCAAGTTTTGGAAGCATTACATACTTACCTCACTAGGATACAAAAACTGAGGAAAAATTGTTTGTCTTTGTTAGGACACGTTTATATTCATGTAACCTTTGGAAGTATATAAAGCCACCCCTGATTCCCTATCCACCTAAGGTAGAGACAAAAACCATAAAAGTGGAAGTTTTAGGGGGAGAAAAATCTGAAAGTAAAGACAAAAGTAAAGAAAAATCTGCAAAAATTAAAGGCTCACCTCCTCATAAAATTCCATTTTCCACTGAAAGTGTGAACCACGACATGTGAACCAGGACAAATTAGAAACGACAAGCCAACCTCTCACGCATTGTCTACAACGTAGCCATGAACAAACTACTTCAAAACAAATAGAGCTTTAATTGAATCTGAACCCAAAGTTTTGACTCTTCCTTAAAAAGGAGAACAGAGAAAACAGAGGAAAACACGGAGAGGCTTTTGGTGCACAGAGAGCTTTGAGGAAGCAAGCCTTGGAATCTTCATGGGGCTTCATGTGGGTTGTTGATCAATTGCAAAACCCAGTAAGGATCTGGCTGTTTTTGGTCTGATTTGCTAGTTCTTGTTCCGATATTGCTAAGCTTCTTTTGATACTGTTATCTGTACTGTTGCTAATTTGGTTTAGTTTCCTAAGATTTTTGGACCACCATTTGATACTCACTTGAGATAGTCTTTTGAGGATTGCATCTTTGGTAATTTTATCTTAAGTTAGGTTCTGCTTCTTGTTTTTATCATAACCCTTAATTTTTTTGACTTGTTCTCCTTTCTATGCATATTTGATCTGCCACACCTCTTCATTCTGGTGACCGTCATAGTTTCAATTCTGAGCTCTATTTTGGTATATTTACATTGCTTTCGGTTAATTGTTCTTGATGCTTTGACTTCGAGGAGACTTAACCGTTTTCTCATACTTTGATTTCATTCAAATTTGCTTCTTACTTGAGCAAATTAATCTTATGCTTGCAAAAGCCTAGACTTTCTCATCATTCAGATTCTTTTGTGAAGTGAGTTTGTTTCTTCTCCTCTTTGGAAAATCATAATCTATCTTTTTTCTTTACTTGGTTTCCAAAATTGTTGTGCTTGTTCAATGGTGCCAGTGTTTCAAGATGATGGGTCATCTTCTGTTACATCGTCGCCTCTCCAATTTTTCTCCATGACTTCTTCACTTTCACCTAGCTTAGGATCACCATACCCTTGGCTTAAAGAGTTGAAATCTGAGGAGAGGGGTTTGTGTTTGATCCATTTGTTGATTACCTGTGCAAATCACGTAGCCTCCGGTAGCCTTGAAAATGCAAATATTGCCCTTGAGCAGATCTGCCATCTAGCTTCTCCTGATGGCGATACTATGCAGCGTATTGCTGCATATTTCACGGAGGCTCTTGCTGATAGAATCCTCAAATCTTGGCCTGGTCTTCACAAGGCCCTCAATTTCACTAGAATAACTCTGGCTTCTGAAGAAATATTCATTAAGAAACTGTTTTTCGAGATGTTTCCATTTTTGAAGGTGGCTTTTGTGCTCACAAATCAAGCTATTATTGAAGCCATGGAGGGTGAAAAGATGGTTCATATAATTGATCTTAATGCAGCTGAATCTTCTCAGTGGATTGCACTTCTTCAAGCTTTGAATGCACGGCCTGGAGGCCCACCACATTTAAGAATCACTGGGGTTCATCAACAGAAAGAGGTACTTGATCAAATGGCCCATGTATTGATTGAAGAAGCAGAAAAATTGGATATCCCATTTCAGTTCAATCCCATTGTCGGCAGATTGGAGAATCTTGATATTGAAAAATTGCGGGTTAAAACTGGGGAGGCTTTAGCAGTAAGCTCAGTTCTTCAATTGCATTCCTTTTTGGCATTTGATGATGAACTCTCGAGGAAGAAATCCCTGTTAGCACTGAAGAATTCAAATGGAGTTCACTTGCAAAGAGTCAGCCAAATGAACCAAAGCACTCTAGAGGAGTTGCTTGAGAAAGATAAGGTTAATGGGTATAGCCCGAGTCCTGATTCCTCCTCCTCATCACCACAATCTTCAACAGCATCGGTGAAGATAAATAGCTTTCTTAATTCCCTGTGGGGTTTGTCGCCAAAGCTGATGGTGGTAACCGAGCAAGACTCTAACCATAATGGCTCCACTCTCATGGAAAGGCTATTGGAGGCTCTTTACTCTTATGCAGCATTGTTCGATTGTTTGGAATCTACTACATTAAGAACATCAATAAGGAGACTAAAGGTGGAGAAGATGCTATTTGGAGAGGAAATCAAGAACATTATAGCATGTGAGGGAGCTGAGAGGAAGGAAAGACACGAGAAACTTGAGAAGTGGATGCAAAGGCTTGATTTGGCCGGCTTTGGAAATGTGCCTTTGAGCTACTATGGTATGTTGCAGGCAAGGATATTGCTGCAAGGTTATGGTTGTGATGGGTATAGGATCAAAGAGGGCAATGGGTGTGTAGTAATTTGCTGGGAAGACCGGCCGCTTTACTCGGTATCAGCTTGGAAGTGTAGGAAGTGAAAAATGTGGAAAAATAATCACATGGTGTTTTGAGTGTTTCCCCTTGTTCTTCATTGTATGAAACGAAAAAGGTTTTTTCTTTTCTTTTCTTTCTGATTTGCGTGCTTTTAGAATGAATGACTTGAAAGCCTCCTTCATAGTCATATGTAGACCTTTGTTTTTGTGTTATTGTTACTATTGACATCTAATGAGAACCGAATACTGATTTTTAGTGTGCGCTTAATTAAGGCTCATGTTTTGAATTCTTTCTATAGTTCTCTCTCAGTATATGAATATGCTCTGCATAAAATAATTCTCACTGCATTTTTAAGGAATCCCTTTTATCTTCTGTATCCCAGGATGGAAAATCGTGCCTAGACCGGAGGGTCCAGGCCTTTGGCATGGCTCTAGTCTAGGCATGAATTTCTCCTCTCAGTGATAGAAAAGGAAAACAGAGGAGTTACAGAACCTCTGTTTTCCGACCAACGATACCATGGGAAAAACACAATATTAGTGTTAGTGAACAAACACTTCCAATGAAACTATCTTCCAACTGAGCTTGTGTCTTTTGCGTCGATGGAACTTATGAAAGCATTCAAAAATGTGTCTCAGTCTGCCAGAATATTTATTAACATGAAGATTTCTCTCTCAACAGAAGCCATATAAGGAGCCTAGGCTATTCTTCTTTCAACTGCACAATAAAAAAAATTTGCATTCTAGATTTTGTTTTCGCCTGCTTCCTTTTTGCTTCTCCCTATACCTAATAGCTCTAGAAGAAACAAAAATATGTTAACCTAGTTGATATTTACTCTTTTATTTGGAGAGAGAGAATTGACAAAGATACAACCGCCCCTCTCTCTTTCTTGGTGCTGGAACCTGAGACCCTGAGAGAGATGTATTACAGTTAACAGTATCATATCAGCATGTCTTAATGTCTGAAAATAATCTTTGATGATAGGAATAAAAACGATATTATGTAAGGTGATGGGTAATTATCAAGAAAGGAAGTGAATAATGTATTGCACATTACAAGCAATTTGACTCCCAATCACTCTATGTAGATGTCAATTTCTTAATTTTCTGCTTTCTTTGGAGGTATCATCCTCTTAATTTTGTGAGTGTGACTCCTATTAAAAACATTAAAATTGAGTATAACCATTTTTGTGCTGTCTTTGGAGAGGTCATCCTCTAAATATTGTGAAAAGAAGCATCATAATATTGTTATGGCTACCAGTCACCACCAAAGCTTTAGCGGGGTGGTAGAGGCCTGCTCTCCTCAAGTTTATGTTCAAGTCCTCCTGTTACAGTGGAGTGAAACAGGTCTTGTGCTGATGTCCCTCCCAACGTTATCTTAGCTATCCAATACGGAAAATGCGGTCATTCACAGGAAGTTGCCTATCATACATTGGTGTTTAGCTATACAGGTGACTGTCACAGGGGCTTGAGACCTTGAAAAGAAAGTAATCCGCTAGCTTGACCAAAGACATATCACATATGTAACACCTTCTCCTTGAAATTTCAAATAATACCCAAATTTTTGGATTGTCTATTGCAAATTTGGTAAAAAAGAGAAGAAAAAAGGAACTGAATATTTTTTTTTCATATTATGATAAAAAAACATGTGTGACTACTGAAAAGGCATCTCTTTATAAAAAGAAGTTCTTCAGCTCTGTTATTACCTGCACCTCAGAGTCCAAGTACCCTCGAAAGCAGATGGTGGACAGTAACAGAGACCTCTGTTGTCTCGATGTTGCTGTATTCACTCCTGTAGAGAAAATTTACCAAGGACTCAACATGGGATGTCCTAGAAAATTGCCCAATTCATTGTTTCATTGTCCAAAAAGCTAGCAAGATCAAATCTTCCATTTTGTTCACACAATAATGTAAATCAGGTTTTCATTATAACATTCTTTGTAATCAATTTCAATGGCTCTTCAAGATGGTTACTTGCACAACTGCAATTAAACAGCTTTTTTTTTCTCAACATTAATCTTTCCCTGATACATAATTACCAGTATTTCTCCCCAAGAGAGAGATTATTAAGATCGCCAGGAAATGAATGGTATGTTTTGTCATATCTCTTGACTCACTTGAAAAACTTTGGTGTTCGTCTAATTTATACGTGGATAAGAATTTCAAATTTCAAATGTGGGTTTGGTAAGTAATAAGTAATTGATATTAGTCTAAACTAAGTAAGAACTCATGGCCATGAAAACAATTTCTCATTTAAGTGCAAAAATTGATGTATGTAATTGTCGTGTGGCGATATCGCTATAGTATTAATTAATTAAGGTCGGAACAAATTTGTCTAATTGAAAGGTTACCCTAACATTTAGTATAATAAAAAACATATATTTTTTTAACGAAAATTACCCTAAAATTGGCTTTTTGTATGGGAAGTTTGTATCTTTTTTTTCTTTTTAATCTCTTGTTTTTGGAAGTTGAAATTGTTTCCATAGTAATATTGTTTGAAATGATAAAATTATCCCTATATTATTTTTATTTTTTCGTTTTATTTGGGATAATTTTGTATTGCTTTAGTGTTAACAAATCATGCTACGACGGAATTGCAACTAAGGATGGAGATATTGTCTGAGCATGACTTGTTAATATCAGTGTTTTTCAGAGGTAAATACGTTGTGCGAAGCGTTTTGCCTCGAGGCGTTAAAGACATAAATCTTTTGAATACATTGGGGTATTTTAAAATTTTAATAAAATAATATTAATTAATTAGAATAATAAAAATAAAAACAATTTAAATTTAAATTAATTAATTACCAAATTTTAATACTTTACTAACTCTATATAGTGTGATAATTATGATTTTATAAATATTAATATATAAATTATATGAAGTATAATTTATATTTTTATATTGTTGTAACTTGTAAATGATTAATTAAATAGTTTGTAATTATTATTAAACTAGATAACATGTATTATATATTTATGAAATGTAATAATGTCATAATAAGAATACTAGTTTAGTGGTTAGAACCTATAACACTCATTAAGTCATGAGTTTGACTCTTTTAGCTGGAATTTTTATGCTTCGGACATACGCCCCAGCAAAAAAGCAAGCGCTCATAACCCATTTTTTAAAACATTGGTAAGTATCAAAGCAATAATACTTAAAATGGTAAAATTATATTTATACTACTTTTTTCATTTGGGATAATTTTTTCGATTCAAGTCAGATTGCTTTGGCATTAACAATCATGCTCACATGTGATTTGTTAATGCCAAAGCGATATTTTTAAAATGATAAATTTATCTTTATACACTATTTCTTTTTTTTTTCTTTTCCTTATACGAGATAATTTTGTTAACTCAAATCATATTTTTTTTTACAGTATTGATGCCCATATTAATTTGTATCTTTCAGTTTCATATGCAAAATCTGAATTGTGCTTTGAAAATTCAACTATTACCGAATCTTAAATGGTTCGATTAATAAATGGGTCTCGCAGTTTGACTAAATTGTGTTTTTTGAAAAAAATTTATTTGTATCCAATGTACGAACATTATTAATAAAGTTACTTAATAATCATCATTAAAATTTTCATCCAAAAAAAAGATGATGATTTGACCGAGTTTTTTAACCTTAAATCTTGATTTTAATTTTAAGTATGTATGGTTATATCTTATACGTCCCTTTAAAATTGGTAAAGGAGAAACTATCTTTTTTATTTTTATTTTTATTTTTTATATTTTACATTGGCAATAAGATGAATCAAACTCGACTATAAAGATTTGGATATATAGGAGTATTTATTAATCGATTAAAACTTATTAAATGAACCATTTAGAAACATTTTAGTAAAACAACTTGGTTAATCAATTAAATCTGTATTAAAAAATTTTAAATGGTTTAAAAGAAATCGATCCCCAAACACAACTTAGTGGTGGTGGAGAAATATTAAAAATTTTAATGTTCAACGAAAAGGAAAAAAAAAATCTTTATTGATATTTTTTTTGCATACTAGTGAGAAGGTGAATTGACCCGAATCTCCTGTACAAAAGACATGAAAATAACCATTAAACCAAAATATCTTAGTTAACAATGCTTTATTAATAACAAAACATTAAATAAAACTGATACTACATCGCAAGCCCCAGTTGCCACTACAGTTCAGTTCATTATCTCCTCATATTTATGGAACAGTGAGACCTAAAGAAAAATCCGTCAAAATCAAATATATAAAAAATAAATTACAGATATTTTCTTTGAATTAACATATAATTACATAAACCTTCTTTATATTTTTTAAAACATAGTTTATATTTCTTGATAAAAGAGTTTAATCGCATAAAATCAAATTTAATATTTTATACCGAAAGTTGTATGGTAGAATAATTTAATCACACGGAATCAAATTTAATCTTTTCTATCATGAAGTGTAAGTGACGTTTTAAAAAATATAAAAGAGATCTGTGTAATTATACGTTACCTTAAGGAAGGTATGTGTAAATATGAAATAAATAGTGTATTTTCGTCTTTGTTTTCGTATATAAAAATAGTTTTCGTACTCGTTTCCGTTTTCAATGGGGATTTCATTTTGTCTTTTGTTATAATCTTTGATGTAGATTTTCGAAGATTTCAATCTTCGCTCCCATCCCCATATATTTATAAATGGAGACAAAGAGTTTCATTAAAAAGTTGAGGATTCTCCGTTAACTCTATTTTTTTTAATTAAAAACCTCAATTACACTAGATTAAAAAAACTTATCCTATAATATCGTTATATTTAAATAAATCACATACAACATTATTTAACAATATCACAATATAAAATAACCAATTAGGATTGAACCTTAATTCTTCGTTAATATAATTAAAGATAATTGAGTAATTATCGAGGATTAATAGGATCAAAGACTCCCTTTCCTAAACCCGACCCTCCAATTTTCTCTAATTTTACCCCGATAGCTATCGTTGGAAAAACGAAGCCGTTTGCGACAATCCAATGGGAAACAAAAGTAATAGAGCTAGCCATCACACGCTTGTAATTCGGTCATGCAAAGCCTGAAATCCATATGAAAGCGCATGCCACCACAAATGTTGGTACGTGTAATGGGCTCGAACCATTACTGTCTATGGTGCAACGTTGCGTTGTGACCAAATGTTTCAGCTTCTCGATATGGGCAGCCTAGCTACTAGATCATGATCCTTAAAGTATGTTTCAAAACTGAAAATTTTGAAGGGAAACAATTAAGAAAGAAATATTGATAAGGAAAGAAAATAAAGAATAATATAGTATTATATTCCTCAATTTTGATGGTAATTATAATATGATGATAATTTTTTGGTTAATAAATTTAATTAAAAACTAATACAAGATCTTTCAACTATGTCTATTACATATGTGTAATAGACAGCTTGTATTTTAATGGAATAGTACATACTCCATGTCACGTATATAATTATCCAAAAATGATATCGTCGTTAATTTTTACTCTAATTGTTAACCAATTTAGATGCAATTACTATGATCGATGTAACTTTTATAGTAATTGAAATTTTAAGGGGAATGTTATTTTTCAAAAACTTGATATTGAATTGTAATTAACACCAAACTTGAGGAATGTGATTGTATTTTACCCAAAAATGAAATATTTACTTTGTTTCATTTATATGTAAAAAAAATAGAGAAAACAGTTCACGTTATTAAAAAAAAATAAGTTTCAAATGGAATTTTTCTTTTGCATTTTCTTCTTTCCTTTAAATATTCCAAGGACCCAACACATACCCTGAAGGTTTCAAATTCCATTGCTCCTAATCCCACAAGGGTCCTTGATCAAGTCCCTGTCGTAGCAAGGCTTGTCAAGATTTCATGAATGCTCTGCCATCACATGCCGCATGGTGATAGGAAACCCCAGCGCAAATACCATAGTTTCGAAAAATGGTTATTGCAAGGCTAGGAGCTGAGGTTGCACACGTGTGCCATCTGATGACACACGTGGGGATGATAGTTCAGCTGCAAATGGATCCAAAAGTTTGACATCTCGTGGATAATTGGCTGTGAAAAAGGATAAAATCAGTTAGGGTGGAACTGAGTTCAGTAAATCGGTTTGAAAAGCTCGAAACTCGATTAAATTAGGTTCGAGTTCGAGCAATATCAAACTTTGCTCGTTAGGTTTGCGAGTCAACTTGATTTAATTAATAAATTAAATAAATATTATATGTAATATATCTATTTTTTTTATTTCGAAAAACATATATTTATTATTTTATTTCGAAAAGTTTGAGTTCGAATTAGCTCTTACCGAACTTAAGTTTGAATTTCACCTTACAAGTCGAGCTCGAGTTCACACAAATTCAGCTAGAAAAGTTGGAGATGAATAGTTAGTTGAAGAAAGTGAGAGGAAGAGAGGTTGACGGAATTGAACCCAGTGGTGGAAAGACTTGGCCATTCTCAAGAATCTCGATGGTGTTTAGATCCATTTTTTGGTCGTACAAATTTGATAAGTTTTAAACAATTAGTAATATATGGGTTAAATTATATACAAAATTGATATTTTTTTTTTAAATTTTAGGCATTTATTATTGTTAGAGAGAACACAATTGATGTTAATAAACTGTAATGCTCTATAGCCCAGAGGAAGGGGAAAAAAGGATTTTGTCACACCATCTGTTCTCCTTGGCAAAATTGAGAATTTTACATAGTAGAAGCACACATAGGAAATGATCATGCGATTTTTATTTATTTATAGAGTTATGCCAATACAATTGGTTTATTGCAGGAAACTGCAGCTTCCATCCCATTCTTCTTGAATTCACGACGGTGGAACTGTGTAACCTGTAAAACTCATTTATATTAGATCTTGATAGTCAAGAATTGTTTGATTCTACACTAAAACCATTAAAATGATACTATAAATTAAATTTCATCAAAATAACATATAAGGTAATTTAGATTTAGTTTTTAAGAGGGAATTGATCTTACTTCCACATTTCATTCCAGGTTTAACTGTTATACCACATGTTCTTGCCACATAAACTGCTTTCTCCATGCTAACAAGCTTCTCTATTTCTGGTGTAACAAGGTTGCAAACGCATGGAATATCAATAGATTTAATCACTTCACAGCAGTCAGCTGATGGAGGAGTTTTTGGACCGAAAATCAATATGTATTCTTTGCATTTGAAAATCAAGTCTGGAATTTTAGAGTGACATTCGGCTGAGATCCCGTGATCTTCCAAAATTAGGGTTAAAGCAACCACTATCATAACCAAGGTGAAGAAACGGGCCATTTCTCTCAAAATTATGCTACTAACAAAACTCTCTTCACTCAAAAAATTTGATAGTGTTGATTAGTTGCCTGTGTTGAAACCTATGGCGTTGTCTTATTTATAGAATTGGAGGTCGAGAAAAATGGTAATACCGAATACATGTAATTAATTAGCCCCAAAAGAGGCCAAGACAGTCTATTGAATTGATTACTGCCTTCGTGATAGGGTAAGTAATTAATCTATTGGCTTAAGTATGGTAAATTCCCATCCTCTTTATGTTTAACATCCCATATTTAAACTAACATTCATTTCTTCTGATTCTCTTTAAATGCTAGTAACGGTCAACATGTGATTAGACTCAAGTAATAATTTAGTGGTGGCAAACGGGTTAGGTCAATCGGGTTCAAATCATATTTTTGTGTCGGATTTTAGCCGCGGGTTAGATTTTGGTTATGTTAATTTTAGATCGTTTGGGTCAGGTTCGAGTCATTTTGAGTTCAGGTCGGATCAACAAAATAGATATTTATACTTAATTAAAAAATTTATTTGTATATGATAGGACAAAAAGAGTTACATTGTAAAATACTTGAAAATTAATTAATAATAAATTAATGCTTAATTTTTTAAATAATATATTTAACTTTTTTAATACAATATGCAATGTTATGATTCTTGGTCTCAAAATTCAATTATATGATCTTAGACAACTGGTCGACAAAGTTATTCTCACTAGTAACGTTTTATACCAAATTTTGGAGATTAAATTTTATATAATCACTTCATTCCATTATATTTTTTCAAGACAATTAAAAATAAAATTTTATTGCGACTTAAAAAATAATGAAAAATTTACTATTATTCTCGATTTTTAATTTGAAATTAATAAGATTACTCATATTAATAGAATGTTACACCATGCATATCAACACATGTAAATCAATAATTAATTAATTGATATGTAATTTATTTTATTTGACAACTAGTAAATTAACTATTATCTCAGTTTTAGAAAGTAAATTGTTTTTTATAAAAAAATATATATATTTTCAAGTAATTTTGGGTAGAGTCGTTTTGGGTTTCCGGTCGGGTCGGGTTCGAGTTCAGGTCATTTTCAATCATAATCGTTTCGTGTTTCAAGTCACTCAGGTTAAGGTCCGGTCGGGTTCGAGTTATACAATTTTGATGCATTTTCGGGTCGGGTCGAGTCAGATTTTACCGCATCTAAGTGATATTGTCCAATTGTCTATCAAAATATTAAAAGAAAAAATTAATTTTGGTACGACTTTAAAATGAGTTCATAGATTCAACTCTTATGAAGTAAAAATTGTAAAGTAACTTTGTAATACACTTGTGAGAATCACTTTGCAATCAAAATCTATATGTATCATAAGTCTTATTAAATAATTTTTTATTGTAAATGAGTTTATCTTGAGTGCTAATGGGATCCAACTTTAATATCAATCAATTTAATGGCTATCAAATTTTTATTTTGTTATCAGTCAAATGATAGGAAGTTCGAACACGGTGTGATCCAACTTCATAGAAAATAATTTAATTCACTCTAAGAAAGTAATCAAACACAAATGAGATAGTTAAGTTAGTCGAGAGACGAGTTTCGGATTCTATGAATGAAATTATTATGCAGGAATTCAAAGCCAATGAGGTGATGGAGGCCATTAAACAAATTAAGAATTTTATAAATAACAATTATGCCAACATAATTGCTTTATAGCAAGAAACAACAACCTCCCATCAATCTGATCCTTCGTGAAGGTGGAACTGTGTAGCCTGTAACATTCATTTATCATTAGTTACAGAAAATAAAATGAACTTATATAAAATAAAAGTTTAATTATACATCATCTTCTAAAAAAAAAGGAGTTTTTGAGAAAAGGCTTTTTCACCATGTAAAAAAAAACCATTAAAATGATGCTATAAATTAAACGTCATCAAAATAACACAAAGTAATTTAGATTTAGTTTTAGTTTTTAAGGATGAATTAATCTTACTTTCCGCATTTCATTCCAGGTTTAACTGCCATACCACAGCGCCTTGCTACATAGACCATAGACCACCGTCTCTATGCTAATAACCTTACCTATTTCTGAAGTTAAGATTTAAAATTAGAATCGAGATGAAATTATATTTTTTTCAACACAAAAATTATTAAAAAATATTATATTTTCACTTTAATTTCATTTTCAAATTTTAATTTCATACAGTTAAACGCAATGTTAAGAAAACTGTTATCCATGTGATAGGAATTTCTTTTTTATCTTTCGTTGTGTTATAAATTTAGTATATGGAAAATAATCCGACATTAAGAGAAAATTGTTACCTGAATATAGGATATTCAATAGATGTTAACATGACACGTATCCCTTAAAGAGTGTTATTATCCTGACACATATCCGGTTGAAATCCTAACATGAAATTACTTAGTTTTGGTTTTATGATTCATTAGATGTAAAGCCCAATCATATTATAAAAGCTATAAAATAACAAAGCCCGATAAAAAAGGGTATTGGTTTTATAATTTATCGTGATGTAAAACTCAATCCATAAATTTTATAAAAACTTAACATTGTAAACCCAATAAATTAAAACTATATATAAAAAATATTTTTAATACGATTTTAATATAATTATTTTTATTATACTTAATAGTTAAATAGAAAACTAAAATTAGATATCCAATAAAACTATATCATAAAAATGAGAAGAAATAGATACTTGTAGTTATTCGAGCTATATAAAGCACAATCAACAAACCCTATAAAAATCTAGACTAATTACGTAAAGTTTATAAAACACGTAAAATAAAGAATACAATAAAGTTAACTAGTAAATTAAATTAGATATAAAAATGAATTTATTAAACAATATTTCATTTGAATAGTGAATTAATATGGTTAAAATTCACTTGATTAAAATTCACTTGATTAAACCCTATAAAAATAAAGAAGAAAGTCGCTTGATTAAAATTCAAATTTGAATAGTGAATTAATATGGTTAAACGAGGAAGAGATATACTCAATATATGGCGCATGTCCTGCTATTGGGGATTTATAGCAGTACACCCTTATATTGATTCTGTGCGTTCACAGGCAGAAAACACGCACATTCATATGAGGAGAGCTGGAGGACTTAGGTGGCTATAGAAATTTTTAATTGATATTAGTTTAATTTATAGGAGTACTATGAGAACCTTCACTTGTGATGATTTTAGTTTTACTTATTAATGTTGGTAATGAAATGATGTTTCTAGTAAATGTGAAAATGGACGACAATCAGGTGCATTTACACTTCTACGGCTTGTGTTTTGATGACTTGGACAGTGGCTGATAGGAGTGATTTTACTTTCAGATTCCATTTGAAACACGATGTTATTTGCTTCTCTAAGTTGATGTCCACATGTATGTATGTTTGTATGTATATGCATTAAAAGATATTTCTGTTGTTATACGTGTGCTAAGCTTTTCAAATTATTCTTGTCATCCTGACAGTTTCTTCTCCAATGTGCTGAACACCTCACAAGACTCCTCTCTATGGTACACTGGTAGGTCACTTTTCTTCACTTAAGTGCATTAACCTTCGGTGCAATACATGTATGGTAAAGATATTTTAAGGGGAACGTTATTTTTCAAAAACTTGATATTGAATTGTAATTAGCTTCAAACTTGAGGAATGTGATTGTATTTTATTCAAAAATGAAATATTTACTTTGTTTCATTTATATGTAAAAAAAATAGAGAAAACAGATCACATTATTAAAAAAAATAAGTTTCAAATGGAATTTTTCTTTTGCATTTTCTTCTTTCCTTTAAATATTCCAAGGATCCATCACATACCCTGAAGGTTTCAAATTCCATTGCTCCTCCAAAAAACTGGACCTAATCCCACAAGGGTCCTTGATCAGGTCCCTGTTGTAGCAAGGCTTGTCAATATTGCATGAATGCTCTGCTATCACATGCCGCATGGTGATATTATTATTGTTAGAGAACACAATTGATGTTAATAAACTGTAGTACTCTATAGCCCAAAGGAAGGGGAAAAAAAGATTTTGTCACACCATCTGTTCTCCTCGGCAAAACAAAATTGAGAATTTTACGTAGTAGAAGCACACATAGGAAATGATCATGCGATTTTTATTTATTCGTAAGTTATGCCAATACAATTGGTTTATTGCAGAAAACTGCAGCTTCCATCCCATTCTTCTTGAATTCACGACGGTGGAACTATGTAACCTGTAAAATTCATTTATATTAGATCTTGAAAGTCAAGAATTGTTTGATTCAACACTGAAACCGTTAAAATGATACTATAAATTAAATTTCATCAAAATAACATATAAGGTAATTTAGATTTAGTTTTTAAGAGGGAATTAATCTTACTTCCACATTTCATTCCAGGTTTAACTGTTACACCACATGTTCTTGCCACATAAACCGCTTTCTCCGTGCTAACAAGCTTCTCTATTTCTGGTGTAACAAGGTTGCAAACGCATGGAATATCAATAGAGTTAATCACTTCACAGCAGTCGACCGATGGAGGAGATTTTGGACCGGAAATCACTACGTATTGTTTGCATTTGAAAATCAAATCTGGAATTTCATATTGACATTCGGCTGAGATCCCGTGATATTCGAAAATTAGGGTTAAAGCAACCACTATCATAGCCAAGGTGAAGAAACGGGCCATTTCTCTCAAAATTATGCTACTAACAAAACTCTATTCACTCCAAAAATTTGATGGTGTTGATTAGTTGCCTGTGTTGAAACCTATGGCGTTGTCTAATTTATAGAATTGGAGGTCGAGAAAAATGGTAATACCGAATACATGTTAATTAATTAGCCCCAAAAGAGGCCAAGACAGTCTATTGAATTGATTACTGCCTTCATGATGGGTAAGTAATTAATATATTGGCTTAAATATGGTAAATTCTCATCCTCTTTAATTTTAACATCCCATATTTAAACTAACATTCATTTCTTCATGATGGAGCCCACAATAGCCTCGTCCAATAAAACATCAACACGTGGGCCATTCATTACCAATAGGACGCTGACATGTGTCCAACCTCTGCAACATGACAAGACACACGTGGAACGGGCAAATCACGCCATCGCCACGTCAAAGCGCGATTAGTGGACCTAACCCCATTTGAAACACGCGACCCTCTGAGTACGTAACTAAGACCTAACTTCAGAAGCCCGGGATTACAGAGATGAAGCCATCCCTCCCCTACGTGGCCGACCTCTACTCAGAATACAATAAGTAGCTTGAGGTACGTAAGTTCAACACACTTCTTTTTCACTTCACAAACTCATAAAAAAAAAAGATTCACACTAATCTGCTATTCAAAGTTAGCCCTAAGTTTTCCTTAAGCCCTCGCCCTGACTAGAGCATCTGAGTGCCCTCGGAGGTCTCCTTCTCCCATCCTTCCGTGGGCCCTCTAGTTAACATATTTTTACTTGTGCAGATCCCAAAAGGTTGACTCTGAGTCAACAACGATCCCTCGGCATCAATAGATTGGCGTCGTCCGTGGGAAACCTCCATCTCTCGCTAATAGTAAAAACGAAGAAGTATAAAGAACTCATCTGTTGTAATGCCGCCCAGAAACACTACGAAAAGAACCAGCAGAGGAGCTCCCACGGCATGCTCCGCTCCATCTGGAGTCGCACCCAGAGCCAACAGTCCAAGTCAAGGTTCCCTAGGGTGCCCGAGCATGCAACCCTTGGGTCAAGCAAGCAGCTTCCTGCCAGGGAGAAGCGCCCTCACCACTCAGGAACCGACTCCCTTGACTCCGAAAGAGCAGCCGTGCACCGTCAGACTGCCTCAGTGACTCAGGCTCAGTTCCAAGAACTTTATCGAATGATAGCAGACTTGGCGGCCCAAGCCCGAGGCAACGGCCGACAACCCTCTCCTCCTCCTCACCAAACTCCCGAGCAAATGGAATCCTCTGGCAGCGAAGATCATGCCTGCAGTCGTTCCACTACCGAGCTCTCACTACCCTACGGTCGGTCTAAAGAAAGTTTCTCCTCCAAGAGCAACCCCAACCTTGACAGGCGAATCGAGGAGATGGAAGAAAAAATAAACAAAACACTCAAGCACTGAAGTCACAGTATCTTGGACGAGCTCAATGTCCAAGACCTCGTTCACAGACGATGTCCTCGAGACCCCGCTTCCACCCAACTTCAGAATGCCATAAATCAGAATGTATGATGGTTCGACAAACCCGATGGACCACATAAGACGACCATGACACTACATCGGCATTCTGATCCTATCATGTGTCGTGCCTTCCCCTTAACCCTTGAGAAAGCTGAGGGCACGTAGTATTTGCGCCTAAAGCCGAGAAGTATCAGTAACTTCATAGAGCTCAGTTACGTTTTCGCCTCTCACTTCCTCAGCAGTAAGGAGCCGAAGAAGACCTTAGAGAGCCTGTTTAATATTGTCCAGCACCAGGGAGAAAGGCTTTGGGTCTACATATCCAGGTTTAACACAGTCGCGTGGGAAATTCCAAAGCTCGACCCCTACATCCACATGCTGGCATTTAAAAATGGAGTGAGGTCCAGGGTCTTCGGTTCTAAACTCACCAGGCGGCCTCCCAAAGACATGAACGAGGTCCTAGCCTGGGCCGAAAAGTATATGTTGGCAGAGGACGATCAAGCCTTTAGAAGAGAAAGGAAGAAGAAACAGAGAAGAAGAAGAAAGACCTCAACCCCCAGAGAGGGACAGCTAAAATACCTCATCAATAAAACAGGTATAAACCTCATCCTCGGTTCGATGGCTTCACCCCACTCAACGCGTCTAGAATGAACGTCCTAATGCAGCTCCAGGATAGGCCAGTTCTTCAGTGGCCGCCCAAGCTGGCTTACCTCAGCGGGGACCAGAGGAAGTGGTGTCGATTCCATAGGAACCACGGGCACGACACCGAAGAGTGCTATAGTCTAAAGATGCAGATTGAGACCCTCATCAGCCGGGGACACCTAAAAGAGTTCATCGAATCTCGGGGAAAGGAAGCGCCAGCCCTACCAAGGGGGGACTTTGGACACCCCTAACCTTCATAATAAGAACGACGAGACCCTTGAAGAGACCTCAGACACGGGCAGAAAGGGCTCGGTCAGAGGAACCAAGAGGCAGCAACTACCATGATCATCAAAACAATCTGCAGGAGCCCGGCGGCCGGAGGTCACTCGAGGCAGAGCGGTAAAGCATACGCCAAAACTGTGGTCTCCATCAGCAGTCCACACAAATGAAGGAAGTCAAGTATGGTAATCTCCTTCACGGAAGAAGATTTGGAAGGAGTGTAGACTCCACATGACGACGCGGTGGTAGTCTCCCACTTAGTGGCCAAACATGAAGTGAGATGTATCCTAGTGGATAATGGAAGCTCAGCAGATATCATGTTCTATGATGCTTTCCAATGTATGAAGCTAAAGGACGAGCGGTTAGAGCCAGACCCGACCCCTCTCTATGGTTTTGGTAGAACCCCTATGTTTACAGAAAGAAGTATAGTCCTCCCCATTACAGTCAGAACAGTGCCACAAACAATCATCGTTAGAACCACCTTCCGGGTAGTCAAGCAACCATCTTCTTACAACATGATCATCGACAGGCCCACTTTCAACAAATTAAAGGCAGTTATCCCCACCTACCATTTGAAGCTCAAATTCCCTACCAACGAGGGAGTAGGAGTGGTCAGGGGAGATCAGTGGGCTTCTCAGTCCTGCTACCTAAACGCCATCAAAGAATGAAAGAAGACCAAAGCCCTACCCCTCGAGGTGGAAGACCTCAGGGACGAGGTAAAGACCTCAAGGGATCGACCCTTGGAAAAGCTAACTTCGGTCCCCCTCGGAGAGAACCTCTTCAGGACTATTCAGATCGAATCTAATCTCTCGAAAAGCCACTGCGAGGCGCTCTTCTCCCTCCTCAAGAAGAACCAGGACTTGTTCGCCTGGTCTGCGTCAAACATGCCAGGAATCGACCCCAGAACTATTGATCACCATCTAAACGTAGATCCAAAACACAAGCCCATCATTAAGAAGAAAATAACTTTCTCCTCAAAACGACAAATCACCATCAAGACAGAAGTGGATAAGCTGCTTGAGGTCTGCTTCATCTGAGAAGCAAAATACCCCGACTGGGTGTCCAATGTGGTGATGGTCCGAAAGGCCAGTGGTAAGTAACGAATCTGTATCGACTTCACCAATCTGAACAAGGCCTGTCCAAAGGATAATTTTCCCCTACCTCGGATCAACCAGCTGGTAGATGCTACCTCGGGGCATGATCTCCTCACTTTTATGGATGCATATTTCGGCTACAACCAGATCCTTATGTACAAGCCTGACCATGACAAAACTGCCTTTGTCACTGATCAGGGACTATACTGCTACAAAGCATACCCTTCGGGCTCAAAAAACCGACGCAATTTATCAAAGGTTGGTGAACAAGATCTTCAGGGAACAGATTGGGTGAAACATGAAAGTCTATGTGGACGATATATTAGTCAAGAGCACTAAGGTGCAAAACCATGGTTCTGACTTAAAAGAAGCAGTTGAGGTATTATGCAGGCACAAAATTAGACTGAACCCAGCAAAGTGCGTATTCGGAGTAACAAGAGGAAAATTCTTGGGCTTCATGGTCACTCAAAAAGGAATAGAAGCTAGCTCGGAGAAGATAAAGGTCATCCTTGATACAGCCCCTCCTAAGACCGTGAAGGAAGTACAATGGCTCACCGAGCGAATAGCAGCCCTGAACCGTTTCATGTCCAAATCCGCGGAAAGGTGCCTACCTTTCTTCAAGGCTATTAGGAAGGCGAGAGATTTCACCTGGACGGAAGACTATCAGCAAGCATTTGAGCAACTGAAGAAGTACCTAAGCTCACCCCCGCTCTTAACCAAGCCACTCCCAAGTGAAGAACTGTTCCTATACCTTTCGGCTGGACCAATGCAGTGGCTTTCGTCCTGATCTGAGAAGAAGAGGGCGTTCAAAAACCTATCTATTACGTTAGTAGGATCCTCCATGAAGGTATCCTCCTATAGAAAAGATAGTCTACGCCTTCATAATAGTGGTAAGAAAACTCTAGGCATATTTCCAAGCAAACATTATCATTCTTCTGACTAACCAGCCCTTGAGACAAGTCCTGTACAACCAAAATGTCTTCGAAAGAATGGTCAAATGGTCAGTAGAGCTCGGAGAGTTTGATATTCGGTACAACTCTCGCAAGGCGATTAAGAGCTAGGTCCTAGCCGACTTTACCGTCGAAATAGCTCTCCCCGTAGATCCAGGCGAAAGAATAGGATCAGGGTCAGATGAGCCACCTCTGAGATGAACCCTTCATGTAGACAGATCATCGAACACCGCAGAAAGCGGAGCGGGACTTATTCTCTGCAGTCAAAATGGCTTCGTGGTCAAGTATGCCTTAAGGTTTGAATTTAAAACCTCAAACAACGAGGCAGAGTACAAAGTCCTACTTACGGGTCTGAAACTAGTAAAAGCACGGGCCTCCGTGGTCTTAGACGTATACAGTGACTCACAGCTGGTGGTAAGTCAAGTAACGAGGGAATTCGAGGCCCGAAGAGAAAAAATTGCCCAGTACCTTGAGAAGGCAAGGGAGCTCGCTACTAGGTTCATAACATTCCGAATAACTCATATGCCATGGGCAGAGAATTCAAAAGCAGATGTTTTAGCCCTGTTGGCCTCGTTCCGACACCTCGAGCCAACTCATGCCGTATATCTTGAGACCCTCTCCATCCCAAGCATTGATGAAAGTCTGGTCCTACCAGTAGCAAAGGAAGAAACATGGATGGACCCGATCCTTTGGTACTTAAAAAGTGGAGAAGTCCCCGAGCAGAAGAATGAAACAATGAAGCTAATCTCCCGCACTTCCCTATACACAATCATAGATGGACAACAAAATATAAGGGCTCTAACCATGCCCTACTTAAGGTGCCTCAACTCGACTAAAACTGACTACGCTCTCCAAGAAGTCTACGAGGGGATATGTAAAAATCACTTAAGGGCTCGTGCCCTAGCCTTCAAAGTTCTCCGACAGGGATATTACTGGCCCAGAATGAAGGAAGACGTCGTAGACTTGTTCAGAAAATGCAAGAGCTGTAAGTAATATTCTCCCATGCTCTGTTAGCCGATCAACCCCCTCACTTCGATCACCAGCCTTCTCCTCTTCGCCATGTGGGGGATGGATATACTCGATCCATTCGTCGGAACCTCCGGGCAAAGAAAGCATCTCATCATGGCCATCGATTATTTCACCAAGTGGGTCGAAGCAAAACCACTAGCTAGCATAACAGATCATCAGACCTGGAACATTGTTTGGAAATCCATCGTATGTCAGTTCGGCATACCTTGAGTGTTAGTCACCGACAACGGTAAGCAATTTTACAGTTCTTGATTCAAAATGTTTTGCGAAGATCTCCGCATCGAGCATCGATTCTCATCCGTTGGATATCCATAGGATAATGGCCAAGCCGAGGTGACCAATAGAACACTTCTCCAAGGTATCAAGAAAAGACTCAACGAAGCAGATAAAAGATAGGTCGACTAACTCCTCAATGTCCTTTGGGCATATCGAATGACCGTTCGTACTCCAACAGGGGAAACCCCATTCTTCATAATATACAGCTCGACAACCGTCATCTCCCTTGAAGTTGGGGTACTGTCGATGCGTGTGCAACATTTCGAACCAAGTGACAATGAGAAAGGCTTCCGAATAAACGCTGACTTGGTTGACGAAGCCTGAGACAAAGCTCAAATCCGATTGGCCACATACTAACAGAGGAACACCTAATACTACAATTCATGAGTTTGAAATAGAAACTTCAAACCGCATGACCTCGTTCTCTGAAAAAGCGAAGTATCTTGTCCTCGAGAAACAAGAAAACTAGTTCCAAACTGGGAAGGCCCATACCAGATTCGAAAAGTATGCCGAGTCGACACCTTCGAACTTGAAGAGTTACATGGCAGGCCTATCTCGCGCACTTGGAATGTGAAAAATCTCCATAAGTTCTATCAGTAACAAAAAATGTAAGAGCGAAAAATGAAGAAATAAAGAATCGAGTTTGTGAAAGATCAATATTTCATTTAAAAGTTCGAATTACAAAACGGGCACTATCGGCCCCTACATACAAAAAAAGAAAAAACAAAACTATACTACTCCTCCCGAGGAGTGCTGTCCTCGGGGGCCACCAGCGGCTCTCCTCCGACCTTGTCCTTGGCGTCTCCAGCACTGGTAGTAGCACCCTCATCTCCAGAGGACTCTAGCTCAAGGCTAGAGAAGTCAGTCTCAGGGAAGAGAGACTCGGCCTTCCTCTTGGCCTTGTAGAAGCCCTCGAGGAACTACCTTTAGACCTCCTCAAGTAAGGCCACCCTGAAGGAGGCCAGCACCTCCTTCACTGCCTTCTGCACTGCCTCAGAAGTTTCCTCCCTCGCCTAGTACTTGGACTCGCGATCCGCATCCCTCTCAGCCTGAAAGGCATCCTCGATCTGGCGACGTTGGTCTCTCTCCCTGGCCCTCTCTACAGCCTTGAGGGAGGACGAGAACGCTCTGACGAGCTCCCGGCTCTCATCAAGCTTCTGCTCTCACTTCTTCAACCGCTCAGCCACATCTATGCTGTGGTGGGACAAGACACCGACGAGGACGCTGGTCTGAAACAAGTATAAAAGGTCGTCAGAAAAAACAATGAGAAAATAAAAACCGAAACTAAGAGAAAAGGTAAAGGAAAATACATGGGAGGTCATAGCCTCAACGGTCGAGCAGAACCCATCGAAAAGCTTCTGAGAGACCTCCACAGTATCACGAGGACGGATCCCCATGAAGAGGTGCTCTCGAGTAACCCTCAGATGAGAGAAGACCGAATCGTCGACCTTCAGCGCCCACATAGGCAAGAAGGGAGTTGAAGTCCTAGGCCCCTCCCTAGATAAGGATGGGCCCTGGGATGGAGGTGACGCCACTGAAGCAACCCACAGGTCTGAAGGAGGAGGCCTCGGAGGGCCCTCCATGGCAATAGTAATAGAGCTGGATACCCGAGCCTTCTTCTTCTGCGGCTGGGCTAGGGTCGGAGCCGAACCTTTCCCCTCTGAAGCCCTCTTCCTTTCCTTGACCATTTTCTTGGCTCTCTCCCTTGTTTGCGCGGCCAGCTCCATCTCTGCATAAGGAAAAAGCATTAGCAAATCAAGATAAAGAAAATAGTAGATAAAAATTAACCAAATACTAAAAATTACCATACTCCATGTCCGCTGCGGGGCAGGGAGGGCAGAGGCCGCGCCTTGAAAGCTCTTCATTGTCACAAAGAAATTCTGCGTCTAAAGGCACAACCAGCATCACTTTCGAAGTCTTCTTCTCTCGGTGTAGAATGTGTAGCTTCTTACATTTGTTGGCACAGTTTAAGCTCTAGCATAAGGGGATGTTGAAGCTCTCAGCACTTCGGATGAAGAAAAATGATCTTTTCACTTCTTTATGGAGGACAGCTTTTTCTTCAACACACTCTTCTGGGCCCTCGAGCCGACCACAACCCACCCAGTCTGCCCGTGCCTTCTAATATGGAAGTGGGCTTTGAAGACGTTAAGGTTCATAACGCCACCCACTTCCATACACACGGCCATGAAAGCCATGATAAGGTGCACTGAGTTGGGCTCTAGTTGGCTCAATGTTATACCGAAGTATCTCAGCACCGTGTAAAAGAAAGAGTGGAGGGGAAACCTAAGCCTGACCTTCATGTGCTGCTCATAGACGCACGACTCATAAGGTACGCCGGTCGGGAGGGCATCACAAGCGCTTTCCCCACCCTCTGGTGCCCTTAGTGCATAATCCATCGGAATACGATAGATTTTCCTCATCACCCGAAGCTCCGCCTCCCCAACTACACTCAACACAGAGTTAACCTCGAACGACCATTCTTCCCGCTCCTCTACCGAGGTATCTTCCCTGATCTCTATCAGTGTACGATCAGCCTCATCTTCCTTTTCAAAAGTGGCCTCCTATTCACTTTCTTCTTCATTATCCTCCCTAGGGATGAAGGGCACTAGAGCGAGGTTACTTTCCTAAGGAACGATCTCCAATGAGGATACGTCCTTAGTGGAGGAGGCATTCATAGCCTCCTTCAGCTCCCGTGATAAGTTCCCACTGCCCTCACTACCACTACTTACTTTATGTTTAGACATGGTAAAAAGGGATATGAGACTCGCCAAGGGGATGAACGAGAATTGTGCGTACGAATTTGGTCCCTTCGTGAAAAACACCACTCCAACAAGTCAACACCCTAGCAACTTGAAATCTCTATCCACCAAAACTCTCTTCCAGAATCGCAAGGCAACTCTGAGTTGTTGATCAGAGAACTCCGAACCCTCAATTTGACTCCGAGTGCTCTCAAGATTTCTTTCTCCCTTAAAAGTTCTAAAAATGCAAGTGAGAAGTAGAAGGAAAAAAATCATCCTTATATAAGGTTGCAACAACAGGAATGAGGGACATTAATCTCCCTTCAGCTGAAGAGACGTGACCTTTGATGTTCTCCAGGCACCGTTTGTTTTCCCCAAGGTGCCAGCTGTCATAAAGGTACGACCTTTCCCATGCCTCAGACGTCGCCATACGAAAAGCAACCGCCACCCTAATTAATGTGTCTTTGAAATTCTAGAAAAAGCCCATGGGGCCCAATGAGAGAAAGCCCATGGGGCCCAAGAAGAGCAGACCCATGAGGCCCAAAGCAAAAGCCTAAGAAAAAAAAAGTCTAGAGGAACCCATAGAAAAAATCTCCAAGACCGAGCATATGGGTTGCCTGTCATATGCTCGGCTCGAAATCTCCAAGTCCGAGTGTATGAATTGTTTGTCATACCCTCGGACCAAAATCTCTAAGACCGAGTATATGAGCTGTTTGTCATACACTCAGCATGAAATCTCCAAGATCGAGCATGTGAGCTGCTTGTCATATGCTCGGCTAGAAATCTCTAAGACCGAGCATATGGGCTGCTTGTCATATGCTTAGCCCGAAATCTCTAAGTCTGAGTGTATGAACTGCTTGTCACACGCTCGGACCAAAATCTCCAAGACCGAGCATGTGAGCTACTTGTCATACACTTGGCCTGAAATCTTCAAGATTGAGCATATGAGTTGTTTGTCACATGTTCAGCCAGAAATCTCCAAGACCGAGCATATGGGCTGCTTGTCATACACTCGGCTCGAAATCTCCAAGTCCGAGCGTATGAACTGCTTATCACATGCTCGGACCAAAATCTTCAAGACCAAGAATGTGAGTTGTTTGTCACATGCTCGACCTAAAATTTCCAAGACCAAGCATGTTAAATATTTGTCACATGCTCAATCAGAAATCTACAAGTCCGAGTATACGAACTGCTTGTCACACACTCGGACCAAAATCTCTAAGATCGAGCATGCAAGCTATTTGTCACACACTTAGCCTGAAATCTCCAAGACCGAGCATATGAGCTGCTTGTCACATACTCGACCAGAAATCTCCAAGACCGAGCATGTGGGCTGCTTGTCATATGCTCTGCCCAAAATCTCCAAGTCTGAGTATATGAACTGCTTATCACACATTCGGACCAAAATCTCCAAGACCAAGCATGTGAGCTGCTTGTCATATGCTCGACCTAAAATCTCCAAGACCGAGCATGTTAGCTGCTTGTCACATGCTCGGTCAGAAATCTTCAAGTTCGAGTGTACGAACTGCTTGTCACACACTTGGACCAAAATCTCCAAGACCGAGCATATGAGCTGCTTGTCACATGCTCGGTTTGAAATCTCCAAGACCGAGCATGTGAGCTGCTTGTCACGTGCTCGTCCAGAAATCTCCAAGACTGGGCATATGGGCTACTTGTCATATGCTCGGCCCAAAATCTCAAAGTCCGAGCATATAAACTGCTTGTCACATGCTCGGACCAAAATCTCTAAGACCAAGCATGTGAGCTGCTTGTCACATGCTCGGCCTAAAATCTCTAAGACCGAGCATGTTAGCTCCTTGTTACATGCTCGATCAGAAATCTCCAATTTCGAGCTTACAAATTGCTTGTCACATGTTTGAACCAAAATCTCCAAGACCGAGCATATGAGCTACTTGTCACATGCTCGGCCCAAAATCCCTAAGTCCGAGCATATGAACTACTTGTTACACACTTGGACCAAAATCTCCAAGACCAAGCATGTGAGCTGCTCGTCACATGCTTGGTCTAAAATCTCCAAGACCGAACATGTGAACTGCTTGTCACATGCTTGGCCAAAAATCTCCAAGTCCGAGCGTACGAACTGCTTATCACACACTCGAACCAAAATCTCCAAGTCCGAGCATATGAACTGTTTGTCACACGCTCAGACCAAAATCTCCAAGACCGAGCATGTGAGCATGTGAGCTACTTGTCACATACTCGGCCCAAAATCTCCAAGACCAAACATGTGACAAACAGCTCACATGCTTGGTATTGGAGATTTCAGGCCGAGCATGTGACAAGCAACTCACATGCTTGGTCTTGGAGATTTTGGACCCAGCATGTGAGCTAATTGTCATATACTCGACCTGAAATCTCCAAGACCGAGCATGTGAGCTATTTGTCACATGCTTGGCCTGAAATCTTCAAGACCGAGCATGTGAACTGTTTGTCATGTGCTCGGCTTAAAATCTCCAGGTCCGTGCATGTGAGCTGCTTGTCACATGCTCGGCCTGAAATCTCTAAGACCGATCATGTGAACTGCTTGTCACTTGCTCGGCCCAAAATCTCCAAGACCCAGCATGTGAGCTGTTTGTCACATGCTCGGCCTAAAGTCTCCAAGACTGAGCATGTGAACTGCTTGTCACATACTTGGCCTGAAATCTCTAAGACCGAGCATGTGAACTGCTTGTCACATGCACGGCCTGAAATCTCCAAGACCGAGCATGTGGACTGCTCCTCACACACTCGGCCCAGAATCTCCAAATCCGAGCATGTGGACTGCTCCTCACACACTCGGCCCATAACCTCCAAGACTGAGCCTGTGGACTACTCCTCACACGCTCGGCCCAAAATCTCTAAACCCGAGTACGAAAGCTAGACTCACTCCAAGATCCCCTAGTCCGAGGGCGCAAACCATCTGTTTCCCAATATCTTTAAGCGCAAACGCTTGGCCATGGCATGAACATCACATCTTACTTCCTCGAAGCACACAAATGCCTGAGGAAGTGGGGGGCCTATGATGGAGCCCACAATACCCTCATCCAATAGAACGTCAAGACATAGGGTCAACCATTACTAATAAGACGCTGACACGTGTCCAGCCTCTGCAACATGACAAGGCACACGTGGAATGGGCAAATCACGCCATCGCCACATCAAAGCGCGATTAGTGAACCTAACCCCATCTGAAACACGCGACCCTCTGAGAACGCAACGAAGACCTAACTTCAGAAGCCTGGGATCATAGGGATGAAGCCATCCCTCCCTCCCCACGTGGCCGACCTCCACTCAGAATACTATAAATAACCTGAGGTACGTAAGTTTAACACACTTCTTTTTCACTTCACAAACTCATAAGAAAAGATTCACACTAATCTGCTATTCAAAGTTAGCCCTCAGTTTTCCTTAAGCCTTTGCCATGACTAGAGTGTCTGAGCGCCCTCAGAAGTCTCCCCCTCCCCTCTTTCCGTGGGCCCTTTAGTTCACCTCTTTTTACTTGTGCAGATCCTAAAAGGTTGACTCCGAGTCAGCAATGGTCCCTCGGCATCAACACTTCAGGTTTTCTTTAAATGCTAGTAACGATCAATATGTGATTAGACTAGAGTAATAATTTATTGGTGGCAAACAGGTTAGGTCAATCGAGTTCAAGTCATGTTGAGTTTTGTGTCGTTCGGGTCGCGGATCATTTCCGGTCGGATTTGTGTCATGTTAATCTTCGGTCGTGTCGAGCCGGGTCGGGTTCGATCATTTTGAGTTCGGGTCTCTGGTCATGTCGAATCAACAAAATAAATATTTGTACTTAATTAAAAAAAATATTTTATTTGCATATAATATAACTAAAAGAGTTATATTGTCAAATACTTGAAAATTAATTAATAAAAAATCAATATTTAATTTTTTAAATAATATATTTAATTTTTTTTTATACAATATGCAATGTTATGATTCTTAGTCTCAAAATTCAATCTTATCCGATCTTAGACAACTGGTTTACAAAGTTATTCTCACTAGTAACGTCTTATACCAAATTTTGGATATTAAATTTCATATAATCACTTTATTCCATTATATTTTTTCAAGACAATTAAAAATAAAATTTTATTATGACTTGAAAAACAATGAAAAATTTACTATTCTTCTCGATTTTTTATTTGAAATTAATGAGATTATTCATATTAATAGAATGTTGAACCATGCATATCAACACATGTAAATCAATAATTAATTAATTGTTATATAATTTAATTTATTTGACAATTGGTAAATTAACTATTATCCCAGTTTTAGAAAGTAAATTGTTTTTTTTTATAAAAAATATATTTTTTCAAGTCATTTTAGGTAGGATCATTTCTGGTTCGGATCGTTTTGGGTTTCCAGTTGGGTCGGGTCAGATTTTGCTGCCTCTAAGTGATATTGTCCAATTGTCTATCAAAATATTAAAAGAAAAAATTATACATTAATTTGGATATGACTTTAAAATGAGTGCACGGAGATATTGAAAATTGTGAAGTAACCGTGCAGTATACAGCTTTTGCACATGAATTTGGATTTTTTTTAAATTTTAAGATTTGGTGGGAAATACTTTACAATCAAAATTTATATGTACTACAAGTTTTACTGAACAATTTTTTTACTACAGAGAAGTTGATCTTGAATGCACATGGGATCCAACTTTTAGCCATCGAATATCGATCAATTCAATGGCTATCAAATTTTCTCTCAAAAATATGTTACTAACAAAACTCTCCTCACTCCCAAAGTTTGATGGTCTAATTTATTGAGTTGGAGATAGAGAAAAAATGTGAATACTACCAAATGCAAGTAATTATCCCAAATAGAGGCGAAACCATTCTATTTAATGTGTTGTTGCCTTTTTGACATGGCGAGTAATTACTCTTAGTTTGGATATACCTTAAATGAGTACCCCAGCGTTCAATTTTCCTCAGATTCTCTGCAGTAATTCTACATTGCGATTGATAATACGAAGTTGAAATAAAATTATTTTTTCAAAATAAAAATTATTGAAAAATACCATATTTTAATTTTAATTTTATTTTCAAACCTCAATTTTATACAACCAAACGTAACGTTAAGGAAACTGTTGTCCACGAGATAATAATTTCCTTTTTATCTTCCGTTGTGCTATAAATTTAGTACATGGAAAATAATCAGGCATTAATAGAAAATTGTTAATTGAATATAGGATATAGATGTTAACATGATGTGTGTCCCTTAAAGAGTGTTATTATCATGACACATATCCGGTTTAAGTCCTAGCATGAAATTACTTAGTTTTGGTTTTGTGATTAATTAAATATAAAGCCCAATCTATAAACACTATAAAATAACAAAGTCTAATAAAAATAGTATTGGTTTTATAATTTATCGTGATGTAAAGCTCAATCCATAAACTTTATAAAAACTTAATATTGCAAACCCAATAAATTAAAACTATATATAAAAAATATTTTTAATATGATTTCAATATAATTTTTTTATTATACTTAATAGTTAAATAGTAAACTAAAATTAGATATCCAATAAAATTACATAATAAAAATGAAAAGAAATCGATACTTGTAGTTATGCGAGCTATATAAAGCACAATCTACAAACCCTATAAAAATTTAAACTAATTACGTAAAGTTTATAAAACACGTAAAATAAAAAATACAATAAAGTTAACTAGTAATTTAAATTAGATATAAAAAATAATTTATTAAACAATATTTCACCAGGATTTCATCATTGACTGTTCATGTGGTTTTTTTATTATATATTTTTGTTGATCGAAATCCAACTAGATATATCAAGTAATTACAAAATAATTTATGAGATTCTATTATAAATTGAAGAAACAAATAAATTAATCAACACAAAAACAAATTGAGGAATACACTCCTAGGAAGATTCTTAAAAAATTGGTGGATTGAATTAAAATTAATTTATTTACTTGAAAGTACAAAAGTTAAACTCAAACTATGGATTGCAGCAATTGATGCAACCTTACAACCATAATTATCAGTAACTCCTAAAAAATCATTATATGTCAATGCCGTAATCAAATTTCAGAGTATTAGACAAAAGAGAACACCCCCAAACTCTAATAGCTTCGTTTGGTATTTTATTTGATAGTTTAGATCATAGTGAAGATTACCCATAACTTAACCCAACTTTCAATTTCTTTTAAAAAGATCCTTTAAGCAAAGGAGTATTAGGAAAAGCAAAAATTTAAAAATGGTAGCTGTTTTGATGTTAGTAGGATATAAAATATAAAATTAAATAAAAAAAGGATTTTTTTGAATATATATATATGTTTATTTATTTTATTCCAACAAGTTGAAGACACAAAATTATACAACAAACAGATTCGTTTGAGTGGTTAAAACTTATTTTCTTTTAGATAAATTTATGGTAGCATAGATTTGAGTGTATTTGAGATTTATGTTTAGAGAGTTTTATCTTTATTGATTTGTACTCTAATCTTGATTATAGTAAAATCTCTCATCATCGTCCGTGGACGTAGGAGCTTTAGCTTTAAACCATGCAAATTTTTTTATCTGTTTATTTTTTCGCTGCTTTATTCCTAACAATTATAATAAAATTAAGTTGCTTTCAATGAGTGGTAATACCACAGATCCGACTTCGTGGGAGTTACCATAAATCACGAAAGTTAACAAATTAGGAAAGTACATTAGCAATTATGGGGAAATTGAGTAGGAGTTTCAGTATTTAATTTTTTTTTAAAATTTTTTGAAACAATTACTATTTAATTTATGATGATTACTAGTGGATTTTTTCAGTTCCGTGGTAACTCCCACGAAATCACGGAATCGAATCATTGAGATAATAAATATAATACAATTATTTCATAAGAATTTCTCACAAATATAATACAATTATTTCATAAATTGAAAAAAAAAATTATTTTAATTTATTTAATGAAATTTGAAGGTTAAGAAATTTATATAGAAAAAAAAAAAACGCTATAACAATTGAAAAAAAAATTAAATTGAAAACATTAAAAAAAAATTAGCGGGAATATTAAAATATTACTACAAAGTGTCATTTTTTTTACCGTTGAACGTGGTTCTAGTAAAGTGGAAAAAAGAAGAAGCAACGGGTCGACGAGTATTTGAGCTGAGTCGGGTACGGTGGCTAACCCAACCATTCGCCATAAAACCCTGCAAATCCCCTTCTCCCTTATCTTTCCAGCTTGGTTTTCGTTCGTTCTTAAACTGAAGTAAACTGCACTTTCTTTGTCTCTATATTCTTATTTACATAACAAACTTTCTCTCTATAGGAGAATTTAAGAGAGAAATGAGCAGTTGGAGGAGTCTTCTTTTGCGAATCGGCGAAAAATGCCCCGAGTATGGCACCAGCTCCGACTTCAAAGACCATATCGTACGTACTCCTCCATCTCTCTCTCTTTCTTTCTCTATATATATATACTATTGTTTGTGTGTTTGTTACACTATCATCTTACTTTCTAAAACCCTAGGTTGCAATCACTGCTATTAGACAAGACACTGTTCTCCATTTGTGGATTTGTTCCTTTTCTTTTTGGGTAGCGGTGAGGGCTAATGATAGGCAGTCATAACGTTCCAAGCGCATAATACAGTTTTTTTTTTCTTTTTTAATTTGCAGGAAACCTGCTTCGGTGTTATTCGGCGAGAGTTGGAGCACTATGAGAACGATATTTTGACTGTAATGTCCACTTTTTCTTCTTTTTTTCTCTTTCACCTTATAGTTATAGATGTAAGTTCACGAATGTATCATATTACCCATTATCCTCGTTGTTGCCTTTAAAATCGAAAGAAAGAAGAAATGATAAAATTTTGAAATGCTCACTTTATAAAGCATTTTACTTTATTTTGAGGAGTAGTTATGACATCGAGTTCGAAGAAGAAAGTCGCTTGATTAAAATTCAAATTTGAATAGTGAATTAATATGGTTAAACGAGGAAGAGATATTCTCAAGATATGGCGCATGTCCTGCCATTGGGGATTTATAGCAGCACACCCTTATATGGATTCTGTGCGTTCACAGGCAGAAAACACGCACATTCATATGAGGAGAGCTGGTGGACTTAGGTGGCTATAGAAATTTTTAATTGATATTAGTTTAATTTATAGGAGTACTATGAGAACCTTCACTTGTGATGATTTTAGTTTTACTTATTCATGCTGGTAATGAAATGATGTTTCTAGTAAATGTGAAAATGGATGACAATCAGGTGCATTTACACTTTTATGATGCATGTGCTCCCAGATTTAGTTGCATTTACCCCGTTTAGCAGTGTGCAAGGCACTTCTACTGCTTGTGTTTTGATGACTTGGACAGTGGCCGATAGTATCGATTTTACTTTCAAATTCCATTTGAAACACGATGTTATTTGCTTCTCTAAATTGTGTGGATATTATTTGTTACCATTTACATCCCCCATTATTTTTTAAGTATAGACTATTTGTTGCCTGAGGAACATGGCATGTGCTTATGCGCATGTATATAGGTTTATTCATTCATTCATTTATGTAAGATTCATATATATTGAACAAGAAAATGTTAGTTGATGTCGACATGTATGTATGTTTGTATGTATATGCATTGAAAGATATTTCTGTTGTTATACATGTGCTAAGCTTTTCAAATTATTCTTGTCATCCTGACAGTTTCTTCTCCAATGTGCTGAACAATTGCCTCATAAGACTCCTCTCTATGGTACACTGGTAGGCCACTTTTCTTCACTTCAGTGCATTAAGGCATTAACCTTCGGTGCAATACATGTATGATAAGGATGCACATACATATATTGTATATATGTGAGTGTGTGTATGACACGCACACATGGCATATACCGTAATGTATGCCTAAGTTTGTTATTATATAATTGTGTCGAAATCAAGCTGTTCTCAAATGCTTTGATATATTTGTACATACTGGTTCGAAATTTTCAGATAAATGCCTTTCTTTGCACCTGTGCATTAGTGTATTTGTTCAGGCAATTTTTGGAAGACTTTTATTTTGACTGGAAGCATGGATATGAGGTTTTAAGTTTTCCTGATAAAAGCAGCTTGATACTGTGATTTCAGATAACAAGAAAACAAAGGAGTATATGAAACAACCCTGCAAATAACATAAGAAAAATGATATAAAAAATATGGATGGGATGCTTTACACAAAATTGGTTAGTATAGGTTAGTATAGGCAAGCAAGATCACAGAATTAAAAATGAACTAACACCATAAAATCAAGGAAGATAGAATTGTCTCATAAATGCCCGAGTATTTTTGCCCCATTTTCTTTCGAAAACAAATCTGACATCTCTTATAGCTAAGGAATCTGTTTCTTGATTGGAGTTAAGGATCTGTCTGCCTGGTGGTGTGATTTATAATTTCCGGCATAAATTTAGCGTAAGGCTGCCGATGGTGACAAAAGAGTTCATCAGTCATCACATGCCTCAAACAAGGAAGAAGCCTTTTAAGGGCCACCAACGAGACCATAACTTTACTGCAATTGCTTTCTTGTTTCATGTTTGGCCTGAGAAGTTATATTTCCTCTATCATCTTGAGTTGTATCGTTTATGCATATATCAATGAGATTACCCAAAAAACGACCATCATAGTTTAGTTCCTTTTTTCTAGAGGGAAGCACCAAGAGAAGTGCTTATTGATGTATAGGATGAGAAAGACACCTATAATGGACCTGGACAAACTGTCTTCTGAAACCTTAAGAAATCTTGGAATACATGTTAATTTCTAGAGTATGGTTTTTGTTAATTAGCTATCTTTTCTATTGTATTTGTAAAGACAACTGAAAAGTGACAACCATAGCATTTTACATGTTCATTTTTTAGACCCTGACTGGTTCTTCACTTAAATTATGTGTTGTGAACTGGTTCATGGTATCTGGATATTTCTTAAGTAAAATAATTTTTGCATGTTTAGTTGTTACACTTCCTTTGGGCTTTTATAGATCTTGTTCTCTCTCTCTTGCAGGTTGGTCTGTTGAACTTGGAAAATGAGGACTTTGTTCGAAAGATAGTGGGGAATACTCAAACTAATTTTCAGGTGAGCAATTCTCCTCCAATGGGAATATGCAGCGAGAACACCTTCCTGTTGTTACTGTTATGTATTGAACTATGGCCATTTAATTTCGTAGGGCTAAATATTTTGCTTGTTGAGATACGTATGCTCTTAATAGTTGATGCTTGTATATGTAACGTATAGTTGTACACATTATATGTTTTCCTTATTATGTTTTCTTGGTCTTATATTCATTTCCTTTGCTATTTTGGCAATTTGATGTGGAATTTGGAGACCCACCGGACTTGTCGCTCTTGGAAGGGTTCGGTTAGTCCCCTGATATGAAATGATTTTAGAATGTGGCCAGAGATTATGCCCTCATTTGGTAAGGATACAAGTCCCTACTTTTATGGATTTCAAAGCAAAAAGTAGGGACTTGTGGTGTTTTGGGCGTTTGGCAGCAAAAGTCCCAAAATGGGACTTTTATCTTCTAAAAAGTTCTTTGGAGTTCCGAAGCAAAAGCCAAAAACATTGGCTCTAAGAAAGTCAATAACAATAACACAAAAGTAAAAGAAAACAATCCAAATCACATGGATTTTCTCAATATCCAGTCATAGGTATGCAAGCAAATTTCAATATTAGTTTGTTTATTCGTTAATAACTAAATCAAAGTAACATAGGGATATGGTGATCTTTAGAGACCCTAATCCTACTCCAATAAGGAATGCAGTACTTTAAATAAGGAAACTATCTGCTAAACTAAATAGAAACCAACTACTAAACATAAATATATTTATTCCAACTCTAAATACCCATACTTCCACAATTACATAATTATCCCATAATTAAAATAATCTATGGTACCTAAATTAAAAACCATAAATCTGTTCTATCTTGTGTACTCCATCTCCTTCTCTCTCTCTCTCTCTCTCTCAGCAGCCATGTAGGCTGCTGGATACCAGGTGCAGGCCACTGGACACCAGTTGCAGTGCTGCAGTTATTTGGTCCATTGTGCGATCAGATCTGGATTGTATTTAGTTTTTTTATTTGATTATGGTTTTGTTTCTTTTGTTTTGATTATGAAAATAAAAATAAAATTACTTTTTATGAAAAAATACGATTAATTCGATTCTTAATATTAATTATAAATATTTAATTAGTTTCATTAAATCATTAATTCAATTTGTTTCATTTGTTTTTTTTGTTTGTGTAATTTTTACATATGTATTATATTTTTTATTTATTTTAACATTTATATGGTGCTTCGATTTTCATGGTATTCACTAATAAAAATATAAAAGGGAAAAAATATTCACACTAGTCCCACTTCTGTTTTTGCCATCCACGAGAAAAGACAGCTTGTGCTTCTGACAAGTCATTTTTTTTACCAAACAGTCATACCAAAGTCTTAATGATACTTCTTTGTACATGGGTGGCACTCCTTTGGTGCCCATTTATACTACACTTTTTTCTTATCGAAGAAAAGACCCTAGCAAAATATATCAACAAAGTCACAGGACTGATAATTGGATAGTCAGACTGATAATTCGATAGTCAGTTTGCATTAGTCCAACCATACAAGACCTAAAATTAGTGACTTAGTTCACTGGTGATTATGCTTGAGCAGTATTGAAGTTGTGATATTCCTGAGCTGAGGGGCAGTTATGATTTTACGGGGTCCTCTTGTAATAATTTAGTGACCTACTGACATCAGTGGGGTGATATGTGCGTGCTTATGGTTTTTTTTGAGTTGAGTGCTGCACTTGTGGTGGTTATTGTACCAGCTACAAAGTTTTTAATTTATGGTTGTTGTTGAATATTCTCTGATTGGCTGATGTTTTCTTGTGAAAAATGTGAAAAAGATTTTTATCTTGTGCTGAGTAGTATTGAGATACGGAGTTTTATTTTCCATGCTTGAGGGGAGGGGTGTGAGAGAAAGTATTTGTGGTGGTATTTGCCTTAGAGTGGGGTGTGAGGTGATATTTGCAAATCAAACATCGAGAAAGCATACAACCATGTTCGTTAGGATTAAATATATTTTTATATTAATAAGAAAATACTGCTTTGAAGGCACTCACACCATAACGTGATTTGAAATAGACATGCTTGCTCTCATCCTCATTTCAGCCTCTGTTCCACGAATTGGTGAGATAGGGAATAATAGAGCTTCTGTAGCATTAGAGACATCCACGCATGGAATTAGGATGAAGTGTTTGAGAACCGTGCTTTTGTTTAATCTTCTTGATGCATTGACTTTGCAGTCTTAGTTATGATTTTTCTGTCCTATTTTCATTTCTTTTTGCTCCTTTTTTTTTTCTTCTTCCTTCTTGGGTGTTTTCATTTTCACATTCTTTAATGAATTTATTATTATAAAAAAGTATTTATGGTACATGGAAGTTGTACTGTTACTAGTGTAATTGCAGCTCAATTTGCACATAGGTAAGTAACATGTTTGTTTTCTTTGAGGTTATGTTAGATACATTAATGATCATATTTTGATGTATTTTTCAATATATTTTGTTAAAATTTTCATAACCTCTTACCTTTCTTCTCCTTCTCTCTGTTGAGTTTTTCAGGATGCCTTGGATTCTGGAAATTGTGACAGAATTCGATTGTTGATGCGCTTTTTTACTGTAATGGTACGTATGATTTTGTTATTGCAATTTCACCATTCAGGCCTGATACATAAATGATATAATTATTGCTTTGGAAGCGGACTGGAATATGACTGTGAGTTTTAATATTGCATTTTGAATTAGGATTCAGTGAAATTTTTAACGTTCTGTTACCTATTCTGTTCAAGTGGAAGATTTGGAGAGAACCAAAATAAGGGGCATGATGGAAACTTTTTAAACTAATTGATTTTTCTACTTGATAGGGGTGAAGTGGCAAAACTTTGCAACTTTACACTATTTAAAAGTTATTTGCAATTCGTTCCTACCTGATTTTCTAGGTTTCTCGAGGAAAAAAATGGAGAGAAGTTTGTTTTTTCCTTTATTTAATAATTAATATTTATAAAGAATTCACCAAGGGGTGTAATCCAATTAGAAAAGTACTATCTACAAGATAGTATACCTATGAAATCAAAGAACTCTTCCTTATTTACAAAAATATTTCCCCTTAAACCATAAACAAAGGTTATTTAACCATTAATGTTATCAATTGAGCTCTCTACACCTTCAAAAGCCGTACTATTTCTCTTTTTCATAACCGACCAAAAGATAGAGAGAGGTATCAAAGTAAAAACCTTCCCCACATCTCCTTACAAGCTCTAATTCCGCTCTTAAGCCCAAATCTCACCCTGAATTTTTTTTGATTAGTCTCACCCTGAATTGGAGCCAGCCATAACCCAAGTTATTCCCACCGCACAATGTTGCTTTGAAAAAGAGCATCCCAATAAAAGGTGGTTAATGTTATCGGTCTTGCTCTTTTTTGAAAATTATCAATGGTCAATATCTGCTCCCAGTAAACCTCCCAAAGAAACCAACCTTCTTAGGAGCACTCGATCGCCAAATTACTTTCCAAGTAAAGTTCAATCTACCTTTCATGGGAAGCTCACCAAAAAGGGTCTTGTAAAAGACTTTACATCAACTTCTTTCCCTTTGGTCAAAATCCATCTTAGGCCTATTCTCGAGATGCACATCAAACGTGACTATGTCAAAATCTTCCCCCTACCCCTTTTTTTGATATTTCTTGTCTTCTATAGGTTCTTTCCTTTTAAATTCAGTTCCATATGAAGCTGGATCCTCCACTTAGTATAGGAGACTCGAGGGGAAGAGAAAATAGTTTAACATTTTTGTCAATCTACCAGTTCTATCGTAATTTTGTTCTTATAGTAGTTCTGGTTTTTGTATAAGTTTTATGCCTTATACGTGGATGTGGGTTTAGTTTGATTTATGCAGTGCTTTAGTGGCATCTCCAACTCTTTTATTTGCAATTAAAAGGGAAAACATGGGATTCAAGATAGAAATTCAGAATTAAATGCACCTTTTTAAATTCAAATACGTTAAACTTCCATCTACGTTTGGCATGTTGAATGCTAGTTGAGTATAACATCATTGGTTTTAAACGCAATAGGTAAAGTATTTATTAACAGGGCAGCAAGTTGGTGCCAACCCAAGTACAAAGGCTATTGTTTGCAAGACACAAAAATCAATGACTGTAACCTTATAAAAAAATGATAACTCTTAAGAGTTATTTGTGTACAAGAGAAAAACCACATTGGACCAAAATTAAGGGTGGTAAGCCACCTAACCTTGAGAATGGAAATTGAATTCCCAGTTCGTTACACACGAATTCCTTGCCAAGCCCAAAGTTCATGGTCGACAGACCTCTTACTGCCCAAGAGGTGGTGGATGGATTCAATCTCTTCCTTACAAAAGTAGCAACAGTGGACTAGGAGTTTCCCTTTCTTTTGGAGTTTGGCAGTTGTCAAAATCCTAACCCAAGATTTCCAAATCTCTCATAAAAAAAGAGAAACTTTTGTAAGAGTACAAGATTTCCAAATGGCCCTCCAAGGGGAGTTAGGTCTCCTCTTCATAGTTATATTCTCAACACGAATTTTGTAGTATGCTTTCACCATAAAGCTACCTCCAGGCTTGGCTTCCATCTCACCTTGTCTTCCCTAACAAAGTCCATTTTCACTTTATAAATCATCTAAAAAAAGTGCCCGATATTTTGGAGCTCCTAATCATGAGCATGCTAGACAAAGGAAATGTTCCACACTTTTCCTACTGTCGAAGAGAAACAAGAACTTACCAAGGCGTCTTTATTTCTCACTCGCGAGTCATGAGAAGATAGAAATTGTTCCTTTAAGGGGGGCATTTGCATCCCCACGCCATTCATCATGCCAAAAGATAATAGAATTTTCATTGCCCACGTCAAAGGAATCGCAAGGGACCATTTTCCTAATTGGTACGGTATGTGTCGGTCCTGGTCTATTTTGATGTACCGTTTCGGATTTGGTGGCATATTACAATATATCACTTTTTATAAATATGTACAAAACAGATATCAAGTCCAAGTAGCAAAATTATCAACATCAAGTCTTTTTTAATTGCCACAACTTCAATAACAAAGAAAAAGAGAGAAAATATTATCTAAAAAAGGAAAAAAAAGAGAAAGGAATTGAAAACAATAGCCGGAGCTACCGGAACCCTTTTTTATAGCCGGTATTGACCAGTACCAGATGCAAGACAAAACTGCATTGTTTGGGTACCACTTTGCTCTTAAAACCGGGAAGTACCAGCCATACCAGCCGGTGCAGTACGGCATTAATAACGTTGAACGCAGGGCCCACCCCCTTCTTTTCCATTTCCACACACCTATCCGTTAAGCTCCTCTACAGTCCTTGGAAATCCAGCCATTATGCTCTAAGCTGTACTTAGCAACGATTACTTTCCTCCACAAAATAATTTTAATTTTCAGGCATAAACCATAGAGCCACTTCCCTAAGCAAGGATTCATTGAAAAGGTTGAAGGACTTCGAGTCCCAATCCTCCATTTTGAATGGGTTGTTTGACAATTTCCTCATTTCACCAAGTTATATTTGTAAACCTCACCCGTATTCCACCAATGAAACCTTCCTAAATGCCTTTGAATCTCTTTGCACCTTCACTAGGAACCGGAACGAGAGACATGAAGTAAATGGGGAGGCTTGAGGAAGTACTTTTGATGGGTGTCAACCTTCCACCTTTTGACTTTTGAGAGTTATTGCTTCTTCCACCCGGCCAATCTCGTCTCATATCTTTCGACGATGGGATCACTTATCTTCTTTTCCTTAAATTTATCCCCTTTTGGTGCCTTATATATAAACACTCATAAAAAAGGGGAGCCTAAATAAGTAACAGGAACCGACCCTTCTATACAACCCAGAACACTTTTCAAAAGTCTTCTATCAGTCTCTTCACCAAGATGGTTTAATGATGCACATGCAGGTCTTAAAGGTTCTCATTGTTCACTTGCATTGATGACATCGATGTGGAATTTTAGGATTTCATGTAAAAAATTTGTCTTTCCATTTCCAATTTTTAACTGGTAGCTAGTTGGTGTCTCAGTGCATTATTGTTATTATGTTATCAAAAACTTGCTAATCTGGTATTCTTCTGTGTTCTTTAGATGTGCAGTAAAGTTCTTCAACCTGGTTCTCTGGTGGTTGTCTTTGAAACACTATTATCATCAGCTGCCACAACTGTGGATGAGGAGAAAGGAAATCCCTCCTGGCAAGCACGAGCTGACTTTTATGTAACTTGCATTTTATCCTGTCTCCCGTGGGGAGGAGCAGAACTCACTGAGGTATTACTGTATTGGGTGCTAGATAACTGGTTTGTTGAATTCAGGTTTGCCTCATTATTAGTTAGGTAGGATATTTGTCTCAACTTCTTCTTGTTATTAGTTCTCAACCTCAGGTACTTGTATTTTCAGTTCCCATATATTATTGACTATGACTATGTGATGCATCAGCAAATTAATCCTTTGATGAAAACCATATCATTTATGAATCCTTGTTGTAATTACTCATAAAAACAATGAATCCTTCTTGTGATTAAAACTCTAGTTTTTTTTTTTTTTTTTTTTGTTGGATGTATGCAGTAGAAACGTGGAATAAACATGATACTTGTAGTTATGTGGGTTGATCTAACTATCTGATATCTAGGCCTTAGGTTTATAGAATGTCATGAAGCGTGACCGTGCCTTACTGTAGATGCTATCTCATAATTTTTCTACATGAGACTTAAGACAGATTTTATTATTACCATTTTTGAGGACAGACTTGTTGGTTGGGTTGCTGAAAGCCTAAAACTAAATGATGTTTTAGTCTAACAAAAGAGAAATAAACCTTAGTGAGGAAATATAGAGCACCCTTCTGGCAGGCACTTTTAGCTTAGGCTGCATTATTCCTTTCGGTTGCAAGGAATTTGAAGTGATTGTCAGCTTGTCTTGGTTATGGGTGCTTTTACTTCTTCATCATCTTGAGGTTTATATGTTATATATCGTTAATGGTCTTTGGATTAAATGCATTTAAGTTTAACTGTCATGTTACTGACACAAAATTCAAGGTTAATTGTCATGTTGTGTTCTGACAAAACATGTCTGCATTCAGCAAGTTCCTGAGGAGATTGAGAGTGTCATGGTTGGTGTACAAGCCTATTTGAGCATTAGAAGGCATGCTTCTGACAATGGTTTATCTTTCTTCGAGGATGATGATGAATCTGGAAAAGGTCTTGTTGAAAAGGTGTGGTTTACTTGTATATTAACTTACTCCTATACTTAAAAAAAAACTTACTCCTATCAATTTTAATTGCTTGTTTTTGTCTACCCTTTCCAACTATTACATTTCTGAACATTAAAATTTTCAAATTTTATACAGCAATCTCTTTTAACTTCCGAATTGGCTGGGTTAAATCTGTTCTCCATTATTGCTCTTCTTCATTGTTTCTTCAGGATTTCTTGGAAGATTTATGGGATCGGATACAAGTTCTATCCAGCAATGGATGGAAACTTGATAGTGGTAAGAATGTTTTTAGCTTCATCTGTTTCTTTATTTGTTCTATCAGTTCTTTTATAGTTGTTTTATCATATAGTTGTGTTTTGCCATTTGTTATATGGGCAACTAAGCCATTCATAATCTTGCGGTAGTGATGATGGAATGTTTTAATGCTTAGCATTTTGTGATATATTTTGCTCTGTGTACTGAGAGTAAAGGACTGAAATCAAGTGGTAAATTACTGAGCCATTGTTTATTTGTAAATTACTGGACACTCCTTTTCAGCAAAAAAAAAAATGAACTAGATCGATAGAAAGGATGGACATGCATGCAGTTGTTAGTACTGAACTATGTGACAGATGGACTAAAAAATGCTGTTAAGACTGTCCTGTGCGATAGAATCATGGTGTAATGCCTGCGTATGCATAAGATGTTAGTTTTGTGTAGGACTTTCTAGTTTTATCACAATTTTGTAATTTTACAGTCAGTTTATGTATCTCTTTCATTTGCTTCTTTCCTGGATTTACGAACAGAGTTATTTTAATGACCAAAATGGTATTGGAAAGAAGAAAAAAGCAACAAGGCTTTATTACGTTTTAACCCGTTAGGTTTGGGATGGTCTGCACATTATTCCCTAACATTTTAAACTCACCAATTCAATGCCCGGCATTCTTAATTTCTTGCAATTTGTGGTACCTATCCACTTTCCGTTTAAATTGAAAACAGAAGACCACATGTCGCGTTCTGAACACGCCAAATCAGCTAAAATAAAACAAAAACAAAGACCTAAAAATTTAAATAAATATTTTTTTTTTATAAAAGTAAATAAAAAATTATTTATTAAAAAAGGTAAATAAAAAACTAAGAAAGCAAAAACAAACTAATTCATTTTTCTTGAAGAAATAAACAATTAAAAAAAGTGAAACTCTGGGAGACAGAAAGAGAGGGAGGGAGGAGAGGGAAATAGAGAGAGAAGTAGGAGGAGGGGTCTGTACAACCCCTGCTGATGGGGTTTCATAGCTGATGTGGTGGGATTTGTTGCCACGTGGTCTTCTGTCCACACATTTAACGGGTGTTTGACAGATTCCTGACATTGCAGCGATTTTGCAATGTCGGGTTAAATTGATGAGTTATGAAGAGTAGGGGATTATTGTGCAGACTGCAGACCTCCCCAAACCTCAGGGGTTACAATGTACTTGAGCTAAAAAGACAATAAGTGATATTTGTGGATCAATGGTGTTGATATTAAATTTTGAACTTTAATTGAATGCCTGACCAATACTAGGTGATTTTTTTCTTATAATGTTACTCTCGAGATGGAATTTGTTGCTTCAAAGTCGCAATCTTGCAATTTGTCTTCTTGACTCTCTCCTTGCATCTTCTTGTTTCACTTTGCATATTTCTTATTTCATTTTGCAGTTACATTGTGTTACAAGTTTTTACTTCCTCCCATTCTCACTTGTATTTCTCTATAGTTTTGAATTTTACTGCATGACTGTGTTACCTTTTCATTTGCTAATTCTGAGACCTCGCCTTGGAATTTGTTGCTTCAAAGTCGCAATCTTGCAATTTGTCTTCTTGACTCTCTCCTTGCATCTTCTTGTTCCACTTTGCATATTTCTTATTTCATTTTGCAGTTACATTGTGTTACAAGTTTTTACTTCCTCCCCTTCTTACTTTTATTTCTCTATAGTTTTGAATTTTACTGCATGACCGTGTTACCTTTTCATTTGCTAGTTCCAAGACCTCACCTTTCATTTGAAGCTCAGCTGGTTGCTGGAAAGTCTCTTGAGTTAAGGCAGTTTAGCTGCCCTGATCAACCCCATCCCTCTTCAATGCTTTCTGGGATAACTTACGGCAAGCAAAAGCATGAGGCAGAGCTGAAGTATCCTCAAAGGATACGCAGGCTTAATATATTTCCTTCCAGTAAAATTGAGGTAATTTATTAGTGAGCATGTCAGTGCTCACATAGCAGTGAGCTAGCATTTTCTTCTATGTAGTACCTTTTCCTCTTTCAACCCCAATTTAATTTTCAGTTTCTTTACTGGACAAGCTTTATTGAACTCTTGGCCCAGGTTGAAGCTGTTTACCATACCCTAAATTTGTTGATGTATTGGCATGCGATTATTTTGCTAACCATATGTATTTATATATGTATGTTGCTTTTGCCACCGTTTATGCTAGTTTTCTTTAATCTGTGCATATCTTCATTATCTTTATTTCTTTCCAATTTTCTTTTTGAGTAGCAGGATTTGCAACCTATAGATCGCTTCATTGTGGAAGAGTATTTGCTGGATGTGCTTCTGTTCTTTAATGGCAGGTTTGTACGTTCTGGAAACCATATATTGGTGCAGCATTTATTACTTTGTATACTCTTTCCTAAAACGAGTGGAACTTTTGTTTTCTCCTTATTGTTATGATTTAAATTATTCTACAAAATGAAAGAGTAAGCATTTCGTGTTCGCTTTATGTTAGCCCACATTGCTAAGAATGTCTTCTGATAAAATATTGTTCCAGAAAGGGCTTCTTCTGATTAAAATGAAATATTTATTTTTAAATCATTGGATCTTTCCTCAGATTGCAAATTTTGTCATGTTTGTATTAGATTAGGACTTCAAAACTACCTGAATGTGCATATGAAGACATAGAATTGGGTAAATAACCAATTTTGTTGAATATATAACTTCACCTATATCACTGGTGTATGTTAAGAATTGACAAGCTTATGTTATGTTTCTGTTTATGTTCATTTCTTGCCTTTGATTCAATGTGCTTGATTAATTTCCCATCAATCTCTGTTTTCTTTTCTTTCTTT
This sequence comes from Bretschneidera sinensis, assembly GCA_023935145.1. Lineage (NCBI taxonomy): Eukaryota > Viridiplantae > Streptophyta > Magnoliopsida > Brassicales > Akaniaceae > Bretschneidera > Bretschneidera sinensis. The sequence continues at coordinate 5,170,539 of CM043698.1, forward strand.
CTTTTCTCAAATTTGGGCCTTTTTAAATTTATACTATTTTGTGTATCATGTTTCATGCAAAGCTAGTCGAAAGGAATGTGCTTCCTACATGGTTGGCCTGCCTGTGCCTTTCCGGTATGAGTATCTAATGGCAGAGACAATATTCTCCCAGGTATGATTTTGCTTTTTCCAAGTTGCTCAACTAGAGTGAGAACCCTGACATATAATGGCTATAATGGCTATTCTCCCAGTTATGAAGAAGTTAAATCCAAGTAGCCCTTTTGTTTTGATGTGGTGTAAACCCTGACATATAATGGCTATGTTGTACTAGAAGTACAATACATTTTGTAGTTGTGGATTATAGATAGAAATATGATTGCTAAAATTTGACAACCAGCAATGTTGTTCTTGCAGTTACTATTGCTACCGCAACCCCCTTTCAAGCCTATATATTACACACAAGTAATTATGGATCTCTGTAAGGTAGTATGAAAGCACTGTTCTTAACTAAATTATATTGTACACCTTTTCCTTAATTTGCCTTGTGGAAGGACTTGTTTATGACTTCTACGCTAAGTTTCTGATGATGAGGTTTGGTGCTTAGGCTCTTCCTGGGGCCTTTCCTGCAGTTGTAGCTGGCGCGGTTCGTGCTCTTTTTGAGAAAATAGCTGATTTAGATATGGAGTGTCGGACACAGCTCATTCTTTGGTTTTCACACCATTTGTAAGTCCAGTCTTCAGAAAAAAGTCAATGTGATATGTGCGTGATATTTTATTTCTTTTTCTTTCAGTCTCACTCTTTGGGGATAGGACCAGAGGGTATATAAGGACAGAATTTGTTTATTTTAGGGATACGAGTATAAATTTATATATGTAGCGTTGTCCGAAATCAAACTTTTACAACAGTCATAGAAAGGCCATTTTGCAAATTTGCGCTATCTTAAAATTTCATTTGCAGTATATAGTATTATGTCTGTGTTTAAAATTATTTACTTGTCAATCTTTTAGGAGGACATGAATTTTTCATTTTCTTCATTTAACCATATGCTTTTTTTTTTTGAGAAATCATTTGGCTGCACAGTAATCTAGCTGTTAAGTAAGATTTCAAAGTAGTCTTTTATTAAACCTTTTTAATTGAGAATGGATGAGTATATTAAAGAAAAAGAAAAAAGTGCACATGTTTTAATTGTATAGTTTTTTGGGCTTTTTGGTAATTGGCAACCTGTTGGAAGTTATCCAATTGGGTGGAACCCATCAGTGTTATGTTTATTTTCATAAAAAACTCAGGAATGGTAGGGTTATGTTGGGAAGTTCTTAGGAGTTATTTCTTTGTGTGAAAAGTTATATAGCTTCTCTCTTCCGGCGATCCTGTCTTTAACCCTTTCTTTTCCTCTGGTTTTGGGTGAAAATACCATTTTTAGCATACTGGGCGGGTTTTCCAATCATAACTGTTAATGATTAAACTGAGAGGAGACTTGCTGTCTATCTTTCTCTGATGGTGTAAAACCTTTTTATTTTCTGGAAATAGAAATAACAGTCTAGGCGGTAAAGATTCATTGCATCCTCTTGGAGGTCCAGGTTTAAAACTAACTCGCTAGCTTCTGAAAATTGCAAATGAGAAGAGCCTTTCTTTCCAGGCTATATTGGTCTGAGGATCATTTCAAGCTGTATTGATACATCTAAAATATTAAAAGACATCTTGCATCCATTAACCATATTTTGCTTTTTTGCTCTTGAACCCGTCATCTTTGGGACTTGGCTTTTCGGCTTATGGATCTTTCTTGGGTGTGTGCCTGGTCCATCTCCATTCTCGACGAGCTTTGGGCTTGGGGTGGTATTCATGCTTCCAAAGAAAAGACGAAACCTTCACTTTGATCCTCTTCCCATTTTGTGATGACTTGGTTGGAGAGAAACAAGAGACCCTTTGAGAATGTGGAGATATTGCCCTCTTTTTAAAGAGGGTTGGCTTAACCTTCTTATCTTTTGGGTTGAGGGGGATTTATGTGTAAATGATCTTCCTCTTGTAGAGTTTATTGAGTCTCTTTCTTGTACCTAGTTTCCTTGCAATTGGGTAGCACCCCCTTGGTGCCTTTTTATACTATACTTTTACTTATCAAAAAGAAAAAGTTAGATGGGCATTTTATTTAGTCTTTTTATATTTACTAATGGCTTCCTTACTTAACAGATCTAACTTCCAATTCATCTGGCCTTGGGAAGAGTGGGCTTATGTCTTAGACCTCCCAAAATGGGCCCCACAACGGGTGTTTGTTCAAGAGGTTTTGGAAAGAGAAGTTCGTTTGTCATACTGGGACAAAGTTAAGCAGGTGGGAAATCATGAGGTTGAACTGTTTTTCATTGATTATCTTCATTGTTAAAGATTTTGTCAGGTCATTGTTATTCCCAAAATGAACTCTTAATATCATGGCTCACTCCTAACCCATTTATAATACTTTTAATTGTACTTAACCATTTTTATTTTCTCCATTCATGTTATTTGTTGTCATTACTTTTTGTAAACTTAATTAGTGGTGGATTTATTATTAGAAATCTGTTCATTTTACTTCACTACTTTGCTGCCTTGTCACAAATAGTTAAATCTCTTATAGCTTTTGCCTTGTGATATACACAAGGTATGTTATTTTTTTTGTCTGTCTTTGAATGCAAAATGACTAATCATGCCAACTAAATTTCAAATAATGATTGAAACATATTGACATGTTGACGGGATGAGTAAATTAAATCCATTTTGGAGTTATTAGTACAAGGAATTTCACATGTCAATATGTCCTATTTCTAGTCAACATCGTCATCTGTATTGTTCCTTGTGAAAAAATGGAAAAGGGAGAAACAATCTATGGTTCCCTTCTCCCTTTATTATAAGTGAGTGGGGGAAATAATTTCTTAAAATCACTCTGCTACCTCATTCAATTGTTCCACTTTTACTGTTTACATGGGTAACATTGAAACATTGATAAAAATAGTAAAAATTTAATCATGGTGGTAGGAAATTCTAAGGAATTCTGTTTTTCCCCATCACTTGTGAGTTTGGAGAAAGTGCAGGTTTTGATTATGGAATGAATTTACAAAACGAAGTTCAATATTCCTGATCTTTGAAGCTCTTACGTTTTCATTTCTGTTTGGAATAATGTTAAGAATATTTTTCTTTATGGTATTTGTGCGTGTAGAGCATTGAGAGTGCTCCCTCTCTAGAAGAGTTGCTTCCCCCAAAGAGTGGTCCGAACTTCAAGTACGCTGTGGAAGATGGTATGGAGAAAACTGAACAACATTCACTCTCTGCAGAACTCAACAACAAGGTGAAAGGAAGGCAAACAGCCCGTGAAATAATATCATGGATAGAAGAAAGCGTATATCCTGTTCATGGTCTGGAAGTTACTCTCAAAGTGGTTTTACAAACCCTCCTTGACATTGGGTCTAAAAGTTTCACTCATTTGATCACTGTCTTGGAGAGATATGGGCAAATCATTGCAAGAATATGTCCTGACAACGATAAACAGGTCATGTTAATAGCTGAAGTGAGTTCTTATTGGAAGAACAATGCCCAAATGACAGCCATAGCAATTGATAGAATGATGGGTTATCGCCTTATATCTAATTTGGCCATCGTCAAATGGGTCTTCTCTCCAGAAAACATTGAGCAATTTCATACTTCTGATTGTCCATGGGAGGTAAGTTGCTACAGTTCTTTCCCATTCCCTACCCTCTCAGCCTTATTTGAAAATGAAAACTTTAGACTGATTTTCAAATTTACATGTTTACTGAATGTAGCACAAGGATCATAATGTCAAATTTAATTGTTTCAATTAGAAAATTGGAGAGAAGAAGACTTCCTTCAAATTTATAGGAAACTAGAATTGCCAATTTTGATTGCGTCAAATGTTTCATTTTTTTACTGTCACAATGCGAGAGTAGCTTGCAAACTCTCCTTCAGGCAAATGGAAGGTGAAGATGGGAAATTTCAATTATCATTTTGCCAAATCTAAGAATTCAAGATAAAACCTTTTTGAGATTTCTGAAAGGTGAAAAGCTGGCTGTGAATACTGATGAGCATAATGGAAATGTTCACTGTTTTTCTACTAAATATTTAAAAGTAACTTGAACCATTGTTTGGCATTCTCTTTTATGGAATATCTACTCAGAAAGTTGCCTCTCTTCCTTTCCGTGTACAAGCACACCTCTTATCATTGGTTCGTGTTGTGTCTTTGTTAAGTCATTTTGCCAAAGTTTATAGTGTGCTTCATTTGCTGGATGTCACAGTATTTAATGTTGCATTATTTGTACGCACCATGATGCTTTTGGGTCCATCACCAACCTTTTCTTAGCCTCTTCTTTGGGTCTTTATGTAGAGTGGGGGTTTAAAGTTTTTGAAAACATTTTCAATCAGGATAAAGCAATTTCTGCTCACCTCAAGTCAGCTGCAAATACATAAAACTGTAAAGTTTGTGGTAATTTGTCCAAGACTGTATCTTTGTTACTAGAAACTGGCATCATCTCAGTGAAGTTCAATTCAGCTATGAGCCCATTTATTTCTCACTGAAATTTTCTGACTCTCTGCTCTCTTGGTGGCCCGACATCTATGCCACAAACAGCCTCAGATGATAATAATTGTAAAAAGTTCTTTAATTATTCTTTTATTCTGAATTCTGGTCCATTTGACTTGATTACGTTTTGTCTCTCCTCAGTATTTCTACCCTCTATTTGAAATTTCTTTCTTTACTTTTTAAGAGCCATCACCACTTGTACGTTTCTTCTCCTTATATTTTCTATTACATATAAAAATGGCAACCCTGCATTTTTGTTTCTATTTTGTATTAAGTGAATTTGCATTTTGGTTTCTATTTGGTATTAAGTGAATTTGATCTGCACATGTAAATCTCGGATATGTTTTCACTGTTGCAATGCCAATATCACTTGCCATTGGGATTCATTTCCATGTATGATTAATAAAATTAATATTTAAGGGAAGTTCTTAGTTTCCTTTTGGAAGCTGTTCGATTCGGTGTTGAGATTTAGACTTGTAAAATGATATCTGTGTGATGTTGTGCAGACGATTGTTTGATTATTCCAGCTAAGTTTGAACACCATCTTTAGCTACTAGCTTGCCTCTCTCTTCATTCTTTTCACATTTCCTGCCACTCAAAGCTGCTCCCAGATTTTGTTTTGTTTTCTCAGTACAGTTCAGGAATACATATATTATCAATTTTTGAAATCTTTGCTTCCTGTCTTCTTCTCCATCTCTACAGATTCTTAGAAATGCTGTTAGCAAGACTTACAATCGTATCTCTGATCTAAGGAAAGAGATATCAACTCTTAAGAAGGGTGTTGCAGCAGCTGAAGAAGCTGCAGCGAAGGCAAAAGCAGAGTTAGAGTCTGCTGAGTCAAAACTTACACTAGTAGAGGGTGAACCTATTCTTGGTGAGAACCCTGCACGAATGAAGCGTTTGAAATCACAAGCTGAAAAGGCAAAGGAAGAGGAGGTATCTGTAGGTGACTCTTTAGAGGCCAAGGAGGCTCTTCTTGCTCGGGCCCTTGATGAAAATGAGGTATCCATATAAGATCTATCTCTCTTACCTTCCCTCCCTCCCCCTTCAACTATGATGGTGATTCTCATCAGTACATCAATATATGTAACATATAAACGAATGGTGTCATATTGGACATATCTGTGATTGTTTGGATCTTAGCCTATTTAACTCAGGTGGTGGGTGTATGGAAATGATTATGTTGTGTGCTTTCTGAATACATGCACATAAAAATGATTATCTATGTATTGGTCACTGACAATGTTGCTTGTTCACAAACAGGCTTGATATTATAAAACCAAACCTGTAATTTTTTTTTCTTCTAGATGTTTCTGTTTCTGGTTATCTAGTTATCTAATTAAGAGTTTAAGAGCGCTTCATCGTCCTTTTCTTGTTCTCAGCAGCCAGCTTATTTTCTTTTTCTTCTGTCTATTGTGTTTGGTATGTGTAGATATTGTTCCTCTCTTTGTACAAAAACTTCTCTATTGTCTTGATGGAACGCCTCCCTGATCCATCTATAGCTGGAACGTTGCGAGAATTGAAGTCTATTCACGCAGATTCCATGGCTGTAGACCTTGAAGAATCATCGGCAATGGAGGTGGACAATGAGAATGGAAAGCCTAAGAAAAGGTTATCCAACCTCTCTTTTTTGTTCTCTTTAGGTTCTCATTTTCATGTGATGACACTGGGCATTAACTCTGTTCTTATTCCTTAACCATTGGCAGCCAGTTGAATGGAGGGCAGGCAAGCAATCTCTATCACATAGGTGAAAAAGAGCAGTGGTGTTTGTCAACGCTAGGCTATGTCAAGGCATTTTCAAGGCAATATGCTTCTGAGGTATATGTTGGTTACAGGTTCCTGTTTCTGTTGAACTTGTATTTGTCTGACCTTGTTTTCATAATTTTCTCAAAACTTTCACATCTGCTGCAGTACATTTCTGCAAGTGACGTTGGTCTTGCTGCATATGCCTGTTCTGCTTACAGTTTGATATATTTCATATTAAATCAAATAACATTTCTAACAGCACCTTACTGAGAATCTTAATGTTGGATAGACATTTCTTAGATCTTAAATAATACTACACGTAAATGTAAGATAATACCAGCCTGTGTACATATTTCAGCCTAGTCTAATCTAGCTCTTCAAAGCCTTTTCTTTTCTCCTCTTTTACCTGCTGCTTGTGGTCTATTTTGGGTTCGCTTTTCTCTGTTTGTCCCATCTTTGGCCTTATCTTCTTTTGCAGACCATTCCCAGCTGTTATGACAGGCTGGTGGTGGGGTGATATGATGGGCGAGTTGCCAAGATGCGCAATTATTGTTTTAAGTCAGAATTTCGTTTTTTTATTAGATAAAAGTGCAAGAAATTGTGTTTACTGACTATTAGTAGTTGATCTCTTCATTCCATGTTCTGGAACATATCCGGCTGAAGAGCAGCTTAATATTGTTGATTCTTCTGTTCACTTTTTGACAATTTGTTTGGTGCTATGGAAGTAGATTTATGGTTATAAACTCAACCCCTATTGATTGCAGCAATAAAGATCAGTTTCTTGAGAAAAAAACTATAATGGTGCTTAAATTGTTCTGCCAAATGCGTCAGCATGGGACTTATGCTGTATTGTAGTGCATATATGCTATAATGATAAAATATGTGCAAGTAATCCTTTTCATTTGTGATCTCCTATTCTCCTTACTCATCAAAGCCAACATAAGTTGACTGTGCCTTTTTTGTTGCCTGGCAGATATGGCCTCACATTGAGAAGTTGGATTCAGAGGTATTCACAGAAGACATACATCCTCTATTTCAGAAAGCAGTTTATTCTGGCCTACGGCAGCCAATCAACGGGGTTGGATCTGGCTGATATTCTGTTGTAACTTAATCTGTTTCTGTTGGATCTGGCTGATATTCTGTTGTAACTTAAATCTGTTTCTGACATAATGTCTCGTCCCCATATCCATCTCGTTTTTAACCCATTATTTATTTACGTAAATGAGGCGAACAGATGGAAGAGAAGGAAATTTGAGTTTAGCTGCCAAGTTCATGACCAAATTGTTGTTTCATTGTTTGGTTAGTAGAACAATGACAAAAAACTACAAATTGGCAGCTGAGATCTTGAAATTTCTGCGGACAGGTGATTACTAATGTAGTTCAAAAGGAGCAATTCTGACAGACTTCTGCCATTTGTGGCCTGGTTTCCTACATTAGTCTAGTCTTTAAGAGCATTGATTTTCTACTTCCAATGTTCCATTTCCATTTTTTTTTCCTTTTCCGTTTACCTGTTTTTGCATGTGGTCTTTCCACATGGATACCTCACCGGGAGCTATTTGTCGAACAAATTGATCCTCTTCAACTAACTACAGATGATAAGATACGCGAAATTTGAACAGAAACCGCACTTTAGATGTATGCTCTACATTACAGGAAAAAAAATTCCTTACCCTAGTGGTGTAAATTGACATCACATAGCATGTCTACAAACACAACATCAAACAAAAACCAATCAACTTAGAGCACATTACGGTTAAGATTGGCTGCTTATCAACAAACAGTTAAGATTGGCTGCTTATCAACAAGCAGTTAAGATTGGCCAAGTACTAAGCCCAAATCCAACTAGTCAAAGCATGTCATCAAGTTTGAAGCGAAATTTAGCAATTAAAGTTCTAAATTTATATCGAATTGGATTACTATTGCAGGCATCTCATGTGGATAATCCGAAAAATTATGTGTCGGGTTTTGGGATCGCAAGCATCAAGGTATAAATCTTTGAATGTTATTGAATGTGATTCCAAATCATATCATCCGTGATATAGAGCTTCTTATACCTCGTGGCACCATCATCCAACATGTGTACGAGGAAGTTAATAATGTTGCTCTCTTGAAAAAAGGGGTCCTTCTCATAACGGACAAAAGATTTATGGGGACACTGAAGATCTACCAAAAGCAAGTATAGATGCTTTAAATTTTAATAAAATTTTGCGGAGGATTTCGTTAAAAAAAAGGTATAAATCTTTGGAAGGCAAAGACTTCTAACCATCAGGATCCAAGCATGCAATGATCTTGGTATTGATACCAGGTAATGGTCTAGGTTCCGCAGTTTTTAAAACATCATCTGTGTCTATTGCAATCTGATAAGATGCAAGAAATCAATCTCCACTTTTGGCCATGTTTGGAGTTTTTGCTTTAAGTACTACTTAAAGCACCATCCAAACATCACCTTGGTCATATACCATGGTGAATTTAAGCACCATTCAAACATCACCTTGGTCATATACCATGGAGAATTTAAGAAAAAAAGGCAAACAAAAGAATAAAAAACAGAACATGCTACACAGTTCAATATCTTGGACGCCACAAAAACAAAATCTTCTTTAGAACAGATTCAGGAGAAAGGAATGTTTATACCTGAGCATAACCATTTCGTTTCTCATATTCAGTGACCCCTCAGTTGGACGTCAGCTCAAGCACGGCACTTTTATCTTCAGGGCCATAGCCCACCATTGCTAATGTATACAAAAACCACAACCGACATTTGTACAGATGCATACATTTTTATTGATCAAAATAAGAAAAAAGAAACCCCCTCCCCACCGGAAAACCCTTATTTTAGTGATAAGTAAGAAAGATGGAAGTTCTAAAGCCATGACCTAAAGAAAGAAGCAAAACAATTGACATACAAATATAGGGTAATAGTGAAATAGTGAGAAAGCTCATGTTACCCTGTATTCTGGCTCGTCTGCGGAGAAGCTCCACGCCAAATGCCTATAATAAAAGGAGATGCATACTGAGAATCATACACACGACTTAAAACAGAGACACAAAAGCAGCACCATCTTTGCACTGGAGACTGTAAATCACAACAGATACATCAGTTCAATCATTCCAGAAAAGCTCTCACCTTCTCGAAGAAATTTATGGACCGATAAAGATCACCAACACGAAGCATAACTTGACAGAGTGCGTAATAAAAACCTAACCGTGCGTCATGAACACCATTCTTGAGGTAAAATATAGTGTATGAGTTAATCATCGAAAAATCTCAAAGTACACAATAGAACCTAAACGTGCGTCATGAACACAATTCTTGTGAACATACAATCTAATCATCGAAAAAGCTTCAGCTTTCTGGGTTCGGGCATTAAGAAGTCTAAATATATTGACAAGGTTATACACAGACACACAAGTGTAAACTTAACACCCCCTTTCGCCGATCGGCTTGGCAGGCAATATACTTTGATTCATCAGCAAAAATGAAAACATTATTAATGAGCAACCACAATATGCAAGAAGCTTACAAGGACAAATCCGAAGCCAATCAACAAGATAAAAACATTTCCTACATGCTAGAAGAACAGCAAAAGAAGATGCAGCAGAAACCAAAAAAACTAATAACCTGTACCCAACCAAAAGACCCATAACAAACTGCTGCCAAAACACACAAAAAAACTCCCTCAAACCATCAAAGTATCAGCTCCATTTGTTATGCTCAGCAGCTCCAACAAGCCCTAAAGTCTCTTGCCGCCTAAAACTCTGCCATAAAAGTGCTGCTTTACGTTTGATCCTTTGTGCCCAGAGAATGCTATGCAGTCTCCACTTTCGGACCTGGCAAAGAGAACAAGTCTTTTCCTCTGAGTACCTCTCTCATTTGCGGAGCAAAGAAAGCTGGCTTTGCCCCAGCTACCGTTATCCTTGGGAAACCAAAAGAGCTAGCCATGGAAATAGATGCAGTCTCTCCCTTGGCCTTTGGAGAGGAGAAGTCGGAGACGAACAAATCCTTGGCACAAGTACTTTTGCCTCCTGCGCCCTCACTAGTAAAGGCGCTCTTCGACAAAGGAGGCATTCTGGTAGGAGTCCCAACCACCGCAGAAGCAGCCATCAGTCCAGGAGAGAAGAAAGCTACATTTCTTTGATCCACCTTCCCGGGCAGGGAAGAGAACGAAAATAAGGAGCGGATGGTTGTGGTGGTAGGTTCTAGGAATTTGCGCGGCGGGGTGAACTCCACTGTCGTGTTCAATTTCCTCTGGTGCTGGTGATGTTGCTGCACCCCCTCGATCCATCGTACTGTAGCGATCCGAGCTGAACGATTTGGGTCATATTCTATCTTTTCTACGATGCCCATAGACGAAGTGCTTCGTTTCAGATCAATTCTTCGGAGCAATCGCTTCGATCGGTCGGTGAAAAGACGTAATACGCCCTGAGGAATTCCTACCACCAGACTTCCTCGAGGATAAAAAGAAAACGAACCAAACAAATGAAACAAAAATTTGAAGAGAAAGAGATGATGCAATTGAACACTCAACAAATCAATTTTAATTCCTTGACTTATATATTCAATTGAACCTTTTCCGAATCAATGCGAACAATAATCCCTCAAAATTAAGCATAATTTTCATGCAACACTAACAGTTAATTGCTATACTCGAATGCTACTACTCTCCTACCAATAATCTCTGGTTCTACAAACATAGAACATTTGCCAATTGAGTTGTACGTGATAAAATGCATTACAATAACGTATTTTGAGGACGTAAATTGTAAATTAAATAAGCATAGTTTCACAAGTACAGCGAACAAAATACACTCCCTCGAGGGAAAAAAACTAATTCCAACTTGCATAGTTGCATAGTAAAAATCTAATACAGAATCTGACCATTACCGATGTTCGATACAACGAGCCTCTACACAGGTAATAGAGGTGAACTAAAGACTATCGGAAGGAGGGGAGGGGAAGACCTTCGAGGGCGCTCCGACGTTCTAGTTAGAACAAGGACTTAAGGAGGGCTGAGGTTGAGGGTTAATTCTAAAGCAACTTAAGTGCAGGTAGTGTAAGTGTGAATGAATCTTGAACTCCCATACTTCGGCTTATTTATAGTCATCCGAGAAGAGGTCGTTCACGTGGGGAAGGCATGGGTCTACCCCTATGATCCCGGGATTCAGAGGCAAGTCTTAATAGCGTGATCAAGGCGTTGAGTGTGTCAGGGTGGTCGCGTGTTTCAGAGGGATTAGGCCCGCTAATCACGCTCGACGTGGCGGTGGCGTTCCTGGCTTGTCCCACTTATGCCTTTTAATGCTGAGAAGGCTTGACACGTGTCGTAGTCCTATAGGTGACACCAGAGTCCACGTGTGGGTTTCTTACTGGACCAGGGTGTTGTAGGTTACATCACAGGCCCCTTACTTCCTCAGGTACATGTACCTTGAGGAAGTAAAACGTGATGTGTCGTGGCAGAGCGTTTATACTTGTGATTTTTTGAGAAACGGAACAGAGCCTTAGTTAGGGAAAATTTGGCCGAGCGTATGCAGAGCAGTTCATACGCTCGGACTTGGAGAATTTAGGTTGAGTGTATACAAGGCAGCTCATACGCTCGGACTCGAAGAAATTTGGTCTAGTGTATGCAAAGCAGCTCATACGTTCGAACTTGGAGAAATTTGGCCGAGCATATGCAAAGCAGCTCATACGCTCGGACTTGGAGAAATTTGACCGAGCGTATGACAAGCAACTCATACACTCGGACTTGGAGAAATTTGACCGAGTGTATGACAAACAACTCATATGCTCGGACTTGGAGAAATTTGGCCGAGCGTATGCAAAACAGCTCATATGTTCGGACTTGGAGAAATTTGGTCGAGCGTATGACAAACAGCTCATACGCTCGGACTTGGAGAAATTTGGCCGAGCATATGCAAAGCAGCTCATATGCTTGGACTTGGAAAAATTTGGCCGAGTGTATAACAAGCAGCTCATACGCTCAAACTTGAAGAAATTTGGCCGAGCGTATGCAAAGCAGCTCATACGCTCGGACTTGGAGAAATTTGGTCAAGTGTATGCAAAGCAGCTTATACGCTCAGACTTGGAGAAATTTGGGGATAGCCTCTTCCACGTGCTTTTTTGCTTTGGGCCCATGAGTTTTTCTTTGGGCCCATGGGCTTTTCTTTGTTTTAGGCCCATGGGCTCTTTTTACAGGTGCAATAAATTATGGTGGCGGCTTTCTTTTAATGATGATGCATTGGGTATAGTAAAGGTCATGCTTTAATGACAGCTGGCATCTTGGGAAGAGGGAACGGTGCCTGGGTGATGGCAAAAGTCACGTCCTTTCATTTGGAGGGTTAAGTTAATGCTTCCTCATTTCTGTTACGGCAACTCCTATATAAGGAGATCCTTCTTCATTTTTCCTTGCTTACAATTTTTTCAAGAGATCTTCGAGAGCACAAAGTTAGGGAGAAACAGCTTGAGAGCGCTCAATTTTCTTAGAAGTTACCCAAACAATTCCTTGGTGAGTACAATGTCTGACGAGAGTAAGCTTAGCAGAGATCTTTCGAGGGAGTTGGAGGAAGCAATGGACGTTTCCTCCAATGATGGGGTCTCTTCTCTGGAGGCTGTCTCTCGGGAGGGCACCCTGGCTCTCGTGCTTTATGTCCCCGAGGGAGATGATGGAGAAAGTGAGGAGGGAGAATCTTCTAGGGAAGTTGTTGACCGGGCATTTTTGGGCATAAAGGAGGACGACACGGAGGCCGAGAGGGAGTAGTGGATGTTCAAGGCGAACTCCATCTCGAGCGTGGTGGAGGAGGTTGAACTCGTGGGGATGAGGATAAAGTATAAAATCCCCATAGAGTACCACCTGAGGGCACCAGAGGGTGGAGAGAGGGCATGTGATGCCCTTCCGAGCCATCCGCCTTATGAGCTGTACGTTTACAAATAATATCTAAAGGCAGGGCTTAGGCTCTCTCTCCACGCGTTCTTCTGCTCAGTGCTCAGATACTTCAGTATTATGCTGAGTCAGCTGGTGCCCAACTCAATCCAGCTGATCTTAGCATTCATTGCCATGTGCCAAGAGGTGAGTGGGGTGATGAACATAAATGTGTTCAAAGCCCATTTTCAGATAGCCCGGCTTAGGCAAAGCGGGTGGGTCATAGTCAACTCGAGGGCTCAGAAGAGCGTGCTGAAGAAGAAACCCTCTTTCATAAAGAGGTGAAAAGGGTTATTCTTCTTCATAAGTAGTGCTGAGAGCTTCGGTGTCCCCCTCGATTGGAGCTTGGACTGTGTTGGCAAATGCAAGAAACCGCACCTTTTTCACTGAGAGCAAGAGACGCTGAAAGCTATGCTGACCGCGCCATTAGATATCAAGGTGCTTAGAGATAATGAAGAACTCCTCAGGCGCTGCCTTTGCCTTCCTAGCCTTCTAGTAAACCTTGAGCACGGTAGCCCTTAGTCTTTTAGTTTATTAAAATTTGATTTTTGTTTCTAAGTTACTAACGCCCTTCTGTTGTGCAGAGATGGAGATGGCCGCTCAGGCGAGGGAGAGGGCCAAACGCATGGCCCGGGAGAAAAAAAGGGTCGCAGAGGCCAGCAGCTCTGCCCAGGAGCAGAGGAAGAAGGCTCGAACTTCAACCCCGGTGCCTATTCTTGTGGAGAGCCCTCTGAGGCTTCCTGTTTCAGAAGCAGCGGTGGTTCCTGCTGCATCATCCCCTGCCCCGAGGCCATCATCTTCTAGGAAGGGGTCGGGGGTTGCTATTCCCTTCGTGCCCAAATGGGCACTAAAGGTCCACGACTTGGTGTTTGGGCACCCCCGAGTCACTCATGAGCATCTTATCATGGGGATTCCTCCCCGTGATATGCTGGAGCTCTCGAGAAAGCCCTTCGAGGGGTTTTGCTTTGCTATGGAGGTTGTGGCTTCCCAGGTACAGCATTTCTTCCCTCGTCCTAACTTTTTAATCAGTTTTCATATTGCAACTGTTTTTCACAAGGCCATTTTTTTGTTTCAGACCGAAGTCCTTGTCGGGGTCCTCACTCGGCATAACGCTGATATGGCCGAGCGTATGGCCAAGACTGAGCATAAGCTAGATGAGACCCAGGACTTGGTTCGGGCCCTGTCTTTCTCACCCGAGGCGACCGAAAGGGCCAACGAGGACGCCATATTCGAGAGGGATCACCGGTGTAAAGCTGAGGACACCCTCAGGAAAGAGAGGGACCTGATCCAGGCTGAGTTGGAGGAGGTCCGTTGCCAGGCTACGGAGAGTGAGGAGGCTCTGCTGGAGAAGGGAGACGCTCAATTCTTGGCGGGCTTCAGCGAAGCCAAGAGGAAGGCCGATTCCCTCTTCCCGAAGGTTGACTTTTTCGGCCTTGACCTAGGGGCCTTCTCAGGGGAGTCAGGTACTGCTGCTGCTGGAGGGGAAGCAGAGGACACCACTGCAGCCGGTGTCCAGAAGGCTCCAAAGAGCAAAGCCCAGGAGGCTTCAGAGAGCAATGCTTAGGAGGCCCCGGCATCATAAGATATATTTTCTTTGTTTTTTGTATCCAACGCCGATAGTGCCTAATTTTGTACTTATATTCTTAACTTAATGAAATTTTGGAATTTTTCATCAAACTTCATACTTTATTATTCTTTTACTTTCCACTTTTATATTTTCACTTTATTGATAAAACTTATGGAGGTTTTCCACGTTCCAAGTACAAGGGACTGGGTTGCCATCTAATTCGTCGAGTTCGAAAGTGCCCATCTGACAAACTCTTCGAATTCTGTATGGGCCTTCCCAATTCAGAACGAGTTTTCCCGTGTGTTGAGGACGGGACACTTCGCATTTCCGAAGGATAATGTCATGGAGTTTGAAGTTCCTGTTCTGAACTCAGGAGTTAAAATATCAGGTTGTCTTCTGTTGGTACTCAGCTAAACGGATTTGGGATTTGTCCTAGGCTTCGTCAACCAAGTCCACGTTCATCCATAAACTTTCCTCATTGTTACTTGGTTTAAAATACTGCACGTAAATCGATAGTATTTTGATCTCGATCGGGATGGAGGCTTCCGAACCGTACATCATGAAGAACATGGTTTCTCTTGTTGGCGTATGTACAGTTGTCCGATAGACCCAGAGAACATTAAGGAGCTGGTCAGCCCATTGCCTATCCACTTTGTCGAGTCTTTTCTTGATTCTTTGGAGAAGTGTTTTGTTGGTGACTTCGGTCTGACCATTGGCCTGTGGGTATCCGACCGATGAGAATCGATGCTCAATTTGGAGATCTTCACAGAATGTTTTAAACCAATAGTTATTGAATTGCTTTCCGTTATCGGTGATCAATACCCAAGGAATCCTGAACTGACACACGATCGATTTCCAAATGAAATTTCGGGTTTGATAATCTGTGATACTGGCCAGTGGCTCTGCATCGACCCACTTGATAAAGTAATTGATGACCACGATGAGATGCTTCTTTTGTTCGATTGTTGTAATGAATGGGCCAAGGATGTCCATCCTCCACATAGCAAAGAGGAGGGGACTAGTGATCGTAGTGAGGGGATTAGCAGGCTGGTGCGCTACTGAGGAATGCTGCTAGTAGTTTCTACATTTCTTGACTAAATCAACTGCATCTTCTTTCATTTTGAGCCAGTAATACCCCTGGCGAAGAACCTTGAAGGCTAGGGCTCAACCTCCTAGGTGATTTCCATATATGCCTTCGTGGACTTCTCGGAGGGCGTAATCGGGCTCGACAAGGTTGAGGCACCTTAAGTAAGGCATAGTCAGAGCCCTCTTACATAACTGCCCATTTATGATCGTGTACCGAGAGGCTCGGGAGATTAGCTTTTTGGCCTCGCATTTTTGTTCGGGAACTTCTCCATTCCTCAAATACCGGAGGATTGTGTTCATCCATGTTTCTTCCTCTTCAACCGACAAGACCGGGCCCTCATCTATGCTAAGAGCGGAAAGGGTTTCCAAGTAGACAGCTTGGGTTGGTTCTAGGTGTCGGGATGAGGCCAAGCTGGCCTGAGCATCTGCTTTGGAGTTTTCAGCCTGTGGGATTTGAGTTATTCGGAACGTTTTGAACTTTGCAGCGAGTTTTTTTACCTTTTAGAGATACTGGACGAGCTTCTCTCCACTGGTCTTGAATTCCCCCATTACCTGACTTACTACCAACTGGGAGTCGTTGAATATGTCTAGAACCCTGGCAGCCAATGCTTTGGCCAATCTTAGGCCAACCAGTAGGGCTTCGTATTCTGCTTCATTGTTGGAGGTTTTGAATTCAAACCTCAATGAGTACTCGACTGCGAAGCTATCGGGGCTGCAGAGGATGAGTCCTGCTCCGCTTTCCACCGTATTTGAGGATTCATCCACATGGAGAGTCCACCTTGGAGGTTGTCCATCAAACTCTGTTTTCGTTGCTTCTCCTGGATCTATGGATAGGGTCGTTTCTACAATGAATTCGGCCAAGGCTTGGCCCTTTACTGCTTTCCGTGGATGGTACTGGGTATCAAATTCCCTTAGCTCTACCACCCACTTTACCATTCTCCTAGAAACATTTGGGTTATATAGGACCTGCCTCAGAGGTTGATTTGTTAGAAGGATGACTGTGTGCGCCTGAAAATACAGTCGGAGTTTTTGTGTAGCTATCACGAGAGCATAAACCATCTTCTCAATAGGAGGATACCTTATTTTTGTTTCATAGAGGATTCTACTGATATAGTATATGAGTCTCTGAATTCCTTTTTCTTCTCAGATCAGGATAAAGGCCACAGTGCCTTGCCCAGCTGATAAGTACAAAAATAGCTCTTCACCTGGGAGTGGTTTAGTTAAGAGCGGGAGTGAGCTCAGACCCAAGACTCGGTCATCTAAATTGATCTAACTAACAAGTCCATACTACATGCACATATTGATCAGACATATACATATAAGGAATTTAAATAAAAGCAAGTATTAATTAAGTTAAGCAACACAACATAAATATTGCAAAGGCACCAATACTAAATTTATTGAGTAAACATAATTAGGGCTTCAACCAAGCCCTACTAAGAATTTAATCACACATAATAAAATAAAAAGGAAAGAAGAATCCCAAAAACATTATGGAGAAGAGTCGTTAATTCGTCTCCACAATCTCTTCCTTCGGGCTCGTCCAGCCTCCGGCCTCCCGACTTAAAACTAAACTAAAACTAAAAGAAGATTGAAAGATAAAAGAAAGGATATCTAATTTGTGTTTTTGCAAGTGTATTTATAGGGGTTGAATAATCCTATAAGACTCAGGAAACCCTAAATTTCCTAAAACATAAAAACTCCTTTATTTACAAAACTGGTTATGCTGCTTTACTGTTCACGCCCGTACATGTGCGCTCGATCGAATTCGTGGTGCACTCGATCACCAATCTACGCTCGATCGCACAGAGGAGTGTGCTCGATCGCAAGTCTGCGCTCGATCGCACAAAGGAATGCGCTCGATCGCACTCTAGCCAGCAGCTGCTCCAGGATATCAAGATTTCTTCCTTTAAGTGCCAAAAATGCTTCTTTTTCTCCAAGACCCTGTAAAAACGTGTAAAACACAAAAGTGAAGTAAAATAGACTAAAATATATAGACAAAAAGCTTAACAAATGTAAATTAAGGGGCTTAAATATGAAAATTTAAACACTTATCATACCCCTAAACTTACATATTGCTAGTCCCTTAGCAATACAAAACTGAAAACTAAATGAAAAATAAAGGTACATAAATAAATCCATTATTCATGGTTTCCACAAAAGTTAAGGTATCGCACAAAACCATGACATGCATTCACGAGCAAGCTTAAAAATACAAACACATCTTCGTAATGAATCCAAGTTTTAAACGTTGATTACTTACATGGGGCAGGTTAAGGCATCATAAGTCTGATTTTTAGTGTGTGGTGAATTAGTGCATATAAGATGGGGCTTCCACATAATTTTAGTGTATAGGGTTTCAGTGTCTTAACATTCATCGAATTTCCTATTAGAATGACCACAAGTGGCATAGTTTTCTTTCTCTCTTTTTTTTCTTTTATTATGAGCTTTTTTTTTTGCCAAGTTGAGTTCCATTAAGCTTTCTAGTTGACCCATATAGCGAGTGTTTAGCCAATGACTCCCAAACCAAATGGTTTTAGGGCATTAGGTGTAGAGACACCCCTAAGAACTTACTAACTCGAGTAAAAAAGGCTACGAAACTAACTGGTCTTAATGCTTCCAAGCAAAATTCTCACCTTTTGACGTGACACGCACTGCTTACCGAGGCAAGATGGCCAGTTACTTAGTGGAAAGTTTGGTTACTGATCATTAGGAGCACTTTTATTTTTGAGCAATAACAATTTTTTTTTCTTTTTTCCTATGCCAAAGTGTGAATCTAACAAGTCATCCGGTTCACAGTTAAGCCGAAGAAACATACATAAAAATTACATGTCATACCCCACACAATTATATGCTAATGTGCTCGTGTTAGTTTAGGTCAAACTTGTGAATCCTTAAATGCCTAAAAGTAAGTGATTAAGGTTTAAAACTTAATTATTAGCCTATGTGTTCAAGGTTTTAAGTTCACTTATGAAGTCAAATCATCGTATTTGTTTAGATCAACCAAAAAATTTTTAGAACAAAATGAACATGTATTTATCTTTTAAACAAAAAAATTGGGACATAATGTGTGTGTGAATGTGTCCCCATATCCCCAAACCTAAAATTGCGCATTGTCCCCAATGTGTGAAAAGCATGGAAGGATCTGACCTAGGAGATGGAGAACTCGTTGGGCTGGCATGGCTCATAGCACGCCCCCAAACTTGAACGGATGTACACAACGTCCCTAAAAAGAAAAGAAAAACTAACGTAATATGGGAAAACAAAGAGTACGAAAAAATAAATAAATAATAAAAAAAACAATAAAAAGATAAGTTGTAGGGTGCCTCCCATGAGCACTAAGTTTAATGTCTTCAGCCTGACCAAGCCTTATTTTTTCCCAAAACTAAGATTAGCAGCAACTAGCACAGGTGATGTCTTATTTTCTCCTATATAAACACAAGTTAAGTGCTTTGGCAATTTCTTCAACTCCAAATTCGGTGCCTGGACAATAAAATGGAAAATAGTATTAATGGGCCCAAGAATTTCAAATGGATCGGTGTACTTACTTGGAGGCTTTGGAAAGGCCTCAAGAAGGTGCTTAGTGTCAATGATGTCATCAGTAACATCCTTGCATTTGGGCTCAATATCCGATCGTGGGACACTATAAGTAAGAGCGGTTTCTACTGGATCAATGTAATGGATCTGAAAAGCTTCCTCAACAACACTTTGTATCATGCATACATTAAAACATTTTATATTATCTGGGGGTAATTTTAATGCATTATATCTTTTGATTTAAACCTTCTCACCATTTACCTTCTCCATCTCACTTACTTTGGATGTGGGTGCTTGTGCAGGCTCATCAGCTCCTATGATCTTACCATTTGTTAGAGTTATCACTGCATTTAGTTGTTGATGTCCTATTTGAGTAGGTAGTGGTTGGACTGGAAGTTCACCCAACCTTCTTTCACTTAGTTCCTTAGCCAATTTCCCCATTTGTTCCTCGAGTCTTTGAATGGCTTGCTAATGTTTGTAATGGTTTGTTTTTGCTCAGTCATGAACTGTTCTTGTGAAATCATCAATTGCCTTATAAGACTCTCTAGGTCACTATTTTATGATTTTGGCACTAGTTGGGCTGCTGGTTGGAAGTGTCATTCTTGTCCTTGAAGATTCAAAGCATTTTGAGTGTTGCTCCATGAGAGGTTGGGGTAGTTCTGCCATCCAGGATTGTAGGTATTTGCATATGCGCTATTCGGTCCCTCATAATTTGCTTGCTCTTGATTTGGAGTTGAATACAGAGGACAAATATAAGTATTATGATCAAAATGAGAGCATATAGCACATATCTGGCGTTGTGTAGCCTGTGGACTATGTGAGTTGTTCTGATCAGCCATGGCTTTTATAAGCATGTCTAGCTTCTTTCCATAGCAGCCATCTGATTCGAAGATCCATCATTGAAGCTCACCTCATACATACCCTTGCTTTTAATTCCTTGTCTACCTCTCGAGGAGAATTGTTGGATGTGCTCACTTAATGTCTTAAATAACTCCAAGGCTTCTTCATTAGTCTTCTCCATCAGCACACCTCCACAACTAGAATCCACTATACCTTGATTTATGCCACTGAAACCTTTATAGAAAGCTAGGACCAGCTCATCTTGAGGTAAGTTGTGATGTGGACATTTGAGTAGCAGCTCATTAAAGTGTCTCCATGCCTCGAAGAAAAGGTCTCCATCCCTCTGTTGGAAGGATTGAATCTCCTTCCTCATCTGCCTTGTCTTTTGGGCTGGAAAAAATTTCCTTATAAATCTACTGGATAACTCTTCCCAAGTATGGATGGAATCTGCAGGCAATGAATGATACCACATTTTAGCGTTATCTTTTAATGAAAAAAGGAAAAAAAATTAACCTGATTCCCTCTTGATCTAGGCCCCGAATATGCTGGAACTTGCAGAGATCACAGAATTCTCGAAGGTGCAAGTGTGGATCCTCAGCAGGTGTACCCCTAAAATGAGTCAAGGCACTGAGTATCTGCGGAGATATGTAATAATTTTCTTCCACCTTAAGTTGATATGCAATGCATGACGGATGGTTGAGGTTCTGTGGAATGAAGGATTACTTCATAGGTCTCCGTTCTGGTGGCAGTTGGTTGTAAAGTTGTTCCATTGGTGCTTCACCCTCAAATTCTTCTTCTTTCTCCCCGAAGTTGTTTCTAGGACTCTTTCGAATGATCTGCTCACTCTCTATGTCAAGTGGAAGGATGGTTGGGTTCCTCACTCGAAGCCCTTGCATGAATCAGCAGGAATACCTTAGTACAGCAGCTTCAATACTGCTGCTCGGGTAGTCTCTGGACTATTTGTGCTCGAGCACTCCAAGCACTACGCTCGATCGCACCAGTACACTCGATCGCAATTAGGTTTGCACTCGATCGTAGTGCTAGAATTAGCACTGATGCACACCTGAAACAGAAAGCAAGAAAATAACAAAAACGAATAATTAAGTTAGATAGTTGATGAAAATAAAATAAAATAAAACAAAACAGATTAAGAAAAATATTTAATGAAAAATAAGAAAATAAAATTGAATAAAATAAGAAAAATAAACGGGAAATAATTCTAAACAGAAATTTATCACAATTCCCACCAACGGCGCCAAAAACTTGTTGGACGAAAATATACTTAAATAAATAAGTAGATAATCGCACTCGTTTTACTTGCAAGTGCACAAGGTCAACAGTGTAGTATAGTGTGCGAATGCAAGATCATCTCCACAGGGATTGGTGAATTTCGATTTAGAATTATATTCACAATGTAATAGAAATAATAAAAGAGTTGATTTTGAAAAAGATAAAATAATAAGGATAAAGGCGTAGGGACTTGATATCCACCACTAATTATGCTACCACAACAAAACAGTATGCCAATGCTTTACTTATGTCATGAATATCTAATGTTTGTCAACCTAAGGGCATGATATCTACTCCTTAAGCTATTGATCTCCCTAAGCAACGAGTTAGGCATGGTATCTACTCTAACTCTTTTCTCTCTCAAGGGATTCAACATGGTGTATGATGAGTTGTTCCTTAAGAGAGCATAGGATCTGTGGAAATCGACAACCACATGGGACCTAGGGTATGGTATCTACTCTTGGTTTCCCATGTTGATTAACCCAAGAATCTGGTGTAGATATCTTTTGTTACTAATGTCAGACCCAGGACTCGGTCATCCAAATTGATCTAACTAACAAGTCCATACCACATGCACATATTGATTAGACATATACATATGAGGAATTTAAATAAAAACGGGTATTAATCAAGTTAAGCAACACAACATAAATATTGCAAAGGCGTCAATACTAAATTTATTGAGTATACATAATTAGGGCTTCAACCAAGCCATACTAAGAATTTAATTACACATAATAAAATAAAAAGGAAAGAAGAAACCCAAAAACATTATGGAGAAGAGTCGTCAATTCGTCTCCACAATCTCTTCATTCGGGCTCGTCCGACCTCCAGTCTCCCGACTTAAAACTAAACTAAAACTAAAAGAAGATTGAGAGATAGAAGAATGGATATCTAATTTGTGTTTTTACAAGTGTATTTATAGGGGTTGAATAATCCTAGAAGACTCAGGAAACCCTAAATTTCCTAAAATATAAAAACTCCTTTATTTCCAAAACTGGTTCTGTTGCTTTACTGTTCACGCCCGTACATGTGCGTTCGATCGCCAATCTGCGCTCGATCGCACTCTAGCCAGCAACTGCTCCAGGATTTCCAGATTTCTTCCTTTAAGTGCCAAAAATGCTTCTTTTTCTCCAAGATCCTATAAAAACGTGTAAAACACAAAAGTGAAGTAAAATAGACTAAAACATATAGACAAAGAGCTTAACAAATGTAAATTAAGGGGCTTAAATATGAATAAATAAGCACATATCACCCCCCCCCCAAACTTACATATTGCTAGTCCCTTAGCAATACAAAACTAAAAACTAAATGAAAAATAAAGGTACATAGATAAATCCACTGTTCATGGTGTCCACAAAAGTTAAGATATCGCACAAAACCATGACGTGCATTCATGAGTAAGCTTAAAAATACAAACACGTCTTCGTAATGAATCCAAGTTTTAAACGTTGATTACTTACATAAGGTAGGTTAAGGCATCACAAGTCTGATTTTTAGTGTGTGGTGAATTAACACATATAAGATGAGGCTTCCACATAATTTTAGTGTATAAGGTTTCAGTGTCTGAACATTCATCAAATTTCCTATCAGAATGAACACAAGTGGCATAGTTTTCTTTTTTTTTTCCTTTTATTATGAGCTTTTTTTTTTGCCAAGTTGAGTTCCATTAAGCTTTCTAGTTGACCCATGTAGCGATTGTTTAGCCAATGACTCCCAAACCAGATGATTTTAGGGCATTAGATGTAAAGACACCTCTAAAGACTTACTAACTCGAGTAAAAAAAGGCTACGAAACTAACTTGTCTTAATGCTACCAAGCAGAAATTCTCACCTTTTGACGTGAACACTCAATGCTTACTGAGAAAAGAGGGCCAGTTACTCAGTGAAAAGTTCTTTTAATGATCATGACGGGCACAATTTTCATCTTTTGACGTGAACACTCAATGCTTACTGAGGCAAGAGGCCCAGTTACTTAGTGGAAAGTTTGTTTAATGATCTTTAGGAGCACTTTATTTTCTTTTTTTTGCGCAATAATAATCTTTTTTCTATTTCCCTATGCTAAAGTGTTCATCTAACAAGTCGCCAGGTTACAGTTAAGCCATGGAAACATACCAATTAAAGCTACATGTCATACCCCACACAATTATGTGCTAATGTACTCGTGTCGGTTTAAATCAAACTTGTGAATCCTTAAATACCTAAAAATGAGTAATTAAAGTTTAAAACTCAATTATTAGACCATGTGTTCACGGTTTTAAGTTCACTTATGAAGTCAAATCATACTATTCGTTTAGATCAACCAAAATTTTTAGAACAAAATGAACATGTATTATCTTTTTTTTAAAAAAAAAAACTGGGACAAAGTGTGTGAATGTGTCTCCCATACCCCCAAACTTAAATTGCACATTGTCCCCAATGTGTGAATAACATGGAAAGATCTAACTTGGGAGATGGAGAATTAGCTGGGCTGGCATGGCTCATAACATACCCCCAAACTTGAACGGATGCACATATTGTCCCTAAAAAAGAAAAACTAACGTAATACGGGAAAACAAAAAGTAAATAAATTACAGTAAATATGAACAACAATAAAAATAAAAGGATAAGCTATGGAGTGCCTCCCATGAGCGCTAAGTTTAACGTCTTCAGCCGGACCAAGCCTTATTTTTCCCCAAAACTAAGAGTGGCAGCAGCTAGCATAGGAAGTGTCTTATTCTCTCCCATATGAGCATAAGGTAAGTGCTCTGGCAACTGCTTGAATTCCAAGTTAGGTACCTGTACAATAAAAGAGAAAATAGTATTAGTAGGCACAAGAATTTCAAATTGATCGGTGTACTTACTTGGAGGCTTTGGAAAGGCCTCAAGGAGGTGCATAGTGTCAATGATATCATCAGTAACATCCTTGCATTTGGGCTCAATATCCGATCTTGGGACACTATAGGTAAGAACGGTTTCTACTGGATTAATGTGATGGACCTGAAAAGCTTCATCAACAACACTTTGCGTCATGCATATATTAAAACATTTTATATTATCTGGGGGTAATTTTAATGCATTATATCTTTTGATTTTAACCTTCTCACCATTTACCTTCTCCATCTCACTTACCTTGGATGTGGATGCTTGTGCAGGCTCATCAGCTCCGATGATCTTACTATTTGTTAGAGTTGTCACAACAATTAGTTGTTGATGTCCTCTTGGAGTAAGTAGTGGTTGAACTGGAAATTCACCCAACTTTCTTTCACTTAGCTCCTTAGCCAATTTCCCCATTTGTTCCTCGAGTCTTTGAATGGCTTACTCATGTTTTGTAGTGGTTTATCTTTGTTCAGTCATGAACTGTTCGTGTGAAGTCATCAATTGCCTTATAAGACTCTCTAGGTCACTATTTTCTGATTTCGGCACTGGTTGGGCTGCTGGTTAGAAGTTTCATTGCTGTCTTTGAAGATTCAAAGCATTTTGAGTGTTGCTCCATGAGAGGTTGGGGTGGTTCTACCATCCAGGATTATAAGTATTAGCATATGCGCTGTTTAATCCCTCATAATTTGCTTGGTCTTGATCTATAGTTGAATACAAAGGAGAAGTGTAAGTATTATGATCAAAATGAGAGCATATAGTATATACCTGGCGTTGTGTAGCCTGCGGACAAGGTGATTTGTTCTGATCAACCATGGCTTTTATGAGCATGTCTAGCTTTCTTTCCATAGCAACCATCTGATTCGAAGATCGATCATTGAAGCTCACCTCATACATACCCTTGCTTTTAATTCCTTGTCTGCTTCTCGAGGAGAATTGTTGGGTGTGCTCACTTAATGTCTCAAACAGCTCCATGGCTTCTTCATTAATCTTCTCCATCAGCACACCTCCACAACTGGAATCCACTATACCTTGATTTATGCCACTCAAACCTTCATAGAAAGCTAGGAACAACTCATCTTGAGGTAAGTTGTGATGTGGACATTTGAGTAGCAGCTCATTAAAGTGTCCTCATGCCTCGAAGAAAAGGTCTCTATCCCTCTGTTGGAAGGACTGAATCTTCTTCCTCATCTGCCTTGTCTTTTAGGCTGGAAAAAATTTCCTTAGAAATCTACTAGATAGCTCTTCCCAAGTATGGATGGAATCTGCAGGCAATGAATGATACCACATTTTAGCGTTATCTTTTAATGAAAAGGGGAAAAGAATTAACCTGATTCCCTCTTGCTCTAGTCCCCGAATATGCTGGAACTTACAGAGATCACAGAATTCTCGAAGGTGCAAGTGTGGATCCTCAGCAGGTGTACCCCTAAAATGAGTCAAGGCACTGAGTATCTGCGAAGATATGTAATAATTTTCTTTCGCCTTAAGTTGATATGCAATGCATGAAGAATGGTTAAGGTTCTGTGGAATGAAGGGTTGCTTCATAGGTCTCCGTTCTAGTAGCAGTATGTTGTAAAGCTGTTCCATTGGTGCGTTACCCTCAAATTCTTCTTCTTTCTCCTTGAAGTTGTTTTTAGGCCTCTTTCAAATGATCTGCTCACTCTATATATCAAGTTGAAGGATGGTTGGGTTCCTCACTCGAAGCCCTTACATGAATTAGCAGGAATACCTTAGTGCAGCAGCTTCAGTACTGCTGCTCGGGTAGTCTATGGACTATTTGCGCTAGAGCACTCCAAGCACTACGCTCGATTGCACCAGTGCGCTCGACCGCACTTAGGTTTACGCTCGATCACAGTGCCAGAATTAACACTGATGCACACCTGAAACAGAAAGCAAGAAAATATCAAAAATGAAGAATTAAGTTAGATAGTTGATGAAAATAAAATAAAATAAAACAAAACAGATTATGAAAAATAAGAAAATAAAATTGAACAAAATAAGAAAAATAAATGGGAAATAATTCTAAACAAAAATTTAGCACAATCCCCGGCAACGGCCCCAAAAACTTGTTGGACGAAAATGTACTTAAATAAATAAGCAGATAATCGCACTCGTTTTACTTGCAGGTGCACAAGGTCAACAGTGTAGTATAGTGTGCGAATGCAAGATCATCTCCACAGGGATTGGTGAATTTCGATTTAGAATTATATTCACAATGTAATAGAAATAATAAAAGAGTTGATTTTGAAAAAGATAAAATAATAAGGATAAAGGCGTAGGGACTTGATATCCACCACTAATTATGCTACCACAACAAAACAGTATGCCAATGCTTTACTCATGTCATGAATACCTAATGTTTGTCAACCTAAAGGCATGATATCTACTCCTTAAGCTATTGATCTCCCTAAGCAACGAGTTAGGCATGGTATCTACTCAAACTTTTTTCTCTCTCAAGGGATTCAACATAGTGTATGCTGAGTTGTTCCTTAAGAGAGCATAGGATCTGTGGAAATCGACAACCACACGGAACCTAGGGCATGGTATCTACTCCCGGTTTGTCATGTTGATTAACCCAAGAATCCAGTGTGGATATCTTTTGTTACTAATGTCAGAGCCAGGACTCGGTCATCTAAATTGATCTAACTAACAAGTCCATACCATATACACATATTGATAAGACATATACATATGAGGAATTTAAATAAAAGCAGGTATTAATCAAGTTAAGCAACACAACATAAATATTGCAAAGGCATCAATACTAAATTTATTGAGTAAACATAATTAGGGCTTCAACCAAGCCATACTAAGAATTTAATTACACATAATAAAATAAAAAGAAAAGAAGAAACCCAAAAACATTATGGAGAAGAGTCGTCAATTCATCTCCACAATCTCTTCCTTCGGGCTCGTCCGGCCTACGGCCTCTCGACTAAAAACTAAACTAAAACTAAAAGAAGATTGAAAGATAAAAGAAAGGATATCTAATTTGTGTTTTTACAAGTGTATTTATAGGGGTTGAATAATCCTAGAAGACTCAGGAAACCCTAAATTTCCTAAAACATAAAAACTCATTTATTTCCAAAACTGGTTTTGCTGTTTTACTGTTCACGTTCGTACATGTGCGCTCGATCGCATTCGTGGTGCGCTCGATTACACAGAGGAGTGCACTCCATCGCAAGTCTGCACTCGATCGCACTCTAGCCAGCAGCTGCTCCAGCATTTCCAGATTTTTTCCTTTAAGTGCAAAAAATGCTTCTTTTTGTCCAAGACCCTATAAAAACGTGAAAAACACAAAAGTGAAGTAAAATAGACTAAAATGTATAGACAAAGAGCTTAACAAATGAAAATTAAGGGGCTTAAATATGAATATTTAAGCATCTATCAGTCTCGAGGTGGCGTCTACCAGTTGGTCGACTCAATGGGGGAAAGCTATCCTTTGGACAGGCTTTGTTTAGATTACTGAAGTCAATTCAGATCCGCCATTTACTGTTGGCCTTTCGAACCATCACTATGTTGGACACCCATTCGAGGTATTTCGCCTCTCAGACGAAGCCAACCTCAAGTAGTTTATCTATCTCAGCATTGATGGCAGCCAAACGTTCCGGGATGAAAGTTTTTTTCTTCTGGATGACTGGCCTGTATTTCAGGTCCACATTCAGGTGGTGCTCAATGGTTTTGGGGTCGAACCCAGGCATATCTTGCGTGGACCAAGAAAACAAGTCCTGGTTCTTCTGGAGGAGGGAGATGAGCTCTTCCCTAAGATTTTTGGAGAGGTTTGATCCTATCTGGATAATTCGGATAGGGTCTTCCCCAAGGAGCGCTGGGGTTAGTTCTTCCACTGACCGTCCTCTTGGGGTCTTCATTTCATCCCTGAGGTCTTCCACCTCGAGGGGCAGGGCTTCTCTCTTATTCCCTTCCTTTATAGCAATTAGATAACAGGACCAAAAAACTCTCTGATCAACTCTGACCATTCCCACCCCCTCACTGGTGGGAAATTTAACTTTCAAGTGGTACGTGGAGACAATGGCCTTCAGCTTGTTGAGGGTAGGCTGACCGAGGATCATGTTATAAGAAGAGGGTTGCTTTACTACCAAGAAAATGGTTTACACAGTGGATGTTCGTGGTGCTATCCTTGCAGTAACAGGGAGGACGATGCTTCCCTCGGCGAACGCTAGAGATCTGCCAAAGCCATAGAGAGGGGCCAGGGCCGGCTCTAAATACTCATCATTTAGCTCAATGTGCTAGAAGACGTCATAGAACAATATATCAGCCGAGCTTCCATTATCAATCAGAACATGTTGTACTTCATGATTGCCCACCATGAGGGAGACCACTACTGCGTCATCATGAGAAGTCTGTACAACTTTCAAGTCATCTTCCGTGAAGGAGGTCACTAGCCTCGACTTTCTTCGTTTATGAGGTCCATTAACAAAGGCCACGGTTTTGGCATAAGCCTTACCACTTTGCCTTAAGCTCCTTCCGGTGACAGGGCCTCCACATATTGTCTTGATGATACAAGTGGTAGTAACTACTTCTTGGTTATTTTGATTGAGTGCTTCCCGCTCGGCTATAGAGTCTCGCCGAGGGTATCGTCGCTTTCATTCTTGGAGATAGAGACCCCCAGGGTCTCTCCTTGACTAGATGGGCGCTTATCTCCTCTGGGACCTTGTAGACTTCTTTAAGTGCCCTTGGCTGATAAGGGCCTCAATATGTTCGTTTAGGGCATGACACTCTTCGGTATTGTGGCTGTAATTTTTGTGAAAAAAGGCACCATTGTCTTTAATCCCTGCTGAGGTACAATGTCTTTGGTGGCCACTAGAGGACTGACTTATCTTGAAGTTGCATGAGGACATTGGTCCTAGAGGCATTGAGAGGGGTGAAACAGTCGAGCCGGGGATGGGGTTTGTACCTATTTTCTTGGTGAAGTCTTTTGACCGTTCTTCTTAGTGGGTTAGTGTCATTTCTCTTCTTCTCTGTTTCTCCTTCTCTTTCCCTCCTAAATGCTTGGTCATCGTCCGCCAACATATACTTCTCTGCTCGAGCAAAAACCTCGTTTATGTTCTCGGGTGGGTACCGAGTGAGCTTGGAGCTGATGATCCCGGACCTCAGCCCATTCTTAAATGCCATCATTTAGACATTTGAGTCGAGGTGTGGGATTTCCCAGGCAGCTGTGTTGAACCTGGATATGTAGGCTCAGAGCCTCTCTCCACGATGTTGGATAATGTTGAACAGGCTCTCTGAGGTCTTTTTTGGTCTCTTGCTGCTGAGGAAGTGCGAAACAAAGGCATAGCTGAGTTCTCCGAAATTGCTAATGCTTTCCGGCTTCAGACAATGTGATAGGAGCTCAAATATTCATATTTAAGCCCCTTAATTAACATTTGTTAAGCCCTAGTTTATATTATTTTAGTCCATTTTACTTTATTTATGTGTTTTACATGGTTTTTATAGGTCTATGAAGAAAATGAAGCATTTTGGAAGGTTTTGGAGCTTAAAAGGAAGAAAACTGGAAAACCTGGAGCAGATACTGTCTGAAGTGCGATCGAGCGCACCAGGAAGAGCGATCGAGCGCACATGTACGGGTGTGAACAGTAAAGCGGCATAACCAGTTTTGGAAATAAAGAAGTTTTATGTTTTAGGAAAGTTTAGGGTTTCTGAGCCTTCTAGGATTATTCACCCCCTATAAATACACATGTAAAGCACATACAATGAGGGTCTAATCCCTTCTTTTATCTTTCAATCTTCTTTTAGTTTTAGATCGGGAGGCCGGAGGCCAGAAGGAGACCATGGAGAGGAATTGACGACTCTTCTCACGGGTTTCTTCTTTCTTTTATTTTTATTATGTGTACTTAACTTTTAGTAAGGGCTTGGTTGAAGCCCTAATTTTGTTTATTCAATAATTCGGTATTGGCACCTTTGCGATGTTTATGTTATGTTGCTTAACTTGGTTAATGCCTGTTTGTATTTAAACTCCTCATATGTGTGTGTCTGATCAACGTATGCATGTGGTATGGATTAGTTAGTTGAATCAATTTGGATAACTGAGTCCTGGGTTTAACATTAGTAACAAAAGATATCCCCCCTGGATTCTTGGGTTAATCAACATGGGAAACCGAGAGTAGATACCATGCCCTAGGTCCCGTGTGGTCATCAATATCTATAGATCCTATGCTCTCTTAAGGAACAACTCAGTATACACCATGCTGAATACTTTAAGAGAGAAAAGAGTTAGAGTATATACCATGCCTAACTCGTTGCTTAGAGAAATTAATAGCTTAAAGAGTAGATACCATGCCCTTAGGTTGACAAACATTAAGTATACATGACATTTATAAAGCACTGGCATACTGTTGTATTGGGGTCGCATGATTAGTGGTGGATATCAAGTCCCTACGCCTTTATCCTTATTATTTTATCTTTATAAACTCTTTTATTATTTCTATTACATTGCGAATATAATTCTAAATCGAAATTCACCAATCCCTGTGGAGATGATCTTGCATTCGCACACTATGCTACTGCTAACCTTGTGCACTTGCAAGTAAAACAAGTTCGGTTATTTGCTTATTAATTTAGGTAAATAAACGCACAATAAGTTTTTGGCACTGTTTCCGGGGATTGTGCTAAATTTCTTTTTGGAATTATTTTCGTTAGTTTTATTTTATTTTATTATGTTCCATTTTATTTTTAGTTTTATTAAAAATCAAATTTATTCCTTCTTTCCGTTTTTTTTTTGTTAAGGTGTATAGCAGAGGAGTTTCTATCCTCGTTACGATCGAGCGCAATGCCTTGTGCGATCGAGCGCACATCTGCGATCGAGTGCAGTTCAGTGTGCACTCGAGCGCAAAAGCCCCAGAGAGTACCCGAGTAGCAGTACTAAAACTGCTGCACTGAAGCTTTTCAACAAATTCATTCAAGGGAGAAGCACCAATGACGAAAGCTTGATATGCTTATCTAGATATTATGGAGAGGAAGCTAGATATGCTCATAAACGCCATGACTACTCAAAACATATCACCTAGTCCACAAGGCAAACCACTCCAGGTATGTGTTATATGTTCTCATTTTGATCACACTACTAACACTTGCCCTTTATATTCATCTGCAGATCAAGAGCAAGCAAATCATGTAGGGCCGAACAACTACAACATATATGCAAATACCTACAATCATGGATGGTGGAACCACCCCAACTTCGCAAAGAACTCCTAACCAGTAGCCCAAACAGTTTCGGAATCAAGGACAAATGACCTAGAGAGTCTTGTGATGCAGTTGGCAACTCAGCAACAACAATTGATGACCTCACAAGATCAGTTTATGGCAGAGGAAAGACAATTTCGATCTGAGATAAGACAAACTACTGCACGACATAAACAAGCCATTCAAAGATTGAGAGTACAAGTGGGGACCACTCTCACTAAGTGAATGAAAAAAAAGGTGTTGTTTTTCATCATATTGATCCATTGGAGACCACTCTCACCCATTATTTCAAAGGATCAGATATTGAGCCAAAATCTGAAGATGTTACTAATTTGCTTATCAATTTAGGTAAATAAACGCACAACAACATGATAGGGTCGGAATGTCGGTGCAGCATCATGGTCGTCTTATAATACTGCAAATGGTCTAGAGGGTCCTTTGAACCATCGTACATTCTAACCTGTGGCATTCTGAAGTTAAGGGGGAGTGGGGTCTTAAGAACGTCTTTTGTGAACGGGGGATCTTGGATGCTAAGCTCGTCCAAGATACTGAGACTTCTGTGCTTTAGGGCCAAGTCTATTTTTTCTTCCATCTTCTCGAACTGTTTGTCTAGGTTGAAGTTGCCCTTCGAGGAAGAGCTTTCCTTGGACAGGCTACAACGCAGCGAGGGCTCGGTAGAGGGCTGGTTGTAGGACGGATCATCTCTGTCAGATGATTTTGCTTGCTCGGGAGCTTGGTGGGGAGAAAAAGAAAGTTGCTGGCCTCCGCCTTGCACTTGGGCTGCCAAGTCAGCTATTATCCAAGAGAGTTCTTGGAATTGGGCTTGAGTCACAAGGGCAGCATGAGAATGCGCGAAAGTTTCCTTGTAGTCAAGAGAGTTGGTCCCGGAAAGATGAAGGCGTTGCTCTCTAACGGGGGGCCGTCTGCTTGACCCGGGGGTTGCATGCTCGGGGATTACAGGGAATTTGGGTCTTGATTGCTAGCTGAGGGTGCTACCCCGATGGGAGCAGAGCATGCTGTTGGGGCTTCCTTGTCGGTTCTTCTTATGTTACTTCTCGGTAGCATCGCAACAAATGAGTTCTTTTATACTTCTTCGCTTTTGCTATAGTGAGAGATTGTGGTTTCCCACGGACAGCGCCAATCTGTTGATGCCGAAAAATGGTTGCTGATGATGTGGCAGTGGTGCTGACGTGGCCCTAGTGCTGACGTGTCCCTAGTGCTGACGTAGCCCTGCGCAGGTAACAAAGATGAACTAAAGACTCTTGGAATGAGGGGAAGGGGAGACATCCGAGGGCCCTCCTACGCTCTAGTTAGAACGAGGGCTTAAGGAGGGCCGAGGCCGAGGGTTAATTCTAAAGCAAGTTAAGTGCAGGTTGTGTAAGTGTGAATGAATCTTGAACTCCCATACCTCAGTTTATTTATAGTCGTCCGAGTGGAGGTCGTTCACGTGGGGAAGGCATGGGTCTGCCCCTGTGATCCCGGGATTCAGAGGCAAGTCTTAATAGTGTGATCAGGGCGTTGAGTGTGTCAGGGTGGTCGCGTGTTTCAGAGGGATTAGGCCCGCTAATCACGCTTCGACGTGGCGGTGGCGTTCCTGGCTTGTTCCACGTGTGCTTTTTAATGCTGAGGAGGCTTGACACGTGTTGTCGTCTTATAGGTGATACTAGAGTCCACGTGTGGGTTTCTTACTGGACCAAGGTGTTGTGGGTTACATCAATCAGCTTTTTTGACCTTTATTAGGTGAATTAGATCATCAATAAAATTCTCGGATCAATTAAAGGAGAAAAATACTTAAGATTGGCCATGTCACTCCTCTTTTGATAAAGATTCAATCCACACTTTTTTCTTTTCTAATCTTTTTCTGTTAAAAAAAAAATCAAACA
Organism: Bretschneidera sinensis; assembly: GCA_023935145.1. Classification (NCBI taxonomy): domain Eukaryota; kingdom Viridiplantae; phylum Streptophyta; class Magnoliopsida; order Brassicales; family Akaniaceae; genus Bretschneidera; species Bretschneidera sinensis. Next base: position 5,203,997 of record CM043698.1, read on the forward strand.
TGGATTGGATCTATAAAATGTAAGCCCTTTGATTTGACTTGCATAGTTGGAATTTTTTTTTATCTGGTGCATAAAAACATTTTTGTACGGAGTGAAAATTTGATTAGTAATTTTTATGAATTTATTTGGCAATGTTATTTGAGTATGTATAAATGTTACTAGTAAAGTTTCCAAAAATTGTCATTCAAATTTTCAACCGATGCAAAAATGTTGTTTTACATTAAAAGTGAGCATGGGGCGAGTTGACATAAAAAACCAACTCAGCCCAATTATATCGGATTAAAAAAATTTCAACTCAATCTAACCTATAGACCCATCCAACCTCAGCCCTACTCAACCCATTTAAATTGGTTTAGATCACCCCTACTCAACCCATTTAAATTGGTTTAGATCACCGGTTTAGTATTTTTTCACCTAAAAAATAATACAAACATATTACGTAAGAAAAATATTTTACTATAATTATTTATCATTTATTAGATCAAAAATCAAATCCATATAAGAATTATTAAATTTGACGACAATCATTTACAAATTAAGTACTTTAAATTACTTCACATAAAATTCAAATGACTTTAGTTTAATATAAACAATAAAAAATAAATAAAAATTATGTTTTAAAAGTATTTGATCACTCAAATTTTTTAATACTTCAACATTAATATATATTTAATCATAAAATCTCTATAGTCAAATTCATCGTAAAAAAAACACAAAATAACTAAACATATGATAAATAAATTAATTCAATAAAATTTTAAAAAGCATATTAAAAATCCGAATACAACTCGACTCATTATATCAGTAGAGTTTATCAACTTTCATGCTCGCCTAGTTGCGAATCTCTCCGAAAGAAGGCACTGTTTTTAGAAAAAAATTTATACAATCAAGGCAGTATCCGTAAATCACGCCCCTTTCTCTCTCCTTGTCAGTAGTCAGTTACAAAAGCATAAGGCCAAAAATACGACACTCTCTGACCAAAACAATTAAGTATTTTCCCATTCCTAACATCCACCAACCCGTCGTATTTCTCTCTCGCTGCGCGTTCAAAACATTTTTTAGAGAGAGAACTCACGTACTTTCTCTCTCTAAAACTCCCACAAAACCCCCCCAAATTTTAGAGAGAGAAAGACGCCATTTCCGATATGGGGTTCTTCACTTTATTCTTAGAGACTACCGGGGCTTCTGGTTTATGCTAAATATTTTGTTTGCCACCAAAAAGCAAAAGAGAGAAAGAAAAAAGAAACGGCAAAAATGGAGTTTGTGGGCAAAACCGTGAAGAAAGAGTTCAAGGGGCTCGGGGTTTCTTTGGGAACCGTGCGATCATACGACACGTCAACAGGGTTCTTCGAGATCGTCTACGAGGACGGCGATACTGAAGAGCTCGATTTCTCCGAGGTGGCTTTTCTCATGAAAGAAGGGCAAGCAGCCAAAGCCGAGCAGCCGGTCCACGTGAAGCCACGGGTCGGCCGCAAGCCCAAGAAGCGCCGCCGAGTCGAGAAGAAACACGAAACCCAAGGCAATCCAGGTACGGAAGTAACCCAAGAAGGGAAAGAACGTTTCGGAGCTGATAATAATGTAAATTTGAGTAGGAATGTTGATTTGAATGATGGGTTTGCGGAGAAGTTTAAGGAGAGTGATTGTGTTGATCTGAATATGAATGTGAATGTTGATTTGAATATTGGGTTTGAAGAAACCCTAAAGAAGGAATTTGGGTTTAATAAGGATTTGAATGGAAACGTGAATAATTTGAGAAATGAGATTGATTTAAATGCTGGATTTAACTTGAATTTGAATGAAGGGTTGGATTCTGGTGATTGGGTTAACGTAAATGTTGATTACGAGGTAATTAATAGGAGGGACTATATTGATTTAAATTTGGATGTGAATTGTGATGTAGATGGGAATGGTGGTTCTGTTTTGAGTACTCAGAAAAGGGAATGTGGTTTTGATTTGAATTTGGAGGTTGATGAGGAAATTAGCAAGGATAATATGGATAACTGTGGAGGGCAAGTTAAGGAATCTAATTGTTTGCATATGGTTGAAGAAACCAGCAAGATGGAGGGAACTTGTGTGGAAGAGAGTATTGCCAATGGAGAATTGAAGGAAGTTCGTGTGGCTGGAGTTTCATGTTTAGGATTGATTGAGAAGATCAGAAAGGAAAATGTTGTTTCAGTCAAAGAATTTAATGTCCATGATTGTGATGTAGTTCAGCTGAAGGAGGGTCTATCTGAGCCTGGTTTTAAAGTAATTGACGGGTCTCAATCTGATATGGGAAGTTCATACAAACAAGGGAATGGTAGGGGAAAAAGAAGGAAAGTTTTGGATAATTCGTATTCTGCCACTGAACCATCACTGAGAAGAAGTACTCGTAGAATGAGTGCTAAAAATCATATATCAACCACAACATCTTGTGTAGTAAATGATTTATTAGCGTCTCCTGCTGTTAGTGGCGTAACGGAGGAGAAGCCACTGGTTCCAGGTTGCAGAGGGGCAGAGCCTGTCATTCTTCCCCCAAAGCTGCAATTACCACCTTCTTCACAAAATTTGAATTTAGATGGAATTCTTGTACTTGATGTTTTTTCAATTTATGCTTGTTTGAGGTCCTTCAGTACTTTGCTGTTTTTAAGTCCTTTTGAGTTGGAGGATTTTGTGGGAGCACTGAATTGCGAGTCTCCTAGTCCATTATTTGATTGCATACACGTTTCCATATTGCATACTTTAAGAAAGCATTTGGAGCACCTTTCCCAAGAAGGTTGCCAATCAGCTTCAGATTGCCTGAGGTACTTTTTCGATTTTATTTTCTCTATTTATCATGTCCATCCTAGGCCAAAATTTTATCTTTTTTTTGGTTTTTTAACATTCTTGGTTGACCTAAACTGCAGGAGTCTTAACTGGAATTGGTTGGACCTGGTTACATGGCCTCTTTTCGTGGTTGAGTACCTACTAATTCATGGTTCAGGATTAAGGGCTGGTTTTGATCTTAGCCGCTTGAAGCTATTCAGAAATGACTACTATAAACAACCTGTGGTTGTGAAGGTTGAGATACTTCGGTGTCTGTGTGATGATATGATTGAAGTTGAAGCGATAAGATCAGAGCTTAATCGAAGATCTTTGGCGTCTGAGTCTGAAATGGATTTTGATCGAAATGTGAAGATTGAGGTGTGCAAGAAAAAGGGAGCTGCATTGGATTTGTCAAGTCGTTTGTGTTTGACTGGTGAGGTTATTGATGACATCACTGACTGGAATAGCGATGAGTGTTGTCTCTGTAAGATGGATGGGAGCTTATTATGCTGTGATGGCTGTCCTGCTGCCTATCACTCAAAGTGTGTTGGTGTTGCCAGTCATCTTTTGCCAGAGGGTGACTGGTACTGCCCTGAGTGTGCATTTGACCGACATAAGCCTTGGATGAAAGTTCGCAAATCACTTCGTGGAGCAGAGCTCGTGGCAATTGATCCTCATGGTCGACAGTATTTTAGTAGCTGTGGTTACTTGTTGGTGTAAGTTTGTTCTGCTCATTATGTTGACTTAAGTTAAATGACTGATCTTTGTTGATGCTATGTTGTAATTGTTAACTTGCTGAGACTTTGGTGTGTGTTTTATGCTTTATTAAAAATGTCTTGATTGTGTGGAGTATGGTGTATGGGGTATTGGACAAAACAATGGCACAAATAAAATGTCTGGTTTTAGTCATGTTTTTGACCAAACATCCTGTCTCCAAATCATTCTCATGAGAGTCAACACAAGTCGTCTGAAGTTCCTTAATGAACTTGATTTTGAAGACTCTATAAATGCAGGAGGTTACATGTGATAGTTTTCTTTTATTAATTTAGAACATAGATCTCATATTGTTTGCGTTGGCTGCTTGGCGTTATTTCATTATTTCAGTGGTTAACTACATTATCTTTATGTCATTAGCTAGGTCTTCAACTGAAGGTTACTTAATCCTTGCACGTAATGCACTTTTTGATAAGGAGAAACTGATTCAAAATTTGTAACAATGTAGTACTATATTCTTACTTATAATTTTTTTTAGTATTATTCAATTGTTTTTGTGCTTGCAAGGTGTGAGCAAATAACGTGAGGTTTTTGAAGCATACTTTACTTTTGGCCATTTGAAAAATTAGCCCTTAATTGGTGAGGGGGTTGTTCGGTTGTTCGGCCTCTGCCTAGTTTGAAAAATATAATATGGAGTACTTTTGTTACTATACAGTTATGTTTACAAAGTATATACATAATCAGCGTACTTTAGTAATATTTTAAACAACAAAAGAAAATGACATTTAAGTACTTGGAAATATGGTTTGATTTTGATTAATGGAAATAGGGATTGACCATATCATGAACAGATTTACTTAGTTGACATAGTACGTAACAGAAGGTTTGATATCAGCAAAATTGAGTGCAAATTCCTTGTAATACCTCACTATAATATACTGTTTTTTTTTTCTTTTTCAAAAATCCTTTTATCAAGTCCATGTATAACAAATGAGTGCAATGCGTGCATGATTTTGAGAGACCTCCAAATGTTCCTTTAGAATTTTCATTTAATTTTTAATATGTTCTTGAGGTTTGCCAGAAAAACCACTTTCTAGAGCATATAGCCATTGAAAAGGGTGGGTTGCAAAGATTTATGTTCAAAGTGTTTTGATCAGTGAAATGTTTTTAAGAAAAGGGGTTCACCTAAACCTTTTTAAGGATCTCATTGGTTATGACTGAATATAAACATGGTTGTTGCACTCCTAGATCCCCTTCACTTTCTAAGAAAGTTCTTTGCACCCATTAAGGATACAAGATGTTGTATTTGACATGATTATGAGTCTTTTGAGATCATTTGGTTAAATGGAGAATTGTCAAACAATCTTTCGGAGAAAGCGAGTTAGGTATCAAATATTTCATTTTTTTCGACAAAGATCTTCTTGGAAAATGGATGTGGAGGTTTATGAGAGAAAATGGCCAACTTTGGAGGGATTTCATTTGTGCTAAGTATGGTCTTCACCAACAAGGGTGGATATCTAAGGAGGGAAGAAGGGCTTATGGTGTGGGAGTGTGGAAATGAACTCGGAAAGGTTGGGATGGTTTTTCATCTTTTGTGTCTTTCTTGGTGGGCAATGGTAGTTCTATTTGCTTGGGGCATGATGTATGGTGTGGGATTCTCCTTTGAAGGAGCAATTCCTGAAGATTTCTTTTCTTATTTGCGATGGAGATGCATAGATTATCTCTTGTGTTTCTTTGGCTAATAGTGTGGTCACTCGGGATATTCCTTTCTTTTGGAATCTTCATGATTGGGAGTTTGATAGTGTGGGAAGGTTTTTGGAGTTTCTTTACAAGACCAAGGTTGATTTGGATCGGGATCAAGTCACTTGGAAGTGGTAAGAGGAGAAATGGTTTGAAGTCAAGACTTTCGATAAGGTGCTTCTTGGCGATCTACCTTTTGAATCTTGGAAAGCAATTTGGTTGACTAAAGCTCTGAAGAAAGTGGGTTTCTCTGTGTGGGAAGGAACTTAGGAAATGTTTCTAACTATGGACAATATCCAAAAACAGAGGGAAAGTACTAGTTAACCGTTGCTACCTTTGCAGAAAGAAGGCAAAATCAGTTAACCATCTTCTTTTGGAATGTTCCTTCGCTAAACTCTTTTGGGATATGGTGTATTGTGTTTTGAGAATTGATTGGGTTGTGGTTGGTTTTGTTTTTGAAGAATTATACAAAAATCTATTTACAAGAGAGAGAACTCTACAATATGAAGATCAATTACACAAAAATCCCCTTTGACCCAAAAAATAAGAAGGTTAAGCCAACTCTCTTTAAAAGAAGTGCGATCTTTCTCCACATTCTCAAGGGCTCTCTTATTTCTCTCTAGCCAACCTGTCCACATAATTGAGAGAGGAGCCAAAGCAAACGCTTTCCTCTTTCCCTTGGAAGCATGAATACCACTCCAAGCCAAAATTCATTGATTGGTCTAACACACACCCAAGGAAGACCCATAGGCCGAAGAGTCAAGTCCCAAAGAATGCGGGTCCAAGAGCAATTAAGCAAAATGTAATGAATGGATTCGGCCTTCTCTTTACACAGATAACGTTGATTCACCCATAATTTTCCCCTCTTTTGAAGATTGTCAATGGTCAAATTCTTTCCCAAGAAGCTTCCGAAGCAAAGAAAGCCACCTTAGAAGGAGCGAAGTCTTCCATATAACTTTCCAAGGGAACTTTGTGTTTCTTTCACTAGGAAGAAGAAAGGCCTTGTAAAAGGAGCTAACCCCAAATTTCTCATTTGCTGAAAGACTCCACTTCACTCTATCCGCCCTTTGTGCGTTAATCTTAGTTTGGTAAATCTTCTCAAAAAAATCTTCAACTTCTTGGAGCTCCCAATCTTGTACATTACGGAGAAAGGGAATCTCCCAAAACCGCCACTCCTTTACTCAAAGACATACAATCAAAAATCAAAGCTTCTTTGTGCCTAGCAAGAGCATACACACTAGTGAAAGAATCCTCCAAGGTGGTATCCCCACACCACACATCGTGCCAAAAACTAATAGAATCCGAAATACAAATTAGGAAGAAAAGCATCCCACTCTTTAATCAGCTTCCCATTTTGATTAATTAATGCATAGTAAATTTTTAATTTTCCTGATTTTAAGTCATTTTACACTACTTTAAAAAGGAAGAAAGGCATGGAAAAAATAAACTCACGGTTACCAAGATGGGTAGTTTTGAAAATACAGTAGTGCTTTTGGAGGAACAATGCATTTAGTGATGTTCCCTTTAAAGGTTGGAAGTCCAAATATGGACAATAAAAAGGGATGAAGGGAGCAATTAATGCATAGTAAATTTTTAATTTTCCTGATTTTCCCTTATAATAAAGTCATTTTACACTACTTTAAAAAGGAAGAAAGGCATGGAAAAAATAAACTCACGGTTACCAAGATGGGTAGTTTCGAAAATACGTTAGTGCTTTTTGAGGAACAATGCATTTAGTGATGTTCCCTTTAAAGGTTGGAAGTCTAAATATGGACAATAAAAAGGGGATGAAGGGAGCAATTATTAACTTTACCGATATAAAAAGATGACGTCAATATGAGATATTTGATTGGTGGACAGTCACTATCCTAATATAAAATTTCTTACATATTTTTTTAATGTAATAGTGATGTTTATATGTTTTTATTATAGTGATTGACAATATAATGGATGGTTTTTGAAAGAAATAAATAACATGATCAGACTAGTCCTGATTCGCGTTATGCCTCTGACTAGTCCTATGGCTACATTGGAAGACTTTCAGTAAGAGATGGTGGTGATATAGGACAGATAACTGAAGAAAAGGGAATAGATTTAAGGAGAAGTAGAAGAGGGGAAATAGAGAGAGACAAGGGAAGACAGGAGGAGAGAAGCAGAAGAATAGGGAAAGAACTTAGAAGAAACAGGGAGAATCAGAAGAATTAATAGGGAGAGATAGAAGAACTGAGAAGGGGAGGGGAAAATCCAAAGAGAAGAGAAGAGATATAAAGAGGGAGAGGTATCAAACTCAATAGTTTTATTCAAAATTCAAGTCTAATCAAAACCCTGATAGAGTTGCTCTTAATCTTATATAGGCAATACTAATAACTATACAAGGAAATAAAATCACACCTTAAATAAAATCCCTAATCTAAAGTCTTAGAATATTACTACTTGAAACCAAAAGGGGGTTAGCTCAAGTGGTCGGACGAGCAAAGATAAGTGCCTCGCATAGTGTAGGTCTTGGCATTCCTCAGTGTCCGTGGAATTTATTCTGAGCTTGACACCCGGTACATGTGGACGGGGTGGTTTGCATATACCTAGGGATTAGTATAGGCCAAAGGTCTCAATACCCTCATCACCAAAACAAAGGTCGTAGATGTAAAACACAAATCTCACAGCAAGGACGCAAGTATTAGGAGTCTGATTTCTATCATAATTAAGTAATTCATGTAGCCAGGTGTCTATTTGGCACCATGGAATCAGTTGGGCTCCTATCAGCGGATCATTTGGAATCTCAACATATAAGCTTTAGATGGGATGGTTTATAAAGTTATAATTTCCTTTGATGAAGGGTTAATAAAGTTATAATTGATTTGCCTTTACAGTTTAAAAGGATTGATTATGTGTTTGGTTCAGTCTTTTCAAAATCTGGTTGGTTCAGTATTGTTTGGTTCAGTCTTTTCAAAATATGGTTGGTTCAGTATTCTTAACCAAATGTATTTGGTTCAATCTTCTTATCAAAATGCGTTTGGTTCAGTCTTTTCTGAGCTTGTTGCTACTCCTCCTCCTCCCCCCCCCTAAATGTTAAGTATCACTTTTGATATTTTAAGAAAAGGATTTCTGCTTTATTCCCGAGGTATGCTTGTGTTTTTAGCTTAAGTATGACAATGTACATTTTATCTTCTCTGCTTTTTTTTTTTTTTTTATTGGGTTTCTAGATATCTTCTTTTAATTTTTTTTCTTCTAATTTATGTAGCTTCTCGCTGGTATACTGCATTGTCTCTCATCATCATCTTTTAATAAATTTACTCATGAAAGGAATTTTCAGTCGCATCAATATTTTGCTATGTATATATATTTTTATTAACTCCTCGTCTTATATGTTTGCTTCTATTGTTGTTTTTGATGTGATGTGCTGGTGAACTTTCAGGTTAGATACATGTGACACTGAATCATCATTCAAGTACTACCACATGCATGAACTGAATGTTGTTCTTGATGTGCTAAAGTCTTCTGATATGTTTTATAGTGGCATAATCAAAGCAATCTATAAACAGTGGAATATCCCTGTTGGCTTAATTGGAGCAACTAGAAACTTGGATTCTCTGAACTCCGTGTGTTCAGACACAGTTGTGAAGGAACAGGTTTCTGCTATTAGCATGCCTCTGGCGGCAGCTTTGGCATCTTCAGAAGAATGCATTGTTAAGAATGAGACTGTTGATGAAGAAAAGGTGGAAGAAAAGTTTGTTGCTGGATGTTCTGGTCAAGTTGATTTTGAGGTATTGAAGTCTATGAACTTGTTGGATTCAGCTACTGCAATGGAAATTCCATATATGAGTTCTGAAGGGTCAGCTGAAACATCCCAAACAGGTTTTGGCATCCAAAATTTCCAGAAACAAGTGCCTGGCTGTTATAATAGATCTGTTGAATTCTCAAATCATTCTGAGGCTCCTAGAAAATTCCCAGCCCTTGGAGATTGTTCTTTGACATCTAGTAGTTTAGATATCAAAGGAGAAACTAATGTAAAATTTGCAGCGCCTTTCCATACCTCATCTGAGATCAGCACCAGAACCAGGAACAAATCACAAGTGCAATCTTGGACAGGCTACATGAACTGTTATAGTGTTGCTCGAGCAGCCTCATTAGTTTCAGAAGAGTTCATGCGTAAAACACCGGACAAGATAAATGAAGATTCCCAAAAATCGGACGAGGATATAATTTCTACACAGATGAAGGGAATTTTGAAGAAATCCAATAAATTTCATTGGCCGAATGCTCAGAATTTGAATGTAGATGAACAGAAAGAAAAATGTGGGTGGTGCTTTTCATGCAAAGCTCCTGCCGATGACACAGATTGCTTGTTTAACATGAGTATGGGTCCTGTTCGTGAACTTCCTGAAAGTGAGATGGCAGGCCTTCTATCAAAGAGGAACAAGAAAGGGCATCTTATAGATGTCATATGCCATATTCTTTCCACTGAAAATCGTCTGCATGGACTTCTCTTGGGTCCATGGTTGAATCCACATTACACCAAGTTCTGGCACATAAGTCTTCTTAAGGCATCAGATATATCATGCTTGAAACATTTATTACTGACAGTAAGTGTTTTTAATTTGCTTTCTGGTATTAATTTTAGGTTTGCGGCTACAAGTTAAATAGCGGTATATGGGCATGAAGTCCTCTCTAAATTGAATAAGTGGTATAGAGCATCAGCCTTGAGTGTGACCCAAACTAAGCTTCAAGGTTATGCCTTGCACCAAATTTGTTCTGTATAAATATCTCTCAATCTGTTTAATCGAATCTCAAATTTTTTTTTCCAACTTTTACCTCTGTTGGGTTACCCAAGCATTTAGCTGTTTGCTATGGGCTATTGTGTTTGTTACAACTTTGGTTGCCTCGAAATCCTGATTTTTTAAAGAAGTTACTTTGGCTCTCATTCTTAGCTACGTGGGTTTGGCTCTGTGTTCTTTGTGTGATAATTCCCTGGTTTCTCCTCAATTGTGATAATCTCTTCCGCCTTTGTGGTTAATTTATTTTGTAACTATCTTTTTTTATGAGTTTGTAATTATCATTGTACAGTTAGAGGCAAATCTGCATCGCCTGGCACTTTCAGCAGAGTGGTGGAAGCTTGTGGATTCTGCTGTTACAATGGGCTCAGCTTCTCATGTTGTGATCGCTTCAATACGCGCATCTTCAAAGAATGGGATTGGCAAAAAAAGGGGCAGGCTTTCTGATTTTGAGATTACCCCTAGTTCAAATGGAGGTGGGGGATTGAGTATGTGTTGGTGGAGGGGTGGTAGGCTTTCTCGTCAGGTGTTCAATTGGAAGGTTTTACCTCGCTCCTTGGCTTCCAAGGCTGCCAGACAAGGTCTGCAATTTTTCTTATCTTTCTTGTATATATTCTGTTGTAGTGGTACTGTTTGCAATTTTGTTAACTGAATAATTATTCTGAATTTGTTTGAAGTTTAAACTTCTGCAGCTGGTTGTATGAAGATTCCGGGCATATTATATCCTGAAAATTCAGATTTGCCAAAAAGAAGCAAATATGTTGCCTGGCGAGCTGCGGTTGAGTCATCAACAAGCATAGAGCAGCTTGCTTTCCTGGTACAATAACTTGTTAGTTTGTGCCTTTCTTTTTTTCTTGAAGATTTAACATCTTGATTTAAATCATTTTTCCTTTTCTTGGAGCTATATAAACAATTGAATAATCTGATTTTTTTTTTTGTAAGTAAAATTGTATTAATAAAGCACAAAGAGGGTACAACTCAAAGCCAAAGGTTATTTACAAGAAAAGAAGTCCACAAAATCTGTGAGATCGTCATTATTTACAAAAAAAATCCCTAGTGTTGAATTAACTATCTCTAATAGCTCCAATAGGTCTTTCCACTCCATCAAAGGCTCTTCGGTTCCTTTCATTCTACACTAAGCAAAAAATAGAGTGCTATATCAACAAATAAGCCTTCTTGACCTCTTTTGTCGCCCTCAAACCACTCAAAACCCATACTTCATCTTTCACGGAACCTGCAACCACTCATAAAACCCTCAAAATTTTATAAGCCATCTCCCACAAGCTTCTAGCCAACGAACACTTCACCAAAAGATGGAACACAGACTCGACGCACCCTTTACAAGTAAAACACCTATTTGCAAATTGTCAAGAATTAAAATTTTCTCCAAAGAATCCTCACACACAAAGTTTCTACACAAAGAAACTAACTTTCTTGGGAGTACGGGAGCGCCAAATTGCTCTCCAAGAGAAATTTGGAGAGACGACCGAAGGGACCTTATCACAAAGAATCTTATAAAAAGATTTTACCTCAAAACTATTTTCCGGGCAAGGCCCCAACCTAATCAAATCCTCTCTATGCACCTCTACCCTTAAGTTATATAATGTCTCAAAAAACCCGACGATCATCTCTACCCCTCAATCATGGGCATTACAACTCAAAGGCACATCCCAGAAGACTCATTCATTATTCAAGGACATACAAAAACTAACAAGTGCTTCTTTATCCCTCACAGTGGCATAGATGCTCGGAAATTTGTCTTTTAATGGACTGTTCCCACACCATGTATCATACAAAAGCCGAGTTCTCTCTCCATTACCCATCGACACCGCAACATAAGGAAGAAAATCCTCCCACACTTTCCTAATCCACTTCCATGCCCCCACTTCATAGGCCCCTCCTTGCCTCCTTAGACATCCACCCATAAGAATCCACGCCAACCTTAGCCTCTATCACTTTTCTCCACAGGTGATCTCTTTCCACATCAAAGTCATTTGCCAAGAAGAGCTTTATTGAATAAAGAGAGATTTGAGACCAAGCCCTGCTCTTTCCACTGGTTGCTTAATCATACCCCATTTTACCAAGTGATACTTGTATTCCTCCTTTATGTTGCTCCAAAGAAATCTTTTTTGAATACTTTCCAATCGGTTCGCCACCGAGTTAGGAATAGGAAAAAGGGATATAAAATAGATGGGAAGGCTAGAAAGAGTGCTTTTGATAACAGTAAGCTATCCCATTTTGAGAGAGAATGATTCTTCCATCCGACCAAACATTTCCCAGAATTTTCCACAGTCGGGTCCCAAACACTTTTGTCTTTGAATTTAGCTCAAAGGGGATTACCAAGATAAGAAATAGGAAGTGCCCCCACTTTGCTCCCCATTAAGCTAGCAAAGAGAAATGACCATTAATATTCTCACCAAGGAGGATTAAGTCACTCTTGCCTAGATTAACCTTAAGTCTCGAAACCACCTCAAAACAAAGAAGGACGCAACCAAGGTGCAAAACTTGAGAGGCCTCCGCCCCACAAAATACAATTGTTTCATCGGTAAAAAGGTTAGAAACATTCACACTACCCCCATTCCTCCCAACTTTGAATTCACTCAAAAGGCCCATTTCAACCGCCTTGGTCAACATTTTGCTAAAGGCCTCTATCACCAAGGTAAACAAGAAGGGAGGTAAAGGATTCCCTTGTCTAAGACCCTTTGAAGTTCCAAAGAACCTCGAGGGGCAACCATTAACAAGGATGGAAAAGGAAGCGGAAGAACTACACTTATAAATCCTTATACACCATTTCTCCCCGAACCCCATTCTTTTCAATAAGTAGATGATAAAGCCCCAACAAACATGATCAAAAGCCTTTTCTATATCAAGTTTGCAAATCACCCTTCCTCCTCCACCCTTCATATGGGCATCCACCACTTCATTAGCTATTAAAACTGCATCCAAAATTTGCCTTCCCTCAATAAACGCATTTTGGTGAGGGCTCACAACTTTCCGCATCACTCCCTTTAGTCTAGAGGTTACAACCTTTGATAAGAGCTTGTAAATGCACCCCAAATAGGCCAGAAGTCTTTAATGTTTGATGCTCCGGTCTTCTTAGGGACAAGGACTATGAAAGTGACATTTAGGCAATTCACAAACTCCCCCGTCGAATGGATCTCCTTAAAGAGACAAAGAATATCCCCCTTTAAGAACCTCCAAATTATGGATTAAAAAAGACATGGTAAACCCATCGGGACCCGATGCTTTATCTCGATTACACTCTCGAAGCGCAATAAAAATTTCTCCTTCATCAAAGGGGCATTCAAGCCAAGATGCGTTTGCCACGTGTATTCTAGAAAATTCTAACCCATCCAAATTCAATCCGCTGTCACACATCTCTTTATAAAGGTGAAGTCACCAATTTCCCCTTTTATACCCTCTCTTCCTCGAACACCATACCATCAACCTCAATGGAAATAATAAAATTATATCCTCTATGAGCATTAGCCATCCAATGAAAGAACTTCGTGTTGTCGTCACCTTCACGTAGCCACAATTCTCTAGATTTTTGCCTCCAAGAGATTTCCTCCGTTGAAATGAGATTAGCAAGTTTCTTTTTAGCCCACAAACTCGAAAGACCCTCCAAAACCTCCTTATCATCAAGTGTATTGATTTCACCTTATAAAGCATTTATAGCGGAATTAACCTTTCCGAAAGACTCTTTGTTCCATCTTTGCACCTCTTTCTATTTTTTGGATTGTATGGATCGAAAGAAATAAGAGGGTCTATATTGATAAAAAAAAAGAGGAAGGTTTTTGTTGGAGTGGAAATCCTCTCACCCTAGTTTTTTTAATAAGTAAAAAAGAAGTATATAAATCATTTACAAAAAAATTTCCATTAAACCAAAACTGAAAGTGTGTAACCACCCATCTTTGATGACGGCTAAGGTTTTTTCCTTACCATAAAAAGCTCTCCTATTCTGTTAGAGTCAAATAACCCAAAAAAATGGAAAGGGAAATCAAGAAATAAGCCTTCCTCCGCTGCTTTAAACCTCTCAACCCACACCCCATCTTGAACCGAACCGGCAAATGCCCAGTGGATTCCCACCAAACTAAAAGCCATTTCCCATAAATATCTAGTGAAGGAACACCTCAAAAGTAGATGATAGATGGATTCAGACCCTCTTTACAACGATAACACCTATTTACCAACACCTTCCCACTTTTTTTGAAGATTATCAATTGTAAGAATGCAATCCAAAATTTTTGGTTTATTGACACTGTTTTTGCAAATGAGGAGTTTGTAAAGTTCGTTGAATACTTATATAAAAAAAAGTAAACTTCATTGAATCATTGTCTTGTAAATATTTATGTATTTGGGTTAGTGGAAAAATTTTACTTAAAAAAATTAATTATCTGCTGAGTGATATATGCACATCCTGTTTGACCTACTAATATTAGCATGGGTAAGTTAATTATTAGTAACGGGAACTGTCCTCATCCTTCACTGATCCCCAGCCAAGCTGAATGGATGATTAGATGATAGGATATACAACACTACTGTCCAACCTTTTCAGATATTTACGTTTTGAAACTGTTTTGGCCCTCTTCGAGGCCTGTTGGCGTGGGTGAGTTTTAGAAGAAGGGTTCAATAAGATTTCATTTCGTCTCTGGCTTGCCTTTCTCTGAGTAGATCTGCGTAACAATTTTTGGATCAGATTGTGATTTGTTTTGACTATAGTATTATTAGTTTAATTTTATATTTAAGACCATGAACAATGTGGCGTCTGCCTACTAATGGCTTTGTCCAGTGTCTGTAAGCTTGCACCTTGAATATACAACCATCTGATTCTATTCCTCTTAATTTTTATTTTTTTAAAAGAATAAAAATCTCATGATTGGCCAGCCCAGCCAGGATAATTGCCACTTTAGTGCTTACTTGTTTGTCACAATATGTTCATAAATTAGTTACCATCTTAACAGTTTTTCATGAATTAACAACTTTGTGGAATCCATGGTCTGTTAATCCATGTCATGTTTTCAGGTTAGAGAACTTGATTCCAATATCAAGTGGGATGACATTGAAAACACACATCCTTTCGCAGCATTAGACAAGGAAGCTAGAAAATCAATCAGGCTGTTCAAGAAGGCTATTATCCGCAGGAAATGCACAGAGGGAGATGGGGTAAATTATCTTCTTGATTTTGGAAAGAGGAGAATCATTCCTGATGTTGTTTTGAGAAATGGATCCATGATTAAAGAATCCTCTAGTGAAAGGAAGAAGTATTGGCTGAATGAATCATATGTGCCTTTACATCTCTTGAAAAGTTTTGAAGAGAAAAAAATTGCCCGCAAGTCTGGTAAGTTATGTCCTGTGAAACTTTCTGAGGCTGGTAGAGTTGTGAAAAAGTCCTCAAAGAAAAGGGGGTTTTCATATCTTTTCTCAAAAGCAGAAAGATCAGAGTATTATCAGTGTGGGCATTGTAACAAAGATGTCCTTATCAGGTATAAATTACTGTTGCTTATAAAAATAGGGTATAAATTACTGTTATAATTGTTATAACTTTTGTTTATTTCTTTTTTATGCTTATGAATAACTTCTTGGTTTAGTGGTAATGGGTTTTTTATTCTTAATTGCATGTCTGTATAGGAGGTGATAATACAACATCTAAATATTAATGATTTCTAGTTGTGGGGCTTTTTTTGGTTTTTTTTTTTTTTGGGGGGGGGGGGGGGGGGTCAGTTGTACATTTCTAGTGCATTTGTTTTCTTCTTCTGTTGTTTTTTCCTTTGATAAATTTCTTTAACCAAAAGGAAAATGATTGAGCATATAAATGTTAATTGTAAATAAAAAACCTTATCACTTGTGTAAAAGTAGTTCTTGCCCAAAAAGAAAAACAGGAATGTTCAACTGATAAAAAAAGAAAAGGGAATTCTCTGCTTTCTTTGATCTTTGATTTTACTACTAATAATCAAACTTGAAAATGAAGTAATTGATATGATCTTCAAAAACATTTTTTTCAGATCTATTTGTTATTTGGTCTTAAATGACGCATTGCTAAATGCTGGATGTCAAACTCTTTTTTTGATGGAAGAATGCAAGGATGAAAGTATTATAATTCCAATATTTTCTCTAGTGACCTCAATGTTGGTAGTTGAGAGTGTACTGGGAATGGAAATTCGAGCTAACCTGTGCTATGACATTAACTGTAATCATTTTACCCTCTTTAGGTCGTATTTAGGTGCATAATTTCACAAGTTTCTCTTTGTCAAATGCCATTATAAATAGATCAGAGTAGGAGTGTGTTTTGTTTCTCTGTTGAAAATTTGAGGTTACTGGTTGCTAATATGTGAACTTTTAAAGCAGTGATATAGAAAGATCAATGAGGGTTGATTTTTCTGGTTTCTACGTTTGAATAAAGCTTTGTAGTGTGTTTCACAAGATTAATTTTGTGTTTAATGTTTTTCCCTGAAGTCTATTGCACTTTGCTGTGATGTTAATCTCATTTATTGTTTGGGGGAAAAATTGCAGGGAAGCGGTGTGCTGTCAGTGTTGCAAAGGTTAGTAGTTGGTTTTATATCCTTGAATTATTTTGTGTAGTCATGCTATTTGCAGTTTTGAAAGGTGCAGTTTATGATTGATGGTATTGTTCTTTTTTAGCATATGGTGCTACTTGAACATTTGTTTTCCAGGTGGCCTTTAGGCCAGACTTTTCTCCCCCAAGCAAAAAAGCAAGGGATGATGATCTAGGTTTAGACCCAGGCATGCGTGGGGAGGGGAAATATAACCTATGGAGTAAGAGGCCAAGGAAAGATCATACAGGAAAAGAGCGGTCTTCTCATTGATTTTGAATGCATAACGTATCTGATGTGATATTCTAGAGTTGTTTCTGACGTATTCACTTAAGTCTTTAATCTTTCTATGTTTCATGAATTCCTCTGTTTTGGTTTGCTCGAATTTTTTCTATTTTGTTTAACAGTTATATTTTGTGTAGCTTAGTGGTGCATAGCGTTCGTATCCAGTGCCATGTTATACTTTTCATTTTATCATACTAACATTGTTACTTAATAATTGTAAGGCTAAATTACATTAACCTCCCTGATGTTAAAGGGTAATTACTGTTACCTCGTTGTTTTGGAAATTACTCTTGCTTCCTTTGACTAAGTTTGACTTCACAGATTCTGTTATTTTTTAAAGGAACTTGTGAAAAGACTGCAATAACTTTGCCTAAACACCTTTTCTTTCATCATGTTTGTTAATGTGGAATAGCTTTTGACTAAGAAGCTAACGGTTGACTAACATGGTTTTTAAACGAAAGGAGGTAACTGTCAACACACCCCCAAACCTCATGGAGGTTAACGTAATTTCCAAACCACAGGGAGGTAACAATAATTACCTTTAACCTTAGGGAGGTTAATGTAATTTACTCTAATTTAATGTCTTTCTTTAACATTAAATTTCCTTTTCTGGTAATAGAGCTCTGATAGACACCAAGTTGGTCTATTTTTGCTTCATTGGTCATGGGTTCAAGCTTGGCCTGTGAGCTAGTGTAGCATTCACCGGTTGAACTTGACCTGGCATCTTGAATCGCAAATTCCAAGCTCATATTCTATGGAAGCTTTAACAAGCCATGCTTGGGAAGCTATATATTTGGTTTGGTTTGTTTGCAGCTCACTAATCTAGCTTCTGCCAGTGCTGGTGAAATTTTTTATTAGAGCCCCTTTGTACAGCTCAGTTTACTTGGCTGTTAAGCTGTAATCTCTCAGCAAATTCTTTGGTGCAGGAGAAATCTTATAACTGCTGTCTGTTTTTTTTATGAATAAAAAGAAGTATATTAATAACTTAGGCGCGAGTGACACCCAAAATACAAATACAAAGAACAATCTACATGATGGTATCTCAATGAAGTCTAAAAAAATCTTCATCATTTACAAAAAAATTCCTCCTATACCAAAATCCAATGGTATGCCACCCAAAATCCATCATCTACAAAAATTGCTGTCTATTGAATGGGTTTAGACTCATTTCAGATGCATTACAACCGAAGTCCTTAGTTTACTAAAGAAATCTGCTATTGCTGGTAGATGTGGTAGTCTAACTATACTTAAGATCTGATGTTTGCTGTGCACCTTTTTAAATTTGACACCTGAATATTACGATGTAAATTTCAGGATTTTTTCATAAAAGGCATGTCAGGAAGTCTGCTGGGGCGATCATTGCTGAATGCACGTATACATGTCACCGATGCCAGGATAGGAAGTTTGTGAAGATTGACAGAAAAACAGGGAAAAATGCAGCAAAAAGAGAGAAAATTAGCAGAAAAAGTTTGAAACGTCCGTCACAAAAACTTAAAAAGGTTGCCACTGCTTGCAGGTCAGTGCAGCTAAAAAACACTAAGTCTCTGGGAGGTAGACAGTCACTGCAGTCGCAAAATGATAGAAAAGTTGCTGCCGGTATACCTCTGCGCCGTTCAGCTAGGAGAGCTCAATACATTTTACAGCAAGATAAAAATAAAAAGCCTGGAGGATGCAAGAAAAGGAAACTGAAAGCCAAGAAAAATACATCCAAGAAATCAGAGAAAGGTAATTCTTGTCGGAAGAAGAGAACAAGGGCTTACTATAGTTACTGGCTTAATGGTCTCCTGCTGTCTAGAAAGCCAGATGACGAACGGGTTATACAATTCAGGAGGGATAAATATTTTTCCCTTTCAGAGCACTCAGCTGTCGTCCTCAATCCACCAAAATGCTTTATCTGTTGTGAAGCAGGATCTACATCTACATTGAGTTACATTGCTTGTGAAATTTGTGGAGGTAGCTAGATTTCAGCATTTATTTAGAACACTATTGGGGCCGAAAATTTTATTCTTTTACAATTTCATTATCATAATACGTGTTTTCACTGGTTCATCTATTATGCAGAGTGGTTCCATGGGGATGCTTATGGACTTCATGCGGAGAATGCTAGTAAGCTGATTGGATTTAGGTGCCATGTGTGTCGTAAGAGGTCCCCTCCTATATGCCCACATATGCTATCCATGACAACCAATGCATCCCAAGTGGCAGAAGCACAATATCATGTTAGGATTGAACATTCTGGGGAAGTAAGTAATGCTGTCCAACGCCAGTGTGAGGATAAAAATAAATCTCATTCAAATGAAGATACTCAAGGTTTATCTCCAATGGAAGTAAGTCTTGTGACAGAACCTGAGTGGGAAGCAGAAAATAGAGAATTACAGGCTAATAAGGAGAAGAATTCAGATTTACTTCAAATTTCTAACAAGGTTTTGAAACCAGATATACTAACATCTAATGGGAACTCTATGTTGGAGGAGAATAAAACTAATTCAGGGCATGATATTACTGCAAGTTTGCATGATGAGGCAGAGCCCCCTTCCAGCAAGGCTGAAATAGATGTGTGATAGACACTGAAATGGCATCATTAGGGCCGAACAAACTGAAGGATGATCGAGGGAAGACATTGGCCATCCTAAAGTCACCATCGGGTGGAGCCCTTGTGGAGTACATTTGAGTTGCATCCTCAAACATTTATGCCATCCAGTAAATTGTTAGATGAGAGAACAAAAAATTGTAGATTAGATTTGCAACTTATCCTTTAATTGGTTTAGCAGGATGGTCAAAAGTGTAGAGGGTAGATTTATTTGTAAGACTAGAGTTGTAAATCTTTTAATGTTGTTGAAACTCATGGTAGATTCTTAGAAAGGTATATTGGCAAGATTCATTTGAGCTTGAAGATAAAGAGTTCATTTGGAGGTATAAATTTTCTTTATTTTAACTATGATTTTATATGGAGATTGCCAGGCACATCATGTTGCTTCTAAGTTCTAAGATTGGGAGAATTTTGAGAAGGCTGATAATTTGTATTGGAAAGCATGTCTGGGAGGAGTTTTGAAAATTCTTGACCTCGTCTGACATGTTTTATGTTTCATGTCCTAACAGCTTGCTAAACATTAAAGCTTGTCGTTAGTTTGTAGTTTGGCACGAGAACAGAGCTATAGTGATGGGGATATGGGGGCTTGTCATGGAGCATATTTTACAACCAAGTGAGTGGTAATGATTTTAAATTTGCAGTCATAAACATACATGTACATTCAAAATATTTTTGCATCTGTACACATTCTGCAATGTTTGGTCCCTTGCCTACAGGGCAGGCTTCTTCCAAGCAATATCTGGCTTTGAACCCAGGTCTTCTTGTGTTCATGTGTCTTTTTTTTATTATTGGTTTATGTCTAACTTCTTGGGGTTGGGAGTTTTTTTTTTTTTTTTTTTTTGGGGGGGGGGGTTGATTTAAATTACTTATTAATGTCAGAGAAATTGTCAGCTCTTTTGGTTGCTTGATAGACTTTGTCTCTGTTAAGTGCTGAGGGTACATTTTGTATGCTGTAATCAGAGTTGTAATAGAATTGTGATTACATCAGAATAATAATAACATTGTTTGATTACGCTTAGAATTTATAATGTAATGCTCATTGGCATGTAATGCCCTTTATATTAGTTGTAAACATCATTATTTTAGTTAGAGGATGTAAACTCATTACATTACCACCAAAATTGATGAATTATGATGCATCTAATATATTATTAATTATTAATCAAATGGTAGTTTATATAATGATATTTCATTTGTTTTATATCGTTTAAAGTTTTAAACATTTAACTTAAATAAAACCTTTTATTTATTTAGTATTTATTTTTCTTATCTTCAATTATTCACTTGTTTGATTTTTATTTTCATTTCGTTGCCTTATTTATTATATCTTATTTCTTTATTGGAAAGTATTATCACTTGTTTTATTCAATATTAAAGAAAAAACTCTTTTCTTTTTTCATGTGAAATGGTCATTTCATTACATTAACAATTTTATCATTGCAACCAGACAAATGAATGAAAAAAGAAAGAACATTTCATTCCTTTCCATCACTTTCGTCTCTGCATTACACTACACTTCATTACAGTTTATGCTACGAAGTCTAAGTTCATATTATGATATAATCTTTATACTTTTAAAATGTTTTTCTGATTGCATATCTGTTATAGTTAATATGAACTTCTGGTTTAAATTTGTTGACATTATCTCTATCAAAGTCTAAAACTAGAAAAAAAAATTCCTTTTTAAAAATTTACAGTGCTGGATTTCAGATATTTAAAATATATAGGATTTTTTCGTAAACTTTTTTTTTTCTTCATGACATTTTTCCTTTAGTGTAATTGTGTAAGCTTGTCATCATATCAAGTTTGTATATATATTTTAGGTATATGTATGTACTTTATAAAAGCAAACTCTGGTTTAGTGGGTAATCTGATTCTTTTGCATGCGAATGGTATGGTTGGTCTCACAGAACGTATATGTTCACAAGAGAAATCTATTAACTAATCAAGTTTTTCATTTTATTTAAAATTTAGTTTGGAATATACATAAAAAAGCACACCAATGCAGAGGTCATTGTCTTCTTAGGTGCCAACAGACTGACTGGAAATGTTTTACTATGATGGCAGTGGCAACTTCATTGCAATCATGATTTCTATAGCGATTACAACATTCAGGTATATACGGCTATGCTTGTTACTGAGAGGAGTGTCATGAATAATATTAATAATGCTTTGGAATTGTTTTTTGTGTTTCTCTTTCGTTGGTAAAAAATTTGAAGCTAATAACAATATATTAACTCTTTCTTGTTAGAGCTAGCGCCTAGCTGTATTGAAGAGGTTGCGAGTACTTTACTCTAAAGATCCTTATGCGTGATCTGAATGTTTGAAGTGGTTTGGTAGAGTTAGCTCTCTTGGCTAGTCCACACAAAAACCAACCTTGGTGATATTATTTATTTGTTTCAAATTTGTATTTATTTCAAATATTGATCTTATCTTAAATTATTTTTTCTAGACAGGTTGGCAGGACGTTTCTCGTCATCCCCATTAAACTGGAGGAGTTGTGTTGTATTATGGCTTGGGTTTGTATCGTGGAGGATCATGTGCTTTCCGAAGGAATCAAGAGCCAGTTTTATTAAATTATTTGTTTTACTTTTTTCTTGGCTGAGCATTCATGCATTTGGACTTATTGTTCCTTATACAATCCTGATGAAGGTTTCTCTTTCTTTTTCTTTTCCCTAATTTAATAAAGCTCTTTTTGAAAAATGGTTATGGAGATCTATGGTGAAGAGGTTTCTCGTATCTTAAATTATTTTTTCTAGACAGGTTGGCAGGAGGTTTCTCGTCAGCCCCATTAAACTGGAGAAGTTGTGTCGTATTATGGCTTGGTTGGGTTTGTATTGTGGAGGATCATGTGCTTTCCAAAGGAATCAAGAGCCAGTTTTATTAAATTATTTGTTTTACATTTTTCTTGGCTGAACATTCATGCATTTGGACTTATTGTTTCCTTATACAATCCTGATGAAGGTTTCTCTTTCTTTTTCTTTTCCCTAATTTAATAAAGTCCTTCTTGAAAAATGGTTATGGAGATCTATGGTGGAGAGAGATCATTTTTGAAGGAAAATTGTGGAGATGAAGTTTGGGGTGGAGCTTGATGAGTGAATGTATGGAAGAGGCCTATGGGGTCGGGGTTTGGAAATGGATTCGTAAAGATTGGGATGATTTTTTTCTGTTTTGGTGGGCAATGGAGAGAACTTGAATTTGGCATGATATTTGGTGTGGGGATACTCCTTTACAAGTTCAATTTCCAGAAGTTAGAGAGATAAGGATGCCCTCATTTCTTCTTGCATTTCCTCTACAAATAATATTCTATCTTGGGATATTCCTCTTGGGCGTAATGTCCATGATTGGGAGCTTGAGATTGTTGAAAAGTTGTTGGAGGCGTTGTATAGGCACTAGTCTTGGTGTGTCTAGAGCGGATATGGCTAGGTGGATGGCTAACCCAGATAAGGCCTGTTAAAAGATCCTTATTGATGATACTTCCTTGCAGGCTCTCATAACTTCTCTTAGAAGGTTATTTGGTGTCTTTATGCCCCTAAAAATGTAAGTTTCTTTGTGTGGAAAGTCTCTTGAGAGAAGATTCTTACTATTGATAATCTTCAAAAATAAGGAAGGTTCTTGTTAATATGTTATATTTGTAAAAAAAAAATGTGCTGAGTCGGTGTTTCATCTTTTGGTGTAGTGCCCATTGGTGAGGAGCTTGTGGGAGATGGTTTATAGTGTTTTGGGTGGTTGTCAGCTTCGTAAAAGATGATGTGTGGGTTTGGAACAGTATTCATACTTTTAAGGAGTTAAAAAATGTTTACTCTTTATTCTCTTTTTCTATTTTTTGGCTTGTTTGGAATAAGAGAAACGAAAGTGTGCTTGGTAGTGAAGAGAGGCCTATGGATGTGATTAGAGATAGATGGTTTAATACTCTTAGTTTTTGGTTTAAAAGTAATTATTTTGTGTTGGATGAGGATCTAATCAACTTTGTAGAGCTACTATCGTGTAGATAGTTTTTGTATATGGGTTGCACCCTTATTTATTCAACTTTTACTTGTAAAAAAACAAGTAAAAACATAGTTCCGAAGCCTTTATCATTGTCTGCTTGGCTTTCTTTTGTTTGCAACATGTAACTAAACCTAAAGTCTTACTAGGTGCTTTACACAAATTTTCTGTTATAAGAGGTCATTGTAGACATTTTACTGGAATCTTTTGAAGGTTCGTGTCTCCTTGATCTTTATTTTCCATTGCTTATCTGCGATTTATTCGTTCATATCTAAGCTCATGCATATCTGGGAGGGTTACTGTATAAGTAAATAGAATCTAGAAGGATTGTGTGAACTGTGTTTTTCGGACTGATTTTTGTAGATGGACGAAGGATTGCAGCAGGGTCATTGTGCCAATTGTATGTTATATTGTTGTTCTGATTTGGGATGTTAATCTTGATCCTGTGATATACTTCATAGGTTCTTTTAGATTTTCCTTGAAAGTGAATTTTACAAGTAAAAGGGTTTACCCGTGTTATGCTAGTGGATGGCCTATAAGTTAGAGGTCTTGCTTGAAAATTGATGTTGGTAGCCTGGAGCTTGGCCTTATGTGCATAGATGCTTTTATGTTTACACGATGACATGGTACTTGTTGGCATGGTACTTGTTTCAATAATAAAATGGAAGTACTAGTCTTATCTGGTTTAAATTAATGCGTGAACATTATTTTACTTTGACTATCATAAAACGTGATTCAAAATTACTTGTTGATTTAATTCTTGGTTTATATACTTGTTCATGGGATTTGGAGTACATAATTCGAGAAATTAAATCACTAATTGCTACATACATGACTATGATCCATATTTTTCGAAAAGTCAATATGGTTGCGGATTCTATCGTTAAATATGGTTCTATTCGTGATAGTAGTAAAATTTTTTTGAGTACTAAAGAGTTATCTCTCTCTAGTTTAATTGTTTTACATTTTGATTACTCTAAATGTATATCAATCAAAAAACATAGTCTATTGTATCTTTCTTGATTAAGGTTAAACATAAGGACTTCTAAGCATGTTTGGAGATGATCTTTATTGTCTCCTCAGTTATGTGTATTTTTTTCATAATCAATAAATTTTTTTCCGAGGTTTTTTAAAAAAAAATGGTACTTGTTGCACAGAACTGTAAGTTTTAATGTAAAACGCATCAAATGGCAAAGGCTTGAATTGTTGAATGTTGGAATGTTATCTGACATTTGCATATAGAGCATAGTCGTTTCGTTGCTGGGAACATTGATGGATGTTGTCTCACAGTACTAGTCAAATGTTCAGTTTTCCTAGATTTTTTTAGGGTTATATGATCATTTGCAATCATCTCAGGAATATATAAGATGGTGTAGAGAAGTACTTTTTCTTCTTGTTGAGATATATAGTGTATAGAGGTCAAATGGTTAATGGTATTTCTTAAGCAGGAAATTATAAATGCAAACAGGTTTATGGGTGGAGAATAGGATCTCTAGTGGGTTTACTTTCTTGTGGAAAAGGAGGTGGGCTCTTGATTGAAAAAATATTGTTTTTTT
Source organism: Bretschneidera sinensis (assembly GCA_023935145.1). Lineage (NCBI taxonomy): Eukaryota > Viridiplantae > Streptophyta > Magnoliopsida > Brassicales > Akaniaceae > Bretschneidera > Bretschneidera sinensis. Next base: position 5,228,976 of record CM043698.1, read on the forward strand.
GAATTTTCTTTTGGGTAAAGACAGATGGCTTTAGAATGTTGGATTTGGTTGGGCAAGCCATTAAGGATGATAAAATTGGAGGTAGCAAAGATATGCAATGAAATAGAATCAAACTCTTTTTTTTCTTTTCAAAGAAGAGTATTTATCAACGAAAAGGAAGATTATCTTATTAACCTATTAAAGATTCAATGATGTCAAATAATCAAATGAGTAATCGTTGAATTAAACTTACAATTTTTATCAATTCAAAGTCTTAAGTCATTGTAAACCAATTTTATTTGAGCTGAGTGGTGACAGGTAATCATTTAAATTGTGTCGTTTTTATTGATATGGGTGGTTATGATGTTTGAGTAATAATTTTGAAAAATTCAAATGGTAATGAATAAAATAATTAACGAGAACTTAAAATTATTCACTTTGCTTTATAGACGATTTGAATGACGATCAAATTTTAAATTTTTTTTTTAAAATTAGAGTTTAGATGAAATTTGAATTAAGCCGAAAAAATTTCCGTTTCTTGGCAACAAACCTGGAATTCAACTTTTGGAGCATTTATATTTGAAAAATTCTCCCAATTAATTTAGAAGATTTTTCAAAAATTATTTCGCAAGTAAATTTTTTTTCAAAAAAAAGGGGAGAAATTTCAGTTTTTTTTGTTAGTTACAAGCCTCATTTTTTTCTTTAATATTTTTTTTTTTGAGAAGTGGTACGTAGGCGCTGCAGCATGCACGTGTGTTACAAATACCCGTATATCAGCTCAGCACAGCAACAGCAACAGTAACAGTAACAGCCAAGTAAGGAGGAAATCGGAAAAGAAATCAAACTGCATTAGAGTGTGCAGCTCATCAAAGCGAGCGACTATAAACAGATTAACAGATAAGAAAAGAAAGAACTCCTCATCGTTCTCTCTTTATCTGTTCAATGGCATTTTCAGCAACAGCTGCGACTTCTACTTGTCTCTCTCAGCAGCTGCAATCCTCTACTACTATCACACTTGTTCCCTCTTTCAATTTACGCCGTCTTCTCTTCTCATCCTCTTCTTCTTCTTTGAAGCGAAAGAAAGGCAATCACCATGGGTTTCGTGTTCATGCTTCTGCAAATGCAACCATAGAATCTAGTAATGGCGCTGTTCTTGCCGCTGAAATGCCGGACAACTATTCCTATGGTCGCCACTTCTTCCCTTTGGCTGCTGTTGTTGGCCAGGTCTTAAATTCTCATTCTTTCTCTTCTGTATGTTTATTTATGTGTGGATATGTTGTGATTGGGGTTGTTAGTGTTGCATTGCTTCTGTGAAATGTTTATGGGTTTTGATCCTGTTTTCATTGTAGTGAAACTTTATTATCTAAGTTTTTTGCAGACTTAATTTACTCTAGCGCTCAAGTTCTAGCAATTGGAGGATTTTTGTGTTCTTGATAGGTCAATTTTGCATATTTTCTCAATGTTGTAATGGGTTGATTAGTGGTTGAAGTATATATTATGGGTTTTAGTGACTTTTGATTGGCTTCAAGAAAAGAAGAAAAGAAACAGTATCCTAAATTTGTAAGAATTGTGATTCAGATAAACTTTTTAGCCTCAAATTGCAAGATGATCTATAACATTATCTTCAGATGTATAATAAGGCACTATATCAAGAAAGTGTTTGAAAAATCAAGGAAAAATTTAAGTTCATCTTATGGAGATAACTTGGTCCATGCGCAGGAATATAAAGTATTTTGTAACTACATTATATAAAGTAAGCTTAAAAAAGTTGTGATCCATTTTCGGGATCGAATTGTAGGAAAAAACTCTTGGTTTCTTCAAGTAAGAATTCCGTAGTCCTAAATGAATGTTTGAAATAAATTCATTAACCTGAATGTTTTATAGTTCTTGTTGACTGGAGATATTTTCCTCTTAAGATCTATGATATTTTTACTTCAAATTGAGGAGCTATATTCAACTGCATAATAGATGACTGTGGTACACCCTATGCAAAGGGCATTTGTATGCTTATTAATTATGACTAAATTTCAAGGGGAGCTTGGTAAATTTAAGAATGTGAGAGATACCCTCTCTTTGTCTCTCATTATTTTGGCAGTGTAAGCATGAACATGCTGATCTGGTTGTTCTGATGAATAACTCTACTACTGCCTTGGTAAATAACTTAAAAATAAATACTGCCATGGTACATAACCGTGAACGAGGTGCCAAAACAAGATATTACATTATTTTTTTACTTTGCATATTTTACATTCTGACCATAACAAGAGAGAATTTTATTAAAATGGTTATTACTAGCTTGATTTATAATGTAAGATGTTGGTCCACCAAGTGAAAACTTGTTCGAAGAATTAATATGGTGAGGCATTCAAAATGGCAGAAAAATGGTAGAGATAAGAATTAACATGCACATGAAGCTTTGGGAATAGGATTGATTAAACATCTTATATATGTAATTAGAAGCTAAATAGACAAACACATACTGGTAAAGGGCTAAAAGGGGTAAGAAAGGAAGAATATGACATAAATTGACCTCGTTCTTTGACACACTTGTTATAAACATACATTATTCTATCTGTCAATGGATGGCGAAGTCCATATTCTTTTCTTTAATTAGGGTCATTAACTATTCCACTTCACCCACACTTGCCATATATTCATCATTGTTTTAAGGCTTACTTTAGGCCATGTTTCCTTCCTTGTTTTAAGGCTTACTTTGGACCATGTTTCCTTCCTTGTTTTAATTGTATTCTCAATAATATGAACTCAAGTAAGCATTTGTACAATCTCTTTACTCTCTTCAATTCTCACATCTCTTTACTCTCTTAAATTCTAACATGGTATCAGAGCCAGTTGCTTAGGTTCTTCTCTCGTTTGTAATTTTTCTCGGGTTTGTGTTTCGGCGTGTTCTGTGTTGTTCTCGGTGAACTCGACGTGAAAGTTTTTTTTGTTGTTTTTCCGTCTTCTCTTTCTGGATTGGTGTTGTCGGCACCTCCTATTTTTTTGGTTTGAGCAGTTTCGGCATTCACAACATCCTCTATTTTTAGAGAGGTGTTTTGTGGCTTTGGGTCTCAGATTTCTCGGTGTTTTTTTTGTTCTCAGATCTCTTTGGCAGTTTGTTTTTTTTCTGCTTTGGGTGGTTTCGGCATTTTTTTTTGGTCGGGCTATTTTTTTTGCACTTATTTGCAATGGACTCTGCACCTGTGTGTGTCAAATTTACGGGCAAAAATTACTCTACATAGGCTTTTCAGTTTGAAATTTTCCTCAAGGGAAAAGAACTTTGGGGCCATATCAATGGCATGGATGTCGCACAAACATCCAATACAGACCAATCGAAGGATGTTAGGTCTTCTCCTTCTTGGACTGTGCTTGATGCTCTGATCATGTCTTGGCTTCTTGGTTCGGTGGAGCCACATATTGTCACCAACTTGCGTACTCATCGCTCTGCTTAATCCATGTGGACTTATCTGAAGAAGGTTTATCATCAAGATAATGATGCTTATCGCTTTCAGTTAGAGCATGCAATTGCCACCTTTCAACATGGCAGTCTTTCCATCCAAGACTATTACTCGGCCTTTCTGATTCTTTGGACTGGCTATACTGATCTTGTTACAGCGGCTGTTCCTGTTGCCACTCTTTTGACTATTCAGCAACTCCACGAGACTAGATGGCGTGATCAATTTCTTATGAAACTACGCCCGGAATATGAATCTATTCACTCCTCTCTGCTGAATAGATCTCCTGTTCCTTCTCTTGATGTTTGTTTTGGTGAGTTACTTCGTGAAGAACAACGTCTTAGTACTCAAGCCACTCTGGAGCAATCTTATGGTAGTCCAGGAATTGTTGCTTATGCTGCCTAAGGACGCAGACCGCCTATGCATTCTAAAAACTTGCAGTGTTTTTGCTGTAAGGAATATGGGCATATTACTGCCAATTATCCCAAGAAATACTGCTCTTATTGTAAGAAGAAGGGTCACATCATCAAAGAATGTCGTCTCTGCCCACAGAATCGTCAGGCTCAAGCATTTCAGACTTCTGTTATTGTACCCTCCGCAGCTCCTGGCTCTTCTTCCAGTGCCTCTCCAGTTCCGAGACCTCCTGCAGCGAATTACTGCACACTCGAAATGGTGCAACAGATGCTAATTTCAGCATTATCTGCAATGGGGTTTCAAAGTAAAAATTCTACCAAACTCTGGTATGTAGACTCGGGGGCCTCTAATCACATGACGAATACTCCCACCGCTCTGTGTCATGTTCGACCCTATGTTGGTCCATCTGCCATTCAGACTGCCAATGACAGTTCTTTACCAATTGCTGCTGTCGGAGATGCCTTTTCTAAATTCACTGATGTGTTTCTTGCTCCTCAACTTTCCACGAATCTTATTTTTGTTGGTCAATTAGTTGATAACAATTGTGTTGTTAACTTTTCTGGTGTTGGTTGTGTTGTACAGGACCAGGTAACGGGAGAGCTGATCGCGAAGGGACCTAAAGTAAGGCGCTTGTTTCCACTATTTTTATCTGTCCCGTTAATTTCTCCAGTTTCGTCTATTAAGTCTCTTGCTTGCAATAATGTTCCAAATCTGAGTATGGTGTGGCATCGTCGTTTAGGCCATCCCAATACTCAGATCTTATCTCATGTATTGCACTCTGGTTTTCTTGATAATGAAGAACGTTCTTCTTTATCTCTTAAGTGTGATTCTTGCAAACTTGGTAAAAGCAAAATTCTTCCCTTTCCTTTACATGCTAGCAGAGCTTCTCACTGCTTTGATCTTATCCATAGTGATGTTTGGGGACATTCTCCCGTTAGTTCACATGAAAAATTTAAATATTATGTGACTTTCATTGATGATTATAGCAGATTCACTTGGGTTTATTTTCTTCGCTCTAAATCTGAGGTTTTTCGTACTTTCACTAAATTTTTAGCGTATGTTGACAATCAATTTTCTGCGACTATTAAGGCATTACGCACAGATTCTGGTGGTGAATATTTGTCTACTGAGTTTCAGGAATTCTTGGCTTCAAAGGTATTATTCATCAACGTTCATGTCCTGCTACTCCCCAACAGAATGGAGTAGCCGAACGCAAAAATCGTCATCTTCTTGATGTGGTACATACTCTCTTGTTAGAATCATCTGTTCCATCAATGTTCTGGGTCGAGGCTTTGAAAACTGCTACTCACTTGATTAATCGTTTACCTTCCCAAATCTTACACATGGAGTCTCCCTATTTCCGCTTGTTTGCTAAACAACCTAGTTATGATAATCTTCGTATCTTTGGTTGTGTATATTTTGTCCATTTACCTCCCCATGAGCGACATAAATTATCTGCTCAATCTGTTAGATGTGCATTCTTGGGATATAATGTGTGTCAAAAGGGATTTGTTTGCTATAATCCTACCTTATATCGTACACGTATTTCTAGGAATGTTATTTTCTTTGAAAATCAACATTTTTTTCCTATGTCCTCTGAGCCCTCTTCTTCTACGGTGGTCCTCCCCTCCTTTGAGCAACAATTTTCAGATCTTCATCAAGTCAGCTCTCGCTTTAAACCAGGTATTGTATATACGAGACGCTCCCGCCCACAGTCTCTTCCGATGGCTCAACCGATATCTGATCCTACCATGCTCCAGTCAGTTGCAGCACCTTCAGAACACTTGGTACGTCGCTCTTCTCGAATATCTTTACCTCTGGATAAGTATGGGTGGTTTGCTTTTGCTCTTACTGCTGCATTGTCCAATTTTGATATTCCCACATGCTACTCACATGCTGTCAAGCATGATTGTTGGCGACAAGCTATGCAGGAAGAAATTGCTGCTTTAGAGGCCAATCACACCTGGGACATTGCACCTTGTCCTTCCACTATAGTCCCCCTGGGTTGCAAATGGGTTTACTCTGTCAAGGTTCGATCTGATGGAAGTTTGGATCGTTATAAAGTTGGGCTTGTTGCACTTGGAAATAAACAGGAATATGGTGTTAATTATGAAGAAACCTTTGCTCCTGTGGCTAAGATGACCACTGTTCGTATGATTCTAGCTCTTGCTGCTTCCAATGATTGGCCACTACATCAGATGGATGTCAAGAATGCTTTTCTTCATGGGGATCTTAAAGAGTGTATTTATATGAAGCCACCCCCAGGATTGTTTCTTTCTCCAAACTCACATGTGTGTAAGCTTCGTCGTTCCCTTTATGGTTTCAAACAAGCTCCAAGGGCTTGGTTTGATAAATTTCGAACTAATTTATTACAATTCTCATTCAAGCAGAGCAAGTATGACACTTCCTTGTTTCTTCAAAAATCAGACATGGGCATTGTTGTTCTTTTAGTTTATGTTGATGATATTGTGATTACTGGTTCCGATTCTGTTTTACTTGGTCGGCTCAAGACCCATCTCTCCGAGTCCTTTCATATGAAAGATCTTGGGTCTCTTACATATTTTTTCGGTCTTGAGGTGCATCGTAGTCCGTCGGGTATTTCACTCAATCAACATAAGTATGCTAGTGACCTGGTGGCTACAGCAGGCCTACAGGAGGCCACTTCTGTTGATACTCCCATGGAATTGAATGTCAAGCTTCGCAAAGAGGAGGGTGATTTACTTGCTGATCCTAGTTTATACCGAAAGTTAGTGGGCAGTCTTGTCTACCTCACCATTACTAGACCGGACATTTCCTTTGCAGTACAACAAGTCAGCCAGTTTCTTCAGACCCCTCGTCACCTTCATTTGGTTGCTATTCGTAGGATCATACGCTATGTTCAGGGAACTTCTGCCCGTGGCTTATTCTTTCCTGCAGGCAATTCTCCTCGACTTACTGCTTATAGCGACGCTGATTAGGCTGGTTGTGCTGATACAAGTCGCTCCATTACTGGTTGGTGTGTGTTCTTAGGTGATGCATTGATCTCATGGAAGAGTAAGAAGCAAGACAGAGTTTCTAAGTCGTCTACAGAATCTGAGTATCGGGCGATGTATCTTGCTTGTTCCGAAATTATTTGGCTTCGAGGTTTGCTTGCTGAGCTAGATTTTTCTGCAACTGATCCTACACCTCTATATGCTGATAATAAAAGTGCTATTCAGATCATGGCCAATCCTGTCTATCATGAGCGCACGAAGCATATTGAAGTCGACTGTCACTCTATCCGCGAAGCATTTGAAGCTTGTGTTATCACTCTTCCACATGTTTCCACTGACCTACAAATTACTGATATCTTCACCAAAGCGCTCACTCGCCATCGACATTGCTTCTTAAGCAGCAAATTGATGCTTATTGATCAACCTGCATCAATTTGAAGGGGGCTGTCAATGGATGGCAAAGTCCATATTCTTTTCTTTAATTAGGGTCACTAACTATTCCACTTCACCCACACTTGCCATATATTCATCCTTGTTTTAAGGCTTACTTTAGGCCATGTTTCCTTCCTTGTTTTAAGGCTTACTTTAGACTATGTTTCCTTCCTTGTTTTAAGGAGTGTCTTTTTCCTTTAACAACCTATATATACTCTTAATTGTATTCTCAATAATATGAACTCAAGTAAGCATTTGTACAATCTCTTTACTCTCTTCAATTCTCACATCTCTTTACTCTCTTAAATTCTAACACTATCGTGCTCCTAAAATCCTCCTTCCAGGAGAAAAGAGGAGTGAGAGACATAATAGTGGAAATTTAAAAACATCTCAGCTGAAAGATAAGATCTAAAATTCCTTTATTTTTGTGAAATTGTGAGCACATAAAAGCTGGTTTAAAGCAAACTTTACATAGTTATATAAAATTCACATTGATTCACTATCAATGTTCACAAATATTGCTTTTTATATTGATTGTACGTCCATCGGTTCACTATATATCTGATCTGTCTGAGAGTGCTGGTTAACTGTTCCATTAAGATCTATCTTGAGAATATCAATTGTTTTATAGGATGCTATTAAAACTGCTCTTTTGCTTGGGGCTACTGATTGTGAGATTGGAGGGATTGCGATCTCGGAAAAGCGAGGAACAACTAAGACAGTAATGGCACGTGGATTACATGCAATTTTGCCAGCCATTAACGTAGTTGTTGGTTCAATAGCAAATGCAGATCCAGCTTGCCCCGATGAGTAAGAACATTGAATGCTTATAAATTGTTTCCCTTATGGAGGGAAAAATGGTTATTTTGTACATATAGATTTTGTTTCTGACATACCTGTAAAATGGGCTTTGGGTTCTTAACGTCATTCATAGACTCCTGGTATTATTGGAAGTTTTGAGTCTTTTGACTTTGTATTGTTCTTGCTTGTGCATTCCCTGTTCAGAATAATTTAGTATTCAGAAAGGGTGGGATAATTTTATAATAAAATTCATGTTTTTATTGGTACAATTCGAAGCCAATATCCTTGATTTGGAGGACTTGATGGCAATGAAAAAACAAAAATGAGAATAAGTAAAATACATTATCCAACATGGTAGTATTAGGGCTGACTTAATCACTATCTAGGCCTGAGACCACGTTAGGCCTTATATTTGCAAACAAAAAGTGCATGCCCATGAGAGAAGGAAGGAGTTACACTTGTATGGTTTTGTTAATTATATTTTTACCCTTTCTGTTTCTGGAAACAGCAACCTTAACAAGCTTTATGAAACAGGTCATGTGTTTCTTTTCTTGGATTCCAAAACATGTACAGTAATGACATTTAAGGAAATTTCTGAGGGGAAGGGTATAAGGAAATACTAGTTTTTAAATGGAAAGCTCAGACTCCTTTAATTAGACTTGTTTAATTTTAGTCCTTACTGTTTTGCTGGCACTCAAGTGTCAGATAAGCAAATGACAGAGAATTATATAAAAGAAAATGCACGTAGCGGATAAACTTTGAGTCGAAAACTTGCACTGTTGTAATGGAAGTAGGAATCATTGATGAGTTAAAATTTGATGTGTTATTCTCACCTTTTCTAATTGAATCAACGACCATTTTGCACATTTATCCCCTTGGAGGTGAGGACTCATTCAGTTATCATTTCTGAAGGTGGGAAGATGGATTAGCTGAGCGAGTAGAATATGAGTCTGATGGTAATGTTAAGAATCAGATTGTCAAATCTCCTTTTGTTCAGGTATATTTCTTGAAAGAAGCATTCAGCATTTGGATATTTCACTTTTTAGCTACCCTACTCTGTGCGTGCTACAGATTCCCCTAGGAGTCACAGAGGACAGACTCATTGGATCTGTTGATGTTGAGGAGTCTGTGAAAACTGGAACAACTGTTTTCCAGCCAGGTCTTTTGGCTGAAGCTCATAGGGGTGTGTTATATGTTGATGAAGTTAATCTTTTAGATGAGGGTATCAGTAATTTGCTTCTCAATGTATTGACGGAGGGGGTTAATATTGTGGAAAGAGAGGGAATCAGCTTTAAGCACCCCTGCAAGCCACTTTTAATTACGACCTATAATCCAGAAGAGGGCACTGTGCGTGAAAACTTACTAGATCGTATAGCAATTAATTTGAGGTATATATTTTGTATTTAAATAATAACATGCATTCCAAGTCTTTGATTTCTCATCCCATTCCATTAATGATAGAATTTTTTTGCAGTGCAGATCTTCCAATGAATTTTGAAGATCGTGTTTCAGCAGTTGGAATTGCAACACAATTTCAGGAAGGTAGTAATGAAGTTTTTAAAATGGTTGAGGAGGAAACAGATTTGGCAAAGACCCAGGTAGCCATGCAATAGTCCCTCCTTTGTGACTTAGATTTGAATAAGTTAACTTGGATGGTCTACCCAAAATCTAATGTAATGGGTTCTTTCCCAAACGAACACACACACACACACACACAAATTATAATATGTATGTAAATACATACATATACATGCATATATCCATCCATATATATATATATATATATATATATATATATATATGATTATAAATTTATATGAAACTCAAGTGGTTCTTTCACATAAACGAAACATAATCATTTTCTTCAGTCTATTTATGGGGGGACTTATGCCTCCTTTAAGATGGCTTTTTTGGCTTGAAGCAACTTGGGGTGGTATCCTAACCATGACAATCTTCAAATGAGTGGGAAAATTTGGTTAATAAATGCTATATTTGTAAAGAAGAAGCCGAGACCGCCCACCATCTCTTATTGGGATGTTCCTTCAATTGACAACATTAGGGGATGGCTTTTTGTGTGGTGGGGGTCTTTGGTGGATGTTGAGTCCATTCAAAATGAGGTGTGGACTTGGAGCAGTTTGAGAGCTTCTAAAGCGATGAAGAAGGCCTATTCCTTGATTCCTTTCTAGTTTTTGGTCAGTTTGTAATGAAAGGAATAAGAGAAACTTTGATGGAGTGGAAAATCCAATAGCCTCCATCAAGGAATGGTGGTTCAATACTTTTGGGTTTTGGTTTAATGGGAACTTTTTTGTAAGTGAAGTAGATTTGATTGACTTCATAGATATACTATCTTGTAGATCGTTTTTTGTACTCGGGTGGCACCCCCTTGGTGCCTATTTAATATATCTTTTGCTTTTCAAAGAAAAAAAGGCAGATAAGTAGTTCTTTTACTAATCTCAAGAAAAATGTGCATCTAAGAAGGTTCTCTCCGGAAAAGAAAGTATTAATGGCCCCTGCATCATCTTTGTCTTTTTTTCTTGTGGCTCAGATCATCATCAATTATTACTATAAAAGTAGATTATAGGTAGCCTCCTAGAGCATTTTATGTTGGTCATGAATTTTTACTTGATTTCCATTTGAAGCTTTATAATCATCTTAATTTGTATTTGATGGCTTTGTGTTTTTGTGGTACTTTGTGATATTTCAAGATGATTTTTTTTCTTTTGAGGTTGAATAAAGGTTTTACAATTTGCATATGTTAATGTGTTGCAGATCATTTTGGCAAGAGAGTATTTGAAGGATGTTACCATTAGCAGAGAGCAGTTGAAGTACCTGGTTATGGAAGCTCTTCGAGGTGGTTGCCAGGTGCTGACCCTGAAAATCTTCCCTGGTTTCTATGTGTTTACATAGTTTTTTTTTTTGGCCTAATTTGGGTAAACAAAGTAAAGCCAAGCCCATAGACTGTCTTGCATCTCACATGAGCCACTTTTCAGCTGAAAATGCTCACATAGACTTTGCTTGAGGAAGAGGCAGGTGACTCCACCATGTGAAAGCTGGGCAAATACTGTCATGATAGTTTTATTGCGTGATCATTTTTGTGTATAACAAACTCTTTTCTAAATAAATCTGGCTCCTTTAATTTTGATGAGAGATAGGGTTGATCACTAGAGTCCTACTTTGTACTTGGTTGCATATTCTCCCAAAAATTTTATAGTTTGGGTTGCCATCTTTGCTAGGTCCTTCTGTAGCCATTATAGATGGCGAACTGTGTGTAGAGGAAACGCCACCATAGTTTTCTCACACATTGTACTTATACCATGTCACTTTAGATGGTCAAATTTTAAGGAAATATAGGGGTTTTTTTATCATACATGCATCCAACACTTTTAACCAAACACCAATTTTTACCCCACTCTTCGATTGCTACAATTTCCACCCAGTACAAAGTTCAAGGAAAAGAATGAAAACTATTGTAAGGGGCACTTTAGTCTTTTTGTAAATCAGCCCTTAAGTAGAACTTATGATGAGTCTGAGCTTTCACATTTGCCCTATGTAAATTCACACACATCAAACGTGCAGAGAAATTTAGTTAATTTTAATTTTATTGACAATAGTAGGGTGCTATTGGGTATTAGAGCAAAGTGCCAGATGGTAATTGTAGAAACTGAAAGTGTTGAGTGCATGTAATGTAAAACCCCAAAGTGGGAAAATTTCTGCAACATTCGTGCCCTACCAGCCTAACCAAAATGATTGTTGTGTTTTAAATTTGGCATATACGGAGATTGTTTTATCACCACATCAGTCTTTACCCTATATATAACATAAAACTTTGTCATTTTTCATGGTAAGATGTATGCCTTTATATAGGCACATTGTTTGAATTAACCCACAGAGAGACAAAGAGAGAGTTAGGGGAAAAAAAGGGGAAAATGAAAAAAGAAACATAAAACCATACAATTTAAAAGGTTTGCGGTGTTATTATTGAAAACAATGCAAAGGAGTTGCCTGACAATGTATTTAATTAGAAACAAAATTTTAATAGCTGGGAACAAGCTAAAGGAGAAGAGGCCCCTGGGAAATACAAAACCTAATGCCTCCCCCTCTTAAAAATAAAAAAGCAAAAAGAAAAAGGCTCTCAATAAACCCTGCCAGTAATATGGACGGAATAATCTCAAAACAGGGACAACCTGTACCAAGTAGAACCATTCCAGAGACTAAAGTATGCTGCTTTGCGGAGTGAGCCCACATAACTCTTCAGTGAAAATTCAAGAAAGCTGAATTTAACAAAGATAATAAAATTTGAAACTAGAAATAGCGAGTGTGTGTTTCCATGGTTCTTAATGCACAGGTTGATTGAGTTTTTGATCATTTATGATCCGTTTGATATAAAGAAATAATACATATTACCTATGGAAATTGCTGATGAAAGATATTGCTAACATTTCAATTGGTTCTCTTATCTTGACTTCGATAACCTATCTTGTAACCATCTCTTATGAATTACAGGGACACAGAGCTGAGTTGTATGCAGCACGTGTTGCAAAATGCATAGCTGCTTTGGAAGGACGTGAAAAAGTCAATGTTGATGACCTGAAAAAAGCGGTTAAGTGTTTTTCTGAAACATGATGCATGCTTGTATTTTTTTTCACAGAAACATACAGAAATAAACCTGAAACATTTTTTAAAGTGGTCTTTCAGGTTTTGGGTCTCTCTTGGGTTTGTGTTGGTTATGTTCTTGAGGAAATTTGGGTCTGGAGTGGTATTCGTGCTTTTTCTTAGAAAAAGCGGAAAGTCAATGCTTTGATCCCTCTTTGCGTTATGTTGATGGTTTGGTAAGAAACAAGAGCCTTTGAAATATGGAGAGATATAATGTCTCTTTTAAACATGATTGGTTTAATCTTCTTATTTTTTTGGGTTGGATGAGAATTTTTTTGTAAAGGAACTCTAATCTTATAGAGTTTATAGAATCACTTTCTTGTAATTGGGTTGTGCCTTTTTTATAATACTTTTTACTTATTAAAAAAACTTGTTGCTTGAACAAAATGTGTTACGGAGTTACACCAGCCACTGACAAGTGACACCAGTAGTTTGATATGCATATTTTCAAGAAACCCTTATGTTACTTAGCATTGGTCATTATCTGCATAATAATTTACATACAGGAAAATTTACATGAATTTCTTCTCTTGATGCATTATCTAGTACAGGTGGAGCTGGTCATTCTTCCTCGTTCACTAATCAATGAGAACCCACCAGAACAGCAAAACCAACAGCCTCCTCCTCCACCACCCTCTCCAGAAAATCAGGATTCTGCGGAGGAGCAGAATGAGGAGGAAGATCAAGAGGTTAATCCACACTGATCAATGCTTCAGCTTGATGACCAAAATATGCAGATTCTTTGTTTTCCTCTCTGTAGTGATTAGTGTTTATAATCAACTAAATTGTGCCAGATGAGTTGGCTTTAACCTACTGTATTTTATTTTCTTTTCTTTTCTTTGAAAAATCAAAAGAGAAATATGTATGTCTAAAATGTGAAGGTGCTTTTAAATCAGGATGAAAACGATGAAGACAATGAGCAACAACAGGAACAAATACCTGAAGAATTTATCTTTGATGCTGAAGGGGGTCTGGTGGATGAGAAACTTCTTTTCTTTGCACAACAAGCACAGAGACGGCGTGGGAAGGCTGGGAGAGCAAAGAATGTTATAGTTTCAGAGGATAGAGGCCGATACATAAAGCCAATGCTCCCAAAGGTTAGTCCTTCCGCCCCCACCCTTACCTCTCATTTCATCCTTGAATAGATGAAGATTTGCAGTATGGGCAGTTTTTCCCGTTCTCAAGGTAATTATCCTTTGCTTTTGTTCTAGCATCTTGTTGAATTTTATATAACCATACATTCTCTGGAAGTGAAACTTTATTGAAGCTAATACATTGTTCTTCTCTCACTTGACTATATTGAATGTCAATATTAGCCAGACAAATTGAGAGTATTCTTCTTTAGTCTTCCAATTTTTTGGATCTATTCTCTATGCAATATTTGCTTTGCTTTTCCATCTTTTCTGAACAAGATGTATATATTTTCACAGGGTCCTGTAAAGAGATTAGCTGTTGACGCAATGCTTAGGGCAGCAGCACCATTTCAGAAATTGCGTAGAGAGAAGGACACTCAAAAGACTAGGAAAGTTTTTGTAGAGAAAACTGATATGAGGGCTAAAAGAATGGCACGAAAAGCAGGAGCATTGGTAATGATGGATACTCTTATTTCTTGTATTTATCCTCAAGATTACTTTAGAAAAGAAAATGATGTAGTCAATTTTGATGGAAAAAGCTTCTTTTTTTGTGATTGTATATATTTCAACTTTGTTGATGCTTCATAGTTAAATTGTGTTAATAAACATTTGTACAGAAATTCTTATAATGGAAGTTTCGAATTGAAGTAGGCATCACCTGCCAAGAACAAAGAAGACAACAAAGTTTTTATACTGCGTTTGCCTACGTGGAAAATCGCAATCTTAGCCTTTAACAAAAAAATATTAGACTAATATTCGAGAGTGATATCAATTATTTAAGTTAAAATAATGCCTCTCCAGTTCTCAGTTTGAATTGTTTTGGTTTCCTTACCACAGGGGGTGGGGATGGGGGTGGAAAGGGGAGAGAGATGTGTTTATCTACGTATGTGTTACTTATTTGTATATATACGCATACATATTATGTGTGTGCGTGCGTGCACGCATGTGTGCAGACAAATTTGTCATGTTTGAGTTCTTAATATTTAGTTCATGGCAGGTAATATTTGTGGTTGATGCAAGTGGGAGCATGGCGTTGAACTGTATGCAAAATGCTAAAGGTGCTGCACTTAAGTTACTAGCTGAGAGTTATACAAGCAGGGATCAGGTAACCTTGAGAACTAAGATCACGCTGAACTTTCATTGCTGTATGAACTAATGGTTAAGCTATTAGCCCAAACAGGAATCCAATTCATCTTTATTGAAGAAATCTTATGATTGGATCAACCATTTTGGAATCTTTTAACTTAATCTATACCATTAAACTATTCAAATGTATTTAATCTGCATGTGAGTGTTGTTTATTCTAACTATGTGAGAAGAATTGCAATTTTGAAGTTGCGGTTGCTGAGCTTGAAAAATCTTTATCCAACAATTCAAAGATTCCATGTTCTATTAATGGTTAGTTTTTACCAAAAATAAGTCATCCTTAGAGTCCTCAGGAAAAAGTAGTGGTATAAGCTCCCTAATAGTTTCTACTATCAAGTGGTCGTATCAGTTGTGTCAATCTCCTTTATGAAGTAGGTATTACCATAAAAGAGAGTATTCATTTAAAGGATGGTGCTTCTACTTGATCACATCACATAATTCAAGGAAGATATAGAATCAAGATGCTATGGCAATGGTTCTGTTAAATAGCTTAATTCAAAGGGTGAGAACTGCATGCTCTGAAGTAAGTCATATGCAGATGTTGCAGAAACCAGTGGACTCAGTGCTGGAATATTTTTAGTTAATGAAGAGGACAGAATAGTAAAAAAATTATTAGAATCATGAGAAGTTGGGAAACGATTCTTTAGAACTTTGAATTTTTTTTTTTTTTGGGGTAAGTTAGAACTTTGGAATGTTGGCGTGTTAGGGAATGTAATGTTGAAATTAATAACCATGAGAACTGAGTTTTAACGCAGAGTGGAACTAATTTGTTTCTTTCACTTCATTCGTGATTGAATGAATTGTTCTTTCCCTGAAATACATTTTTTTATAAGTCATTTTTGAAGGAGTAATTTTATGTATTCTATGGATTCTGGACATAAGCAAATCACTGATTTATTTATTTATTTTATTTAAGAGCAAATCACTGATATTGATATGATAATCTTCTCCCTGTATGTTTCCCGGTAACTAATTTCTAGTTTCAATTTACTGGTAATTTTGAATAGGTTTCCATTATTCCTTTCCGTGGAGATGCTGCAGAAGTCCTTCTGCCCCCTTCCAGATCAATTGCAATGGCAAGAAAACGTCTCGAGAGGCTTCCATGTGGTGGTGGTGGTTCTCCCCTAGCTCATGGTTTAACTACAGTATGTACATCTAGTAAATCCCCTCTATTTGCTGGCCTCTGGACAGAAAAATCTCTGAAATATTGAAGTGTTCCTCTTACTGATTAATTTATCACATATATAGGAAATATTGTCACATATAATTCTGCAAAGTGTAACCATGAGAGTGACTTCCCATCTACTTGGTGCAAAACCGTTTTGTTCCTAATAGTACCAGTATAACATTATGTTTTCCTTTTGTTTTCTGAGATACTCTCCCTCTATAAATTACTTTTGAATTTGTTAAAGTAAGCTCCTTCCAGTATTTGTTTAAATTTTGTTGTTACTATTAGCTTTCTGAATTTTGGCATTTGGTAAGCCCAAATTCCAGATTCCCCTTTTCTAACTAACTGTTAACCTAAATATGCTTAAGGCTGTCAGGGTTGGGCTAACTGCAGAGAAGAGTGGTGATGTTGGGCGTATAATGATTGTTGCAATAACGGACGGCAGAGCCAACATATCACTGAAACGATCCACTGACCCTGAAGCTGCTGCTGCTTCTGATTCCCCCAGACCCTCGGCACAAGAGTTGAAGGTAAAGTTTGAGCTCTATAATTGTGTGTACATTATGTTAGACTTAACGCAGGACCTGCTAATAGATGAGCCTCACTTGGGAGACTGTCTGCCAAATCTCTGATGCTACTAAACACAGTTATCCTAATAAACGGGCTATTTTAAGTAATTGGATCTCTCAGAATAATCTGATAAGTCTAATTATTTTGCTAACAGAAGTAATTTCTTAAATTATATGTGCCCTAAAAGGTGTTTACGATTTATGAAGGTTTGTATATACTCCAATCAAGAAGTTTTACTTGAATTTGACTTCACAATAAGTTTCATGCTCTGTTTTGTTCTGTTCAATAAAGGATGAGATTCTTGAGGTGGCCAGAAAAATATACAAAGCGGGGATGTCTCTTCTTGTCATTGACACTGAAAACAAGTTTGTTTCAACTGGTTTTGCCAAAGAGGTCGCAAGAGTTGCTCAAGGTTTGTTTGCTTGAACATTCAGTATCTTCATGCATGGGAGGGATTAAATAAAATTTTGTTTTGTAAGAAAATATTATTATTTGCCAAATGCTTCAGATGCTGTCATCTCCGCTACAACAAAGGAAGCGTTGTCAGCTTTGAAAAATTCATGATTTCAATTTTTTTATCAACCCAATCATGAGATGGGTCCTATATTTTTGCTGTCAAAATCTGACCAAAATCTCAGTGATCTGATTCACGGCATATGTATTTTTCTCTGTGTAATCTGTCCCACAATCCTCGTATATTTTTTAGCTGTGCAGTAAAGTGTTTTTATAACAAAGCTTATTACCTCTCAGAGAAGGTCTGGTTAAATCATATGAAAGTTATTTGGCCCATGTTTGGGGAGGGTTTTCAAAAACCCTTTTCAGTGTTCAAACACTGAAAACTCTGTTCAAATATTTGCAGACACATTTGGAAGGTAGTGTTCCAAAATAATTTTTATTGTTCAGTTTTCATAAATGGTGTTCAAACACTGATTTCAGAACACTGCTATTTGGCGTTTTCAGTCTGAAATCAGTGTTCAGTTTTCAGCTTCTCTTGCGACCTCGCCTTCTCTCATTCTCCAATCCACAGAGCTCTGCAACCCTTCATCCTTCTGTCTCCTTATTTAATTTCTTTTCACTTTCTACAAGTCTCACTGCTGTTCTCTTCAACAAATCGCGACAAACCCAAAAAGATTGCACCCTAGAAAATTCTTCTCATCGTCTGGTTCAAACATGCCCAAAACCACTCCAGCACCTATAGATCTCAAACCTAGAAACCCAGAAGATTCTCGTCTACCTCCATCGCGACCGCTCATCCCGCCTCCGTTACTCTTCCAGACGCAGCCGACGTACGGTAAGTCTATGTCCTTCTCTCTCCTCTCTCTTGTTCTCGATTTTTTGTCAATTTGGTAGATAATTTTCAGTGCTTTTTCTGCTGTTTGTGCCGGAGAATTTAGTTTGATGGGGTGGATGGTAAAGCCTAAAACGTTGACTGTAATTAGTGCCACAGAGCACTATAATTTTGATAGTGCTTGAGAATTTTGTTTGATTCAAGTGTGTTGAGCCATATAATTCCCAACAACTGTTAATTTTGTTTGGTTATTACCTGTTAATTTTGTTTGATTTAGGGTTATTTGCTGTTAAAGTTGGTTCTTGATAATTCATGGTTGCTTGTTACATTAAAGTTCTGTTTAAGTCCACTTTTATTTTCTCATTTCATTTCTTACTGAATCTGCCATGGAAGATTGTGTTTGAATAGCTTCATGGTCAGCAGATGCTTTTAGAGTTTATTAAATACTCTGTCAATAGATTTTATTACTTTGGTGAAATTTCTGTTGCTGATAAATACTTAATTAATTAATTTTACAAAAGAGAAAATGTTGAATTACATGGCTTGTGTCAAGATAGTGTTTCCTAATGATGATGATCTCTAATTGCATCTCTAATTAAGAAAGAAAAAGGAACAAACTGACGATCTTAAGAAAACAAATAAGAAAAACATGAACTTTAATCATCTATCAGCTTGCTTAAGTCTACAAATAAGGGGGAAAGTAGGAAAACAGAGAAGTTTTTTTTTTCTTCCTAGACTACATACTTTTTTTTATTAGTCTCAGTTACTGGCTTGTTAATTAAGCAAGCCTGAAACTAAAGGAGGAGATTGGTTCATGAGGTGTGATTAATTGTGTCAAATGGGCCCGTAATGAGTTGAGCTCAAGTTGTTCATGAGTAAATCAGTTTGTTTATAGCTCTGTGAAGTCAAAGTCTTTCTAGTACCTTTGGTATGTCTATGTTTCTCTTTCATGTTTTCTCTACAGTGACGTGGGTTTTGGTTTCACATTATCGAAATATGTCTGGTTACTTTCTCTTATCTTGCCACTCATTTTATCTTTTCTTTTTGACTTGCTGTAACAGGCATGAAAGTTATTATGTTATTTATGCTAGTTTCCTGCTTTTGTCTCATCTCAACCCTGTTTCCCTTTTTGTCTAACTTGACTTTGGATCTAAGACTCCTGACATATTGGATGAGCATTTTAAAGTGCCTAACAGAAAAACATTTAATCTTCTGAACTCTACAATAGTGACTCTTCTTCTATTTTCGCTCTTGGATTTGGAATTATCAAGATAGCACTGTTAGACATGAAAAAAAGCCCCATAGGGCCAACACCATGGCAATGACCTTCATTGCATCCATTTTGTCGTGGAAATAGATCAGAGCTGGAATTGGAATAACAGGCAATCACTAATGACATTTGAGAAGAGGGATATTACTTCAAAATGCAATCTTACTTCACTGATTGTGAAAAGTTGTGAAGCTATAGCCGTTTCAAGGTTATAAAGCAGGATAGTTTTCCCAGTCCAAACTCTTCCATATCAGGTTAAACCATTTCACTCCCTGCTAGTTGAATCAGAAAATTTAATGGGCAATTCTGCACTTTCATGCTTGTTTCAGTCTTCCTTTGCTCTTTACACTTCTTTAGTTGGGGTTAAATTTATCAGTAATTTGTCTCAATTTATTTGTGTAATGGTACCATGGCTAGTTTATCCAGCCCCATTAAAATTATATTACATGTTCTATAGATAGCAGATTACTTGGAGAGGATGCCTGTACAATTAAGTTATTTTTATCAACAGCGATAATTGGTTTATGTATACTAAGTGCAATGGGATTGATTACATTTTATTCTTTCAACATTCTATCCTTAAGTTTGTAGTGGCATGGGCGGCCAAACTATTTTGAATTGTATTATGTGTTCACCATTTGGCTATGCTCGTCTTTCTTGTAAGGAGAAGGATGATTTGGCTTTTTGTCATATAGACTTAGAAATTAAATTTGATATGTAAATTTAATAGTTTATTATCCACTGTGTCTCATGTTTTCGTTTGGTGCAGTTGGACAGCAATTACACAGTTAGCACACCACGGGATGCTATTTGTTCCCATAGGGTACACATTTGGAGCTGGTATGTTTAAGATGGACTCCATTCGAGGGGGTTCTCCTTATGGTGCTGGAGTTTACACTGGTGATGGCACAAGACAGCCGAGTGAAATGGAGCTAGCGCTTGCAGAACACCAGGGAAAGTACATGGCTGCAGTTGTCAAGAAACTTGCACAGGCTTAACTTGGTTCTTGATCTTTAAACCACATTTGCTGCCACTTCGTCTGTTCATTGATCGGACTCTGTTGGTTTTCTGATTTGACTTGGCATTTCACCTGTTGCCATTATTACCTTGTATTTTGTATTGGTGTTCATTCTTTTCTGGGTTCCTTGATTTTATCCTGTTTGGAAAGATGTACATGATTTGAAATTATTCTGTCTTTTTATACCTGAATAAGATGTGAATTTGTGGAATTTGTTCCTTTGTGCAATATTTAATTTCTAAATTCACATTGTGGACTTGATGTAAAAAAATTGTTTTTCTTTTTTGAAGCGTCTCAATTACTGTCTATCCATTCATTCTCCACATTCTATTTCTTTTGGGCCGGCATCATATTGTTGAACAATCATTGAATCAGTGTTTGTTTGTTATAAATAAATTGAATTTATATCAAAATAATTGATTTCATGTTGTTTTTTCAAACATAAAATAATTTTTAGATCAATAATCTGTGTCGGTCATATTTAGTTAGTTTAACGTCGTTATTTGTGTTAATTTATTTATTTTTAGTTAATGAATTATATTTTTTTCTTAGGAATATATTTCAGATATTGATATATTATTTAACTTATAGGATATGAGGATGGCAAACCAACCAAATTGGACAGTTGAGGCAAATCCGTTTGAAGGAAGAATTTTGGACCGTTCATTTCCATTTTATAAATTAATCAAAATTGTATTTGATCAATGAATATTGTGTCTTAAAGTTGTCATCAACTATCTTATTTTTAAGAAGAAAAGTATGTCATCTTTTAGATATTAAACAAATGTGAATATTGTATTTGATGGGTTAATTGTTCAAATTTTATCAAATTGTAAAAGTTGTATTGTATATTTGATTTTTATTTTTAAGAATTTATTTAACAAACAAACATGACATGACAAGGGGAAGAGTGTTGTCATGTTTGATCGATGATATATAAAAAATACTAATATTTTAAAAATAAAATAATATTAATCATTTCAAAGTATTTGGTGTGTGCTTAAAAAATTGTATTTAGTAAATATGAGAAATAAAATTAATTTTAGATAGTAAAATTTAAACTGAACACTGAAAACTGAAAGCTGAAAACAATTACAAGAAAGTGTAATCCAAACAGTTTTCTATTTTCAAAACAGTTTTTGAAAACTGATTATCCAAACAACATTTAAGTGAAAACTGTTTTGAAAACAATTTTTGAAAACTGTTATTCAAACATGTTTTTGAACACTAAAAACTGAAAACTGTTACCAAATATACCTTGTGTTTTTGATTCCTTTATCAACATGTATGCATTTAGAGCAGTGATAAAAGTATAAACAGGTTTTAATATTTTTTGTCCGGCAAGTCTATTGGCAATTATCTTAAATTCCACTAGTAACGCAGCGGAACACTACTACTAATGCGGAGGAACTAAAAAAAAGTCATTTTGCTTTTGTGGCTCTATCTTATTGGCTCGAGGTTTGGGATGTATCTTTTCCTGTTTGTTTTCGATATGCATCTAACTTTATCATTGTGTTCATGTTCTATATCCAAACAGCTCTGTATCACCATCACCTTTAGGGAGGGCTCTCTATTGCAGTGGTAGTTTCGGTTTAAGATTTACTCAACTGTTTTTGAAACTATTTTTAATAAAACAGTTATAGAAAGTAAAAATAGTTTTTTCTAACATAAATTTGGTTTGTTCAGCTTTTGATTTTTTTTTTTTATAAATGGTATTTTTAGTGATTTTTTTGTTAATAGTAAATAAAAATTATTTTACAAACTCTTCCAAATAGTATTTTAAATGAAATACTACTTGTTTGTTGTTCTTCGATTTCTCACCAGAAAAAAAAAATTGAATAGAAAAAGGTTTAACATCGAAGATTAATGGTTTTTAGAAACAAAAACAATTTTGCAAAAAAATAATTACCGAATATGTTTATATTTTATTTGCCGTTTGACTATTAACAATTGTCATTAGATTATGCGATGTAAAAAAAAAATCAAGTCTCCAAAATCCAAGTGCAATTGGATTGAGCAACGAGGCCAAAAAGTGAGAAACTAAAAATAAAAAATTATAAAATAAAAATCAAATCCATAATAAATTTAAATTTTAATATTTTATATTTAATAACGTATCATACAATTACTCGTAAATTTGAGTTAGCTTCATTATAATCATGTTCCATAATAAAAAGTGCGAAAAAATTTGGGTAGACGCAAATAACCCTAAATTAAAAAATGTTGCTAACGTGTCACGATCTTATTGGTTATTGTCGAACAGTGCGCGTAATTCACTGGATAAAATGTGGTTTCGAAGTTCCAACAAATGAATTTGTTCCATTTTCTGTTCTTTCTTTTTCACTTCGTCAAAGTTTCCTCTGCACGCAGTAGTTAGAGTGAGATCTGCTTCTCTCTAATTTTTCAAATTTCACTTTCCCGCGCTTTATCGGCTCCCAAACACAGGTAATGAATAATTCCGTCTCCTCAATCAAGTTATTATTATCTTATTATCATCTTTATTATTCCCTTTTTAATTGCAAAAGGTTACCAAATTATCAGGTTTTTAGTTCTAGGTTTCGTTTACCATCAAGAGTTAGTGTTTGAGAATTGATAATGAAAACATTGAACTCAATTATTTATTAATAACGTATTGGGGATTTTCATTGCAGATGGAGGCTTTGTACGCGAAGCTCTATGATAAATATGATAGACTCAAGGTGTGGCAGTTCTTTTCCTTTAATTTTTTCTCCTTATTTACAATCAAAGAAAGAAAATGTTGAATATTTGCTCTGTTCTTTTGTCTGGTTTCGTAGCAACCAAATATAATTAAGGTGTTTCCTTGTCTACTTGTATTTGGTATTTTTCGTTTTTCAGAAGAAAAAACTGTCTGAAATGGATGAGATCAATAGAGAGCAAGAAGTGAAGTTTTTGGATTATGTGTCTGGTATGTATTTCGACAGTTTCTAAGTATCAATCTTTCAATTTTGAGCCTGCTTGCTTCTAACTTATAAATTGGTTAAAACTTTAAGGAAGATACCCAAACACTCACAATTTATTTCTTAAAAATAATTTTAAGCACCAAATTATAATCTCTGTTAGTTGATTTCTTCAGCTGAACCAAACAGACCCTTTATATGATTTCAAATCTTTTCTACTTATTTTATCCATCATGGGCAATATAAGTGGGCACAAAGAAAAACTTGTGATCCTAACCTCTCCCCTTCTTCTTTTTGGTGTGATGTTTACTGAGATGTACATCTTCAGCAGCTATTAAGATATCTTGCTGATCGTTTCTTGTTAAATATTATATACGTAATGTTAATTGAGATTCGTATACATGTAGAGATATTGCAAAATCCTTATATCTATGAGCTAATGTTGACTGAGATTCTGATTCATGTAGAAATATTGCAAAATCATGATCTCTATTAGCATCTTATTTCATACTCCCTTCTTTGTGTTTTCTCTTTTTGAGGTTTGGCGTTGAGGCCTATAAAGGGCCTTTCCCACCTTGTTATCTTCTTTTCAATATGTTAGCTCAGTTCCTTCTTGTCTTGTTCATGGTTCTAATTGCTAAATGTGTAGCCCAAAAGTTGATCAAAGGTTTGGATTATATATCAGTCTTGAATGCTTCGATAAAATTTCCATCCTTATGATTGAATGGTGGGAGTTTGGATAAGAATGAAGCTCTGTGACAATGTAGAGGTTAGAGTGTTAGACTAGGATTTTGGTTGGATTTGTTTAGCTCCTGGAAATCGTAAGAGAATAACTTCTCATATTGTAACTTATATCCCTTTTCGGACTTTCAAGATTCCCCTAAAGTCCTTAATTGTTTATTTTCTGTTGTTGCAGCTGCACAGGAGTTTATAGAACACTTGAAAAGTGAAAATGACAAATTACATGCACAAGTTAATGATTTGAGAAGTGAAGTGGCTTCAGTCAGGCATGCATCTCCAACTACTTATTCATTTTTTTTATAATTCAAATTATTTGAGTTATAATGGAGCATAAATAACAAATCTGTAGAATGTATTATTTTAACTGTAGGTCTGCCAAGGACGAGCAATGTGCAGAATATCAAAAGCTTTTAATGGAAGAAAACGGGAAGAGTAAGCAATAATGATTTGCTTGATGAATCTTTCTTGTTGATTTCTTGAATACCGTAATATATTTGTATGATGATGTTTGCATCCTTGAGTTTCTTGATCTGATTCTACCTTATTCTGTCCTAAATGAACATAGTAATTGTACCATGCTTATATAAGAAACTGGCACAGATGCAATAAGCTTTGGGCAATGCTCAGAGGATTGGGTCTTCCTAGGTAAGAACTGGATGATGAAAATAGTTTTAAATTATAATCACACTTTAACAGCGACTGTACAAGTGAAAGATATTTATGTCAATCAACAGTTGGAGCCCTGGATTTGAATTCTTGCTTGTTTGCAAAATTGATTTAAGTTGATTTGGTTACAGTCAGCCTTGAATTGGACCAACCTTGAATGGTTATATTCCCATGCTATGAGTGGATTGAAATCTAAATAAAGCTAATCTAGGGGAAATACTGGTGTAAGTGAGATTGACATACTTGATTGTTTTGAAGTTCTTTCGTGTAAGCGATAGCTTTGTTTTGGGTTGGCACCCCTAGACCACCTGGCTTGCAGTAGTCTTCCCTTAGAGCAAGGAAGTGTTGTTGCTGCTGAACTGCTAACTGATGAATGCTCTTACGCTACTGTAACGAGAACGAGAAGAATGAATTCCTCTACTGGAAGGCGGTCGTGAAAGGAGAAGGCAAGAGAAGAGTGAGAGCCGACACCGAGGATAGAAAGATGAAAGGGAAAGGAGGATCTATCTCTTTAAAGGAGGAGAATCGATTCAAGAGGTCGTAAAGCAAGAGCTGCTTCATCTAATAGTTCAGTCGTTAGGCCTCCCAAAGTTAAGCCGTCTTCAATCGAAAGGAAAGATACGCGGCTCCCTGCGTTGATATTCGAGGAAGTAGCTCTCGACACGAGGGATATACAAGAAATACCTGCTCTAGATCTCCAAGTCTCCATGGTCGTTCTTTTTAACAATATATAAATATACAATGATTCGGAATGAGCCAGCCAAGTGAAGTAGGCAAAGGGCACATATAAATACTTATAGTTGTTATAACTATAGTGATCAATACAGAAGTTAACTAAATTGTCAAAGTGTCACCAACAAAAACTACTTTAGGCAGTCTTGATTCATAAATATCATGTCAACTTCCCCACAAGGTATGTTCTTGACACATTCCTAACAACATGAATTGACATTTGTTCATGGCTCCCTTATACTGGCTCTAAGAATCATCTGCTATATCAGTAGGATTCTTTAGGTGCCTTGATTGGTAGGAACTGAAGAAGTTTCATTTGTTTCCCCATTCTTTTCTACACATTTCAGTTCAAAAGAGCAGTCAGTTTTGTGGTATCAGGGCTTCGTGAGATTAGAGTTTACATGGCCAGTTTTTGGTACCGGTATTCCCTGGTTAAGAGTTGATGCCATGTTGTGTTGAAGTACCCTGGAAACACCTCATCGGTGGTTTCTTAATAATCACTCAACTAGTAGGCAAAACAAGTGTCAGAAAGGATATGGGGTGGGTGGGAAGGTTTGGATGCCATCATGAGAGACCGAATGTTGCCTAGATTCTTTAAAGTTCGTAAAAAAATTTGTGATATACTATGATTAAATCTATATATTATGTATGTTGTCCATTAATTTCATGACATATGGGACA
This sequence comes from Bretschneidera sinensis, assembly GCA_023935145.1. Classification (NCBI taxonomy): domain Eukaryota; kingdom Viridiplantae; phylum Streptophyta; class Magnoliopsida; order Brassicales; family Akaniaceae; genus Bretschneidera; species Bretschneidera sinensis. The sequence goes on from CM043698.1 coordinate 5,255,010, forward strand.
TGGTTGTTTCTGTCAATTTTTTCATAAGAAGTTTTGGGTTGAACAGTATAGTATATATTTTTTTTTATAAGAACGGTATAGTATATATTTGAAAGCTTCAAAATTAAAAGAGAGTTTACAGATTCTTTTGCTTTCTTTTTCCTCTATAATAAATTCAGTTAATGGTGCTAAGTGCTAATAATTGGATATAGTTTATATTAACAATGTGATAGTTGACCTGTGCAACTATATATTTTAGCTTTTATATATGTTTTAAGTACATGATCAAGGAGCTCAAGAAATTTATGATTTATTGCTTTTATTGATACACAATGTATTCTTTGCGTTATTTTGAGAATATATTGATATAAACTTTATTTTTGGCTTTCGGATATGTTAGAGTGAGTTTATAAGCTTTCATACTACAATGAACCGGTTTTGGATATGTAAGAGTGAGTTTGTAAGCTTTCATACTACAATTGACCTTGCTTTTCATAGTTTAAATTTCTGATGTACAGTTGCTGAACACATACATGCTATCTTCCCAGAAGTACTTGCCAAGTAATCAGATACATGAACCTTACATTTTTGCATTTAACGCAGACGTATTTTATGTACATACTTAGTAGAATGTGTGTGTCTCTCTTGTTAACAATGTAAAAGTGAAGACTCTACACTAACAATAAACTTAACGGTTTGCTGAATCATGATGAAGTATTGAAAACGTGCTTCCAAGGAAACTAAATTGATTATTTGCAAGGTTCTTTTTTGCCATAGTACAGATATGAGCTGTTGATTGGAGTAGTCAGTTGGAGATCTAATAATTATTAATATATCTTATTTGACTATTTAAGGGCTAAGGTGAGGCATAGATGGCCCCCAATTGTATATCTTCAGCACCCTGATGAATTTACAGGAAACAGAATGCAAAATAATCAATTTGTATCAAACCATCTGGTTTAGTAAAAATTATTTACTTCTACATTGCTTAACAAAGTTAAATCAATAATTAGTGACTGCTAAAATGTTGTGTATGGCTGAAGAAAATTAGTTAGTATGGTGCTGTTTGAACTTAGCATTTACTGAAAATTTGAAACAAAAGAAAAAGAATTAATAAAAGAAACAAAGCAGCCTACTTGCTTGTGTATGGACCCTTGTAAAGGTGGATGAGCTTTCTAACATGAACACCCTAGTTACTTGTGTTATTACTTACATGTTCTCCTTTGTTTATCAGAGGTATTCAGAACTTGTTAAATCAATGCTGACTGGTGAATAACATCGCTAATTATGTGCGTCGCATTTTTGAATGTTTGTTGTTCACTTTCTAGTCAAGTATTCGTATGTCTGTTCTATTATTGAGAGGTTCAAATTTATTGCAGATAAAGCACTTTCTGAAGAAGTTGAGAGGCTCCGAAAGCTGCATCAAGAGGGACTTTCATACAGTTCAAAGGACAGAAGTAATTGTATTATAAGGCTGAGTACTCCTGAAAGTTCTCAAATCTCAACACAAAAGGTATCTAACAGCTCAAACCAAAGAATGACAAGAAAGCGTAGCAGACAGTTTGGGTCTCAGACAGAAGAGGGCAGTGTTATGCCTGGGTGCAGTAATCAGGATGATGCCATGGTAAGAGAATTAAGGAAAGACTTACCCAAGGAAACTGTAAATGATCGGCAGGTACATGTCCATAACCCTATACCTTTTGAGTGAATAGCTGTTTCCCCTCTTTTCTCTGAATGTTTTGTGTGATTATGCAGCCAGGATGCTGTAAAAGAACTATTAATGAATCAGGTAGGGGCAGAGACACTACGCCATTTTACTTGGGCATGATGTCATTTGTTTATATACTGTTATTTGTGTTTCTAGGTGGTGATATGAATGACAGCAGCCCTGCTTTCTGTGTGTTTCAAGCTCTTATTGAGTACGTACTGGGCATGAAGTTATCTACTGTTAATCAAACTGAAGGGATATGCATTACAGCTTTACATCAATCGAGTGGTAATTCTTGTTTCTGAAATTATTTTCAACCTCCTTGAATTTTGAGTTTTTCCATCGTTTTTTTATGTAATGACCCGTCCTCGGGTGGGTCCTACCTGAGGAGATATCATCACCTCTCTCACACCGATCTATATGCAAACATAAAATTTTACATAAACAACCTTTACAACACATGGGGGGTCAAAGTTTAAAACTTTGGGATCATACATAAAGAGAAAACATCCCACTACAAAACTCTTGAATAGACTTCTAATGAAAAACCCAAAAGATGAGGATGCCATAGACGAATGTCTTATGAAATACTCCCTTCGACTTAACCATAAAGCTTTCGGTACTACCTGTAATATTAGCAAATAAAAGAGTTAGCTAAAAAGCCCAGTGAGAAACACATTACTAACTGTAATCGTATTGGAGGGGAAATTTTCGTTTTTAATTATAACTGTAGCATACAATTCATCAAATTTCAAAGGTACTAAATTTGAGTTTTATTGAGTTTCCTCCAATCATCTATCTCAATTTCTTAACAAGAAGAAAAAACAGTTAAGCTGGGACTTACTAAAATCTTTACAAGCCTTTCAAGCATAAAAAGCTTACAACACTACACTCAATTATAAAGTCAATAAGAATAAAGAACCTCCAACCAAAATACTATTCCATCATCACAATCATCATTCATGCCCTTCACCGGACTCAACACATCACATGCCTCTCATGGGCCAATCATAGAGTATGCCTCTCAAGGGCCAATCATAAGACATGCCTCTCTTAGGCCAATCATAAAGTATGCCTCTCATAGGCCAATCATAAAGTGTATCTCTCATAGGCCAATCGTAAGGTATGCTTCTCATAAGCCAATCATTAGAATGCATTAATGGAAAAGTAATTAGATGTATAATCATGTATATAGCTTTGTATCATTATAACACCCTTTTCATTGGGCAAGTCGTATAACAATGGGGGCATCTCCCACGTGTCTGTATGTCAATCTTCACCATACAAGTGCGATTCCCCCCTACCCCCTTCCGAGTTGGGTCCTCACAACATGCATCTCCTCTTATAATACGTTAACCATATACATATATATATAGCACGACAATGCATTTACCAAGAGACGGACGTGCAAACAAGCATTCACAAATCAAGTACATCACATTTTCATACCAATCGAACCAATCACATTCATCACAATCATACGCATCACAATTTCCTAACAAGCAAATCAATCACTTTCATTACAATTAGATACATCACAATTTCTCAAACACAACCACGTCAATCATTTCTAAACTCGTATCTCAACGAATATGTATATAATTCTCATAACATTTCTTTTATATTTTATGTACAAATCTTATGTACTCACCTTTCTTATAATCCTTTTATTTGTGATTTATACAATCGTATCATATTTTCATACTTGTATTTCTATTATACAGTTTAACAATGCTTGCTAAAAGTAAGGTGTACTCACCTTTGTCGAGCCAAGATCCAACTTCGGTTTTCCTTCCTAGCCTTTGAGTTTTCCTTCCTAGCCTTTGAGTTTTCCTTCCAATCGCAGTAAACGAATACATATATACTTAGTATAATTACTCAAAAGCGCACAAGCATTTAAAACCCAAAGTCTATAATGGAATTTATACGAGCATATAGAAATCTATAGGTTAAATCATAAACCCTTTTTCATTCTATTTAAGACTTTTACAAAAATCGTTCAAATATATTTTAAAACCAAAGGAATCCCGTCAAGATCTTAAATTTTAAAACTTTATCATATATTCAAATTCATAGTACCTTTAGATAAGCTTAGGATTGAAATACTCCAACAAAAGTCACTTATTTTCGAAGAAAAAGCTGAAAAAGCTCAATGAACAGTCGACTAGTCGTGAAATCTGAAAATTTTAGGGCAAAAACATATTTTTCTTCAAATCAAAACCCATATCTCCTGTGGGACTTTCAAATCAAATCAAACACAAATTCTCAAAAGTTCTAAATCAAAGATTTAACACTATTCAAGAGAGAAATCGAACTCAAAATCATTAAATCAACACACCTCGTACATAAACCCATTTTTCTTCAAGAACAAACATTTTCTTAAACTTTCTTCATAAATCTTACTTTTAAGAACTCAAATCTTTAATTGATGAACATGCGTAACAATCAAAGTAAAGCAAAACAAGTTCTTACCTCAAATCTTGCAAAAATCTTCCACCCTTTCCCTTTCTCTTTCTCTCCTTCTTTCCTTTCTTCTTCTTTTTCCTTCCTTCTTTCCTCTCTCTTTTCTCTTCTCTGTCTCTCTTTTCTCCTCTCTCTCTTCAGATCTCTCTAGACTCTTCCAAGGAAAAAATCTGATTTCCCTTCCCCTATTTATACTAAAACTCATACTTAATTGCACTCTCATCCTTCAACTCTTCCTTTCTTTCATTAACCATCCAAAACTCTTTAAAAACCTTATACCTCCCCCAAGACATCTATTAATTACCAAACCTCAATTAATTTACTTGCTTTCAAGTCCCACAAATTCAAATACGAAAAATTTTATGACTCAAAATTACATCGGTATACCCTGATACGCATCAAAGCACAAGCCCCAAAATCAGAATATTTCAATAGAAATTATCGGGCTCTACATTTTATTTTTCAATTCTTTCTTGTTTTCTCCCACATTTTATTGATTGATATCTTTCATGGTTCAAAGATTGGATATGGACTTGAAATAGTGTTGCAATCACGTTGGTGAAATTTATGCAACGTAATCGTGCGTGCACATGTGTGTGTACACATACATACATTTATGCAACTTAATCGCGCGTGCACATGTGTGTGTATACATACATACATATATTTAGTTATACTGAGAGATCTAGGGTGAAATGCCTTTGCGTTTGTTGAGTCTTTGAATCATGATGTCTTTAGGTCTTTGGTCTATTTTTTCTTCAATTTCTGTTGTTAATTGTTAAAGACATGCTGAAGTTAAATTATGACCATGTCAGATGATCTTTGAGTAGCTCTCTACCTTGATGCTCCTGAGGTTGCACAGATGCTTCAATAGAGGACGTGATGAATAAAGCTCGTATATATGTCAGACTTACTTTGAGTGTGTCTAGAATATTAACTATTTAATTTAGACTCGTGTCCAGGACATGGTAATGTTTGTCAAACATGCTGTAGGCATGTGTGTACTTTTGACTCTTTATGCAAATAAATATGTAATTGTAAAAGGAATTATGAGGCCTATTGTAGAACTAACTGTTAACTTGGTCATTTTGGAACCAGCTTGTATTTAGCATGTGTTTTCGATGCAGTTAGAGGCAATTCGTTTTCGATGCAGTTAGAGACAATTCGTTTTCTATCAGTAGAGAAAAAGAGTACATCTGTTTACGAAGAAAAAAAAAGGTGTAATGCAGGTTTTGTAGAAATTATCATGGACTTACTCATTCAGAAAATAGAAGAGGGAATGGGGCTTTCAGCTCTGGTGGAGAATACATTTGTTCTTGGGTGCACATGTGATATATGTATAAATTTGAGTTCCTGGTTTCCATTAAACCAGCCCCAGGATTCATAGAGTGCCTGAATTTTCCAGTGGGAAGTTTGTTATTAGTCCTATTGGAAGCAATATCATATCTAATCGAACAGATATGAAATGGATAGTTTTCTAGTTTGGAAGTGGTTGGTTTCTTGCTTAAAGTAGGCAGTCTGTTTGGGAGTGAATCTGCTATCTGGATTCAGAAGAGGGAGGAGATAGAGATATTTGATTGATGGTCAAAGAATATAAACTTTAACCTTGGAACTAATTTATTACTATCAGTCAAATATAATCCCCCTAACTGGAGGTCTTGGAAAACTAAATTAGAGAATTGACTACATGCTTTCTGTCTAGTTATTTTCAGCAATAATTGACAAGTAAATAACTTCAAGTTCAAATTACGTACTGAGTTACTTGTTGAACCATTCAAATTTTTTCTATTAGCTTCTCATGGATCAGTTGCTACCATATAAGAAAATAATGTTAGTTGTTCTTTGACTTTGGCCACAACAGGATACACGTTCAGTTTAACTTGGGTAAATAAAGCAGCTGGAGAGGATGCAGAGCTTCTGTATCGTGTTTTATCACTGGGGACATTTGACAGGGTAGCACCAGAGTGGATGAGGGAGGTTCTGATGTTCAGCACAAGCATGTGCCCAATCTTCTTTGAAAGGGTAGCCCGTGTGGTCAATCTGCATTGCTAATAATACTATGTTTTCTCCCTTTTGAATACTGAGATTCGTGGTAGTTCCTGAAAATGGGAATTTCTGCAACATTTGTTTAGTGATTACTCAGAGAATGAGCATTTAACATATATATTGTAAATTTTAGCTGTAGCCTAGGAGGGTTCATATGGTATATGATTCCATGTAAAATATTATGATGTGAAACCGTAACACAGGTAGACTTTTAACTTGTATGTTCTTGCATTTGCACGTTCAGTTTGTTCATGAATGGTATGGAGTTCAGATTGGTGGAAAACATTTTTACTTTGTGGAATCTGGGACAGGGAGGGTATTATCCATGAAATATCATTCTGTTAAATGAAGCAATAGATGGAACCCTTTCATTTTCTTTTCTACCTGATAATAAATCCATCTGCAGGACATCATTATGATGTCAGGACACCAACCACTTTTCACTATTGACAACACCAAATGCATGCATATGATCTATATGTTGCCTTTGCCAGAGTAAACACGTCAAGTGTGTGCTTGATTTTAATTTACAACTCCTCGAAAGAGGAAATGTGTTGAATTAAAGCTTTGCTCCCCAAGAGATTTATGTTAGAATTGTACTTACGTTGTGTTTGGTATTATTAAATTGAGCTTTGGAATTGGGGTGGAATTATGGTATTTTTCAATAATTTTTATATTGAAAAAAAAAATGATTCCACCTCAATTCTATACAATCAAATGTAGCAATAAGAAAATCCAATTTTCCTGTTCTAAATTGTCTCAGTTGTTTCAATTTATTGCCTACATATTCGTAATTAAAATTCATTAATTTTTTAAATTGCCCTAACATAGGAAACTTGTGATCATTTTAGGGAGTCAATTAGTCACATGATGTTGGAAAGTTGATGGTAAAAAAAATGTGTATTTCAATAACTAAAATGCTCATACAAATCTTATTCAATCATGCTTGAGCAAATTTTTCCATATGCTCAAGAAAGAATTGTTGAACTCTTGCTTGCTTAGTAATTAGCTCTCCCTTTTTTTTGTTCTTTCTCTCCAACAATCTTCACTTGTGTTCATCCAAAAATAAAAGGGTAAGAAAAAGATCTCTCTGCTTTATATAGTTATCACCCTTCTGGGTTCTTTCGGCTGGTTTAACATTTTGGAAGATCACTTGGAGGCGGTAAAAGTGACTCATTAGGACCTTTTCCATTCTCCACCAAGAACGCCATCTTCAAGCCCCATGTTGTATGAACTTCCAAATGACAATGCAAGAACCAAACTCCTACAAAAGTACAAAAACGATAAATAAGTACTGATATAAAAAAAAAAAATTGCAGTTAAACTGCTAGTAAAATAAGGGGATAAAAAATTGATGTTATGCCCATAAAGCCAGGAGAGGACTTCACAAAATAATATTGTACCTGGGTTATCTGCTCGGAATCTGATGGCTGTCCATCCACCAGATGGTATTCCAATTGTATTCCTCTCAACAGGATCAACAAGATTAAAATTCTTTGTATCTATTTTTGGATTGTAATTCCCTAACCCCTTACCAACAGCAAAGAAATTGAACCCATGTAGATGGATTGGATGATTCTCAGGGGATATGATTCCAGTATCTTGCATAACAACTTGAACTGTAGAATTGTAAGGAAGCTTATAAACCTTAGTCCCACTTGTGGTTTGCAAATTTGCTGGTGGGGTTCCTGTGTAATTGAAGACATGAGGTGGGTTACCGGGAAAATCAGTGGTAAAAACCCCACTGATGTTGAGAAAATGTGCTTGAAGTAAGGCTGTTGTTGGCATAACAAAGGTGACATTGTTAATACTAGCCACAACCCGGCTGCCATTACCGGCTTTACAAGCCGGACACGGGTTAATCCCTAACCCAACGGTGAAGAAAAGGTTGTGATCAACTGTTTTTGGGACTTTAGCAGGGTATTTTTTGGAGTTTAGGCTACGAAGAGAGTTGATGAAATTGTTAGCAATTTTTGTAGCATTTTGTGGAGGTGGGCTTGTGAGTTGTGTTGGGGTACTAGCAAGTGTGCCTGAGTAATGCAAAGTAGCAGTTGCAGTCAGGTTATCAACTGCAATTGGAGAATCCATGAAAGGAGAGGCTGCGACTAAGTACTTTCCGCTATTTTGATCGGTGGTGATAAGGGCATTGGTTGTTTGGCCTGGGGCAATTACTATTGTGTCTGTTTTGAATGGTTTTACATATGTGGCGTCAACTTCTACAACAGTGAGCTTGTGCCCTGCAATCTTGAAGAAGAGCTCTTCATTGAGTGCAGCATTGATTATTCTCAGCATGTAGGTCTTGCTGCTTTGGACTGGCAATGTGAAACCCCCTGCAAATCATAAACAAAAAACATTTGAAAAATGTAAAGAAAGTTCAAATGAACTCTTTGGCTATCAGTAGTAGAGAGGAAAAATGGAAAGAAAACGAGGGATGAGCATTTTTCTATTGTTTTATAAGAAAAAAAAGTAAGATGATTGATATTTTCTTCTTGCATATACATATCACAATCTTATTGAGGAGCAGAAATTAAAATAAGTTATTTTTTTAATTTTTTTTTTTCCTCACTTTTTCATTGTCCATCCATATTAAATATATGATGAAAAATATCAGTCTTTTTTATTTTTTCCATCTGCTCCCTTCTTTCCTCCTCTTCCTTCCTTTCTCCCAATTTTTTTCTCAATCAATCAATGCCTTAATATTAAAATGAACTTATTCATAGGCATGTAGGTAATTAAGTACCTTGTGAAGAGCAGTTAGAGACAGGCCCCGGATGACCATTAATTGTGTGAGCATCTGAGACATTAGGTGCTAATCCAGACTTGAGAGCTTGATTGATTACAGCTTCAGTGTCTGATTTCCACCATTCACCTGTCATTTTTAGATAACTCAAATCAAATTTAACTCTTTGTAAGTTGTTCATTTGTTGGTAACAACATTGATCAGTTGAATTTCTAGATACTAACCTAATACAACAACTACTTCCTTGTGAGGTTTAGGAAAAGGATAGGGCACACCAAGTTTAGGCAAGATAACAATGGCACCATGGACTGTTGCCCGTAACCAGAGGATATGTGCATGCCAAAGAAGTGTACCCCTTTGGCCTGTAATGGTGAAATTGTACACGTAGCTTTGCCCCGGCTGGATGGGGCATTGTGTTATGTATGCTGGTCCATCTGCCCACCCTGTTCTGAGTTGTCTTATACCATGCCTGCCCAACAAAATAAATAAATAAGAAAAAAACAATAAATCAATATTTATATAAGAAAAGATGGTATCGTGAGTCATGAGTGGCCTCTGAAAGTGCAATGCAGACGCCAATTGCTAGCCTTCAGTTGTGTCACAACACGATTGACAGTAAGACTTCACTCGTTAGAAATGTTTAGGTTGAAGTTTTTTCGTTACTGTGGAATGAAATAGGTATTATTGGGTGATCTGACATAAACCAAAGCAGTATTTGGTGTGACTCATGGTGACATTTACATAGCATTGAGAGGGACTCCACCTCTCCCTTCCTATGTTTTTATTAAAAAAGCCAAAATGGTGATTTTGTGTCTTACCAGTGGATAGAAACAATATATTTGACTTGGTTGACCACGTTGACGAGCACCGTATCGTCTTCTCTGGCATAGAGGGTGGGACCTGGGAACCTTCCATTGACGGTGACAATGGGCTTGCTTGAACAGAGTCTGGTGCTGCTCTTCATCACCACCTGTAGTTGATATTAATTTTGAAGTTATAAATTGTGCATTGTTACTACAGGGCGTTGTTGTTTGGTGATGATCTGAGATTATACCTGCCATTTCCTTTTTAATTTTTTTATTATTTTAGTTTGTTGATATTTATATTTCTTAATTTTATATAGTAATATAGCTAGGATTAATTTTTTTTTTTTTAAAAAAAGTTATTCGATTTAGGGATGTTAAAAATAGTTTTCAAAACAGTTTTTGGTAAAATAGCATTGGAGTTAAAAATTGTAATACTTCATAAAACAGACGTAAAAATAATTTTTCTAACATAAATTCAGTTTCAAAGTGTTTATTGTAACTTATTATTTATAAATTATTTTTCAGTTTTGTTTCTTTTTAGATTTTTTTTGTGTTTGAGTTATTTTCTATTTATGAAAAACATAATTTATTTCATAAACTCTCCGATAAAACAATGTAACATGTACTTACATTGAACGTGTAACGGCGAACCTCGCACTCCACCAAAGCTGGAAAAACACACGCTATAAGAACCAGAAATCTAACCCAAGACTCCATTTCTCTTTCTCTTTCTGTATCTCTTTTGTTACTGTCTTAGTTCTTCCTTTTCAGGCTTGTTGCACTCACATTGTGTGACTAGCTAACCAAAGCACCCTTTTAAAAGGAAATAAAGGAGCGGCTGCAATGTCCTTTTTTTGGTTAGGTGAGTATGAAGGTAGTCTTGAAAAAACAGATATCTTAGCAATATACTAAGGTTATGCCATGATTAATTTCTTGAATGTTACATAAAGTTTTTCTGTTAGTGAACAGAAACTTAACGTTTTAAAGTGGAGTTACTAAGTTTTTTTAATGTTATATTCAGTTGGTTAGGACCTTAATGAGAAATCTGGTTGGCTGGAATTTTTAGTAAAAAAATTGATTTTTTTTTTCTGTTCCCATTATTTGATAGGAGTATATGTTAATCTGATGAATTTCTTTTTAAATTAATCTTTTTTTTTTATAGAAGTTTCTCATGTATTGATGAACATCTTAATACCTATAAATTCATTCACTTACAATGATGGGTCCAATCATGGGGAAATTCTTGTGTGGATTTAGTTCCTAATTAATTTTTTGAAACCCACACAGAAAATGACACATAACTTAACAATAATTAAATAAATAAAGATGGATACCAAACTTACTAGTTGAATTTCAAATATTTATTAGTGGAGCTTCTTTGGTTCAAGATTGAATTATACAACATGTACTTTGCTTTAGAAAAATATAATCTTACAAATACCTCCCAAAAAAATATAAAAAGTTTTCAATAAAATTAAATCATCATGAAAGACATTTTTTTCAATAATAAAAAAATATCCAATCAGAAACAAATGTTTTTATATTAAATTTGATCGTTTTAAAACTTATACCAAAACATAGTTAGGCTTTCAATTAAATTACGCGTAAAATCTTAGGATGAAACTATTTACTTTTAACTTATTTTAGTTTCTTTTTATTTTTTAGTTTCTCTTGAAGAGAAGAAAAAAAAATAGCTTTCATTCTTTTAATTTTTGAGTTTTCCATTTTAAAAGCAATCTCCAAGAGAAAAGTTGACATTTTTTTTCCTCAAGTTTTTGTAGTACCTTTTTTATTGGTTAATTTAGTCATAGTTAAATCTTCTGAGTTATAACATATTTTTCATTCAATTGAAAAAAAATATATATATTAATTTAAAAAATCCTACACTAGGTGGTTGTAAGATCAACCAATAATGATTTTTCGTGTTAAATCACTACTTCACTTGTGATGGACCAAATTCATGATATAGTGATTAGGTGAACAATCGTTATTGTTTAATCTTACCAATATAATATATATATTTTTAATATTGTGTAATCTATTATATATTATCAATAAAATAGTTTATAACTTTTTTTTATAAAAAGGTGTTATATGACCTCCAATCTTGAGAAATTTGATCCCATAAAATCAAGGAACTTTATAAGTAATTACAAATAACTGTAATAGTAAATGAATAAAAGTAAAACATTTAAATATTTATTTACTACTGTATTTTTTATTATTAGCAGTAACGTTTTTTCGATTCAGTGATAATTACCACGGACTTGATTTCATGAGATCAAGACTCAAATCTGGACTCTGCTCTTGGTAAAGCTATTTTTACTCCTATACATAAAATTATCTTATAAAAAATATCTATATTACATAGATTGTAGAATTTGAACTTAATCCAAAAGTATTCCATATTTAGCAAAACAATATTCCATATGATTCAGTATTAATGTGGAAAAATAAATTATTACTAGTATCCAAAATAAATGTTGATTGGATCAAAAAAAAAAATTATCAATTTAAAAATGGGAAATACTTATTAGTATTCCAAAAGTAAAAGGCTGGATAGACAAATAAGTATAAAAAGAAAATTATAACAGATGGCAATAACGCGTCATGTGCATGTTAGCGTGCATCAACGTTTAAAGCATGAAGTAGCCGTTAAAGACCAAACAAACAATTCGAATCTGCACCACCGTAATTGTAACGTTCAAAAAAATTTGAAGCCTTAGCAAACCCTCCAAAACCGACATCGTTGCTTTTCACACGCGCACCGTATTAAACCAGACCCACAAGCCTGCTATCTCATCCCTCTTTCTCTCAAGCAGCTTCTTTCTCTCTCTACGCTCTCACAAAGGAAGAAGAAGAGAAGTACCATTTTCATTCTCTTCTTCTTCTTTGGTTTCTATCTCTCAACAATTGGAACGATTGTGCTCTCGCTTTTATTATCATTTTCTTGATTTGGGTACTTGAAATTCCGCAATCTTTTTGTGTTAGAATAAAAAAAACAAACTAGAAAATATGGCAACGGTTAATGGGTACCAAGGCAACACCCCGGTGGCTGCTCCTGCAGGGACTCCATCAAAGCAGGCTGTCCCCGCTGCCAAGAGCGTTGATACTCAATCTGTGCTTAAAAGGTATATTTATCTTCTAGCTATAGAGAGTTTCTGTAAAGATCGTGTCTTTTGCTTCGTTTTTGTGCTTATGAATATGTGGTTGTTGGATTCATCTCTACAACTTGTTTGAGCTGGACAGATACTGAGTTCCCTTGTGATGTAGGAATTTATTTTTTTCTGTGCTTATTAGGTATTATATCTACTAACCCTTGAAAAAACAAAGGCTTGTTGAGGTTGGCTTTGATCTTGTGTTTATATGATTCTTGGGTTAATGCACGCAAGCTGTTTGATATTTTGTTTATATGATTCTTAGTGTATACTCCGTATTTGGTTTTCTCTGTGCTTAAAAGGTGTTATATCTATAAATCCTAGATGGGTCTGCTAAAAATTAGGATTTTCCTTAGATTTTTTTTTTAAATGCGAGTTATTTGTAGTTCATAAATTGTTTGTTAAAAGGTTTCTTGAAGAGAAATCTGGTATGTAAGGTATTGGGTTCTTCTTTGATTCCTTTTGGATGTGGATTTTTTTAAGTTTTGATCTGATTATGTTGAGCTGCCTTCTGTATGCCTCTGTCTCCACTGGTCCTCTGGTTATTTGCTAATTGATTTTTTTTAATGAATTCTAGGATTTCTAATATTTTCTTTCATCTTTATTTACAGGTTGCAATCTGAGCTAATGGCCTTGATGGTAAGCTCACTATGTATTCTGCTGAGAAAATTTAAGGAATTATAAAGTGAAACCCATTTAATTTTAGTAATTTTCATTGTCGAGGATATAAGAAAAATAAATAAATTCTTTTTCCTTTTTCTAGGATTTTTAACAGAACAACATTAAACCATTCATATTCTTCCCCATTTTCTTACTAAAGAGTTGTATTTGAAGTGATTTAAGGTTTTTAATATTCAAATTTCATGTTTAGATGAGTGGAGATCCTGGGATATCTGCCTTCCCAGAGGAGGACAACATATTCTGCTGGAAAGGGACGATCACTGGAAGCAAAGACACTGTGTTTGAAGGGACAGAATACAGGCTATCCCTTTCATTTCCAAATGATTATCCATTCAAATCTCCTAAGGTGAAGTTTGAGACTAGCTGCTTCCATCCCAATGTTGATGTCTATGGCAATATTTGCTTGGACATTCTTCAGGTAATTATGCCTTACTACAACTGTCTGTAAAAGTTTATCAAAACACATCTATTTTGATATGATTTGATTTGAAGTAAAATTTTATTTTGTAGGATAAATGTTCATCTGCTTATGCAGTTAAAACACATCCATTTTGATATAATTTGATTTGAAGTAAAATTTTATTTTGTAGGATAAATGGTCGTCTGCTTATGATGTGAGAACCATTCTGCTGTCCATCCAAAGTCTACTTGGAGGTATTTTTCCTATTCTTTTACTGAATGCTCATTTGATCAGCATGACACATTACATTGTTTATCCAATTCCTGATTGTCTTTTTTTCATGTTGTTCAGAACCAAACATTAGCTCACCTCTGAACACCCAAGCAGCCCAACTTTGGAGCAATCAAGAAGGTAAGTATAATAGATTCTTGTCTTTAAACAACAAGCTGGATATTGAGATTCCTTTTCCCTTTATGTTTTTCACCTTTTTTGGTTCTTTGTGATGAAACATCTGAAATAATTTTCTTCTCTCTTGCAGAATATAGGAAGATGGTTGAGAAGTTGTACAAGCCTCCTGGTGCCTAATTTGAGATTTGAAGGAGCTACATAGGTGACAGTTGTTAAATGCAAACTTCTTCTCTCTCTTCTTTGGAGAAGGAAGATGATCAAATGAGTTTTACTTTTCAGTGTGCTTCATTTCTTTATTCTTTGAGATGTTAATTAGACAGTAGTTTTTTTAAAAGATGAGGATTACTGTTGTGTGCGGTTAACTTGTATTGAACAAATCTCCTTGAGGAATTTCCCATATACAAGCACGCGAGTTTCCTGTGTTAAAGATTAAGAATTGAAGACTTTTTCAGCTTAGAATTTCAAAATCCTAAACATCGTTGCGATTAGTGAGGACCAATATTCAGAGATAACAATTGAAGACTTTTTCAGTTTAGAATTTTAAAATCCTAAACATCATTGCGATTAGTAAGTGTGGACACATTCAGAGATAACAATTGAAGACTTTTTCAGCTTAGAATTTAAAAATCCTAAACATTGTCGCGATTAGTAGGTGACGCTAGCATTTTCTGTCAGAGATAACAATTCAGAGATAACAATTGAAGACTTTTTCAGCTTAGATTTTAAAAATCTTAAACATTGTCGTGATTAGTAGGTGACACTAGCATTTTCCGTCACCTTATTATTGCTAGCAATTCTTGCCTAGGGCACACCCTTATTATTGCTAGAAATTCTTGCCTAGGACAACTCCATCAGTCACAATATGTCCCGTACTGTATTTACCCCACATTTTTTCAATAATGTGGCATGTTGTGAATGGATACAAGAATTTCTCCAGATGAAAGCTTTGATGATGTATTTTTTTTAATGCATTAGTGAGCGGCTGGGAGCTTAAAAACAGACATTGGGAGAAAATAAGAAGTGCAGTGTGGCATTGGAATTCTCCATCAAATCACATTTTCCTGCATATAGGACAACTCCATAATTCCGCTTGCATCTAAGACAATTTGAACAGTGAATTCAATTGAAAAGAACAAGAGAAATTAAAATACATGCATCTTGAAACCTTGAGTGGTGGTGACATTATTCAATGCTATTCTTGTAAACCTCGCATAAAAAATATCTGGTCAACCTTGAGATGGTGGTGACATTATTCAATGCTATTCATGTAAACCTCACATTGAAAATATCTGGTCAACTTATGATTTGGTAGAACGGATGGAGAGAAAAGAAAAGAAAATTGAGTATATTCTATCTTTTGATAAAATAAAAAAAATGAGATGATTGATATTTTTCTTTCATGTACAATTTTTAAAATTTGAATGATTAAAGAGTGAAAACTAAAATAAATTTAAAAAATTGATATTTTTTTTTTCATCCTACTTTATTTCATCTTAACCAAACACATGATGAAACCATCAATTTTTTTTTTTCCATTCTCTTCCTCTCTTGAAGCATCTATCTTCCCATACAGGAAAAGTTTTCCAAATACTCGAGGAGCTTTAAAAAGGTTGGACCGGATGTTTTCCCCTAGTTTCAGAGCAAGAGCTTTGAAATTCGTAGCAATTAAGTGAGCTAGATGTTGAACAACAGATTAACTGCAGCACCGAAACGGGGAAAATAGACCAAGTTTCTTTTATGTTCTGCAAAGTAGTCATCATGACTAATCCCAGAAGGTTCCAAATAGGTAGTTTTTAGCAGCATTTTCCAGTCAGTTAGCAGAAACAAAAATAGATTTATATCATTCAAGACGATACAAATCATTCTATACTAAGACCATAATGTAAAACATCCAACAAAACGTCTATGACATCAAGCAAATTTTTCAGAATACTGTTCTTTTTCCACAAAGCAGATCCTCCATGTGAATTTTCTTCCGAAATTCCATCCCATTTTCATATCCTCCGCAATAAGTGGCTATTGCTTTGGTGATGTGAGCTGCCTCAGGTTGTATTTAGCCAACTCTTTGTACTTTTCGACAACCCCGATCAAGCACACAGTCTGAAGGAATAAAATAAAAATAGAAGGTAATCAGGTTCACCCCTCCCAGAAGAGAAACTACTAAGAGCAATATATTCCACCCCCAACCCAAATAAAAAGGAAGAAAAAAGCAGTAATATATAAGTACACCATGATTAGAGCAGCCCAGTGCCTCGGTGAACCATAATCTAGACTCAAGTAAATAAAGAAATATATTTCAAAAGCATTAAGATTGAAAATTTGCAGAAAATAATATAAAATAAAATAAAAACAAGATATTCTCTATAACCTCTTTTTTTTTTCCCAAAACCATCAGTCACCCCATTTAGAAAAGTTGTCACGATCTTTGCTCCTAGAGTATGATAAATACTCTTTAGCAGTACACGTTTAATCCGATTGACAAAACAACACCATAACTCTAAAGAGTTGAATTTTAGAAGTGCGTGACAGATGAGCAGTTAAGCAAGATATTCATGTTCTAATTTAGCAAGAAAATAAGCCTTTCCCACCTTCACAATTTCAACTACAATTGTCTTGTCAGGATTGCTCAGATCAACTTTATGAGGTCCAGTAATGGATTTTGCCACTGTATTTATAATTTTCATCCTGTCAATACCAGTATTTGCACGGGCCTCATACAACACTGCAAACTGCACGGGAGAAAAGAAAAATTTACAGACCATCTAGCACATATAAGATGAGATTAACTAATGCTGTAATCTAGTGGGTGCAAACTTGAATTAGTTCCTCATGAGACCCATCTAAAGAAAAAAAAAATATAGCATTCAGTCGGGGCATAGCTTTGTGTCTCCCAGGTGGCTGAATATTAAACTCATAACGAGGGATGAGGTGAAATATGCATTGACGTAAAAAAATAATAATTAACTCAAATATCACAATTTTAATCACAGATGTAAACCATGGTTTATTTTTCTTCTCTTTATGAGGGATGAGACACATATGCATGAGAATTTACTTTCTTCTTAAACCCAAATAGTATTAGTTAGTTATTGTTGAGCCACCAAAAAAATATTCACTCTGATTTGTCTATTAGGTTTGATTTACCAAATTTTCTGCTCAATACTCCATCCGAGAGTTTTTAGTATTTATCAAATTTGTTCCTATCTAATGGAGCGCTATTGGATCAAATGACAAAACATTTTTGAAAGAAATATGGTTTATACCGGATGAAATGAATATTGTATTCATGTAACAGGAGAAAAGACTTCCCACTACTTTCCCAGACAGATATGTGGCCACGAATAGGGATTAAATGAAACGGAATTGGCTGGGTAGTAGAGTAGTGGATTTCATTTCCCATGCCTAGATTCTTGATAAGGCAATGGACAAGTCCTAACTATTCTCAATTGAATCTAGGAACTATGTATGTCACCTTTACGCATGACTTTGCTGGAATATACATAATGGTGCAATCCTAGCCTTAAGGTTGAGACCACCTTGACTTGAATGCAGAAGAATAGGCTGTAAATAGTTTGGTCACCCATTGCAAATTTTCTGTTCTAGCCTCAGATTGGCAAGTTCTCAGTTTGATCCTCTTCTCTCAAGTCAGTTTCAGCAAAATTTTGAGCAAACACAATGAACCCGCAACCTTAAATTAACTCCTTAACCTAATGAAATTAGCCATCTAAAAAAACAAGTAGACAAATTCATGTTCACTACAACGCAAGAATGCATAGGTACAAACACCCACACACAACGCATACACATAGAGTGTACGCACGTGAGCGCACACATGCAATGATGAAGGAACAAAGAAACTAGTAAATGCAGCACCTTCTGAGGACTCTGAGTTTCGACAGGAAAATAGCAGTCCACAAGAGGTTTAATTGCTTTTGAAATTTCATCTTCTGAAGCATAGCATGCCACTTCTACTGGTAACACTCTTAAGATGAACCTAAACAACAATCACAAAATATTTAAATAAAAAAATGAATGCAATTTAGCCAACATATTGTTTATGTAATTTGACCTAAAAGGAAAGCAACATATAAACCTTGACATGTGCTTCCTTGTTGATGCAGCAGACGTCATCATGTGCTGCACAATATCTTTAGGGCCAGGGTCGCCATCTCTCTTCCGCATTTGAACAAAGACGAGACCATTACAACCCGCATCGAGGTTGAAAAAGCGCCTCTGTTGAGACAGAATGACAATCTATCACGAGCATACAGAAACATAAAACAAATGGATACCAGTACGGCTGGCAACCACGTCATTTTTGTTTGCAATACATGACAAAAGGTTTAAAAGTCACCAACAGCAAGGAAAAACTAGAAAATTGAACATATAGTGGACTCTTCAATACTATATGTGAGATCAAATCTGCAACATAAGGGTAACGGAACATAAAACGATATCTGCCAATATAGACACAATCAAGTAAACAAGATCCAAGTTACCGAAAATAAATCCAAAGAATCAACTGATCCAATGGACAATCCATCTTGATATAACATTCTCATAGTGAATGGCCAACCTTCTTTTCAAAAAAATTAAGATACAGATATATCTCCCTTTCGGCTGCATGTGAGTTCTAAGCTTCGCAGCAGTTGGTTACCAACAAGCTCAACAACCGACAGAATGCCCTACCCTAATCACAGCAGCAACAACTCACCAACTAAAAAATAAAGTCTTTGTGTGGGTATAAAGTGCTTTTATGTGTGTTTGTACACGTCAGCTGTGCACCGTTTTGATATCTACATTCAGTGATCGCAGGCTAACCCCCCTGCCCCCGCCAGAAAACCTTTCTTACTCTCAAGCCAGCTTTAAATCATGTCCAACTCCCACTTATCAAATTCAACCCACTGAAACTGGCTATTTACATATTATTAAGACTTACTGAGTCCCATACAAATGCATACAGGAGCATTAAATCCAAAACCCTTGAGATGTTCAATCTCCCACTTATACCAAACAGATGCATATAGGAGCATTAAATTGATACTTCAAATACAAACAGATTTTAGTATTTTACACATAAAATATGCATTTTAAAAGAAATCAACCATCAGAGCAGAATACTTCCTGAAAAATTAAACATCCGGTAAAAACTGAGATATATAAAGAATAAAAAAGCATTAACATAGATCGAAAAATACAGTACAAGGCACCAGCATGTGAATGATGAAATCATGTGAAAGTATATTGCAATTGAAAACTCATAAAGAGAACATCAACTTCATAAGATATATGTAACCAGAAACAGGTTTGGCATCTACCCAGCCAGGGAAAAAGAAAAGAACACACATACACAGAGTTCAGCAGCTTTTGTATACCTTATTCTTATCTCCAAGCTCTTCGAGTTCAGCTTCAATCAGCTTATCAATTGACTTCTCCTCGGCTTTGTCATTAGTATCATTTTTTGCTGCATCTATTTCTAGGCATTGCTTCTTTGCCAGTGGCCCCTGGGTTTCATTTGCTTGATTTTCATCATCCTCTTTATTATCATTTGCGTTTTCTTCTGTTTGCTTTCCATGGCATGCATTATCTAAATTATGATCTTGTGGTTCTTCGTTATTGGCATCATCATCTTTGCAAGCATCTGATTTATCCCCTTCCTCCTCCACTTTCTCTTTCTCTTCCTCACCCTCTTCATTGTCGTCCTCTTCCTCCTTATCATCATCATCACTACTGTATGAGAATGTAATTTTTTTATTTAAAGGTTTATTGGGTAACCCTGTAAGCTTTACACCCGAATCATTTCCATGAACTAGCTCTTCATAAAACTGCAAGACATAATAAAACAACCAGCAGCTCAGTAAAATGAGCTAAGACCACAAATAAAATAATTGAACATGGTATTAAGAATTGCCTTTACATAAAACTGACAATAACCCTCTAAGCTACCAAGTTAAACACTCACACTCTTGGCCAAACCATAGTTACCACGAACCTGTAACCCCTTGGAACCACGATCAAGATCCTACGATCCGATTTATGGTACGTAAGTACGTTCACCCACCGAATCCTCAAATTTGGCGATAAAAAATCTTCTAATAACTAAATACAAAAATTTCAAGACACAAGAAAGGAAGAACGGTATATTCATTTATTCTAAACTTATGTTTATCATCTTTACTAGTTGTCAAAACTCATGTTATTTTCTTAACTATTATCATGCATACAAATTTTTATTTAATTACACTCATAGATACATCTAATATCTTAATTTTATACATGTGTTTAAACACAATAACCCTCTAAGCTGCCAAATTAAGCACTCACACTCTTGTCCAAACCATAGTTACTAGGAACTGTAACCCCTTGGCACCACAATCCGGATCCTACGTTCTGATTTATGGTACGTAAATACATTCACCCACCGAATCCTCAAATTTGGCGATAAAAAATCTTCTAATAACTAAATATAAAAATTATTTCTAAACACAAGAAAGGAAGAACAATATATTCATTTATTCTAAACTTATGCTTACTAAAATTATGTTTATCATCTTTACTAGTTGTCAAAACTCATGTTATTTTCTTAACTATTATCATGCATACAGCTTTTTATTTAATTATACTCATAGATACATGATACATCTAATATCTTAATTTTATACATGTGTTTAAACACAATAAACCATCTAAGTCTTACCAGTGTACTGCATACTGGGCAAACAACGTATCACGTTCCCATAACCGTACCGCATGTAGGGCATACAACGCACCATGTTCCCGTACCCGTAATGAAAACCAGAATATAAGCATACACTTTGTAATCATCAGAAAAACAAACACCAGGGAACTAAAGGCCTGTTTTGTAAGGGATTAAATTAAATCCTATATTTTCTGTTTTGAAAAACAGAAAAAATAGAAGATAGAGAGGAAATTTCTTTAAATTCAATTTTAAACACTTTTGAGGTCATAACCTAAATGAGGTAAATTGTCTATTTCTTGCTCCTGTCTACATCTCATATCATAGCTATAGCTAATTTCCTCTCTCTCCATTGCTACCTCTAACATGAAGTAAGGTTCACACCAATTAGTTTACTCAGGCCTCCCACACAAAAAACCTTACTATTTTAGGGACACATGGACATCAAATTGCTTTACAAGGGAAGTTGGTAGAACCTTCCAAAGAAGTCTCATCAAGAAGATTCTTGCTATTGGTAATTTACAAAGAACAGGGAAAGTGCTTGTTAATAGATGTTATATTTGCAAAGGGTGTTCCGAGTTTGTATTTCATCTTCTTTTGGAGTGTTCATTGGCTAGAAGCTTGTGGGAGATGGCTTATAGTGTTTTGAGTATTTCTTGAGTGGTTGAGGGCTCCATGCAAGATGAATTGTGGGCTTGAAGTGGTTTTCATGCTTCTAAGGAGCTTAAGAAAGCCTACCTTTCTATTTTTCGGTGGTGTGGAACGAAAAAAATCGTAAAGCTTTTGATAGCAAAGAGAGGGATATTGAAGTGATCAGAGATAATTGGTTCAATACTTTGAATTTTTTGTTTAAATGGGAAATTGTTTTGTGAATAATGTAAATCTTTTAGATTTTGTGGAGCTCTTATCGCGTAAATAGCTTTTTTAAGGGTTGCCCCTTGGTGCTTTTTAATAGAATTTTTTACTTATAAAAAAAACTATTATCCATAGAATAAGTTAAAACTAACGAAAAAACCTAGAAGCAAGCAAGATTAGTTCCTCTCACACACAGGCCCATGGCCAATATAAAAAGAGAATATCCAAATTCAAAACCAAAAGATGAGAGCACAATACAACGGTTTAATGAGAAAACTCAGACGTGTTTAAGGACCAATTACTACAGTAAGAATCATCAGACACGTAAGCAAATTCTGATCATTGTATACATACATCAAGCACCACACAGTTCATATCTCAATTTGACACCAATAGCCAGTCGATTAAAAATACACCAATCATGATACTATAACAGAACAGGAAAGAAAAATCTAAAGAAAAAAGAAAAAGAAATGAACTTGACAATTAATTTTTTAAAAATGTATATACCCATGAGGGAAAATCAGAAAGAGAGAGAGAGCATATATTGTAACAAAAGACTAAGAAGGAAGCATACAGAGTCAATAACGTTAAGGGCCTCATGAGAGGCTTGGCGTTCCCTGCCACCATCGCATGTGATAAAGAAGCCTTGTACCCCAGGTCGCAATGGGTATGCCCCCTTCTTCTTCACTGGTTTCTGTATCAGGGAAAAAATTAAGCAACACTAATATATTTATAAAGATAAAGAGAGAGAAAGAATGTTACATTCTGAGGGAGATAGCGTTGCCTTCTCTTGTTGCTCTTGTTGGTGGTAGTCTTTGCTTTGTGCTCGGTAGCCATTATGCAGAGAGCAGAGAGGTTATACCGTTCACCAAAAAAGAGAGGTTCTACTAGCAGCGTTACCTAGCGTACAACTGAAAATGAGAGAGAGCGTTCAATTTTAGGCTTTGGGCTAATTGAGCTCGGCTTGGTTTTTGAAATGAACCCACAAGTGAAATTATGATTGGGCTTGGATTAGTAGGAGCTCACTGTAACCCACCCGTTAAGGGTAACCCGAATTTATTTTTAACCTAATTTATTCTTTTTCATATAACAAAATGCAAGATTAAGATAACTATTGCTACTTAATTGATGTAGATAACAAATATTTTCAAAACCCCATACTAGAGGCATCTCTCTCACAAGCACCGAACATGGTTAAAAGTTTAAGCATTTAAAAACTCCGAAGCCTCGATTCCAACTTTCTGCTTAGCTTTTTACCACTAAGACTAGAGCCTTCTTGAAAGCTTATTGTTGTTGATTTTGCAACGATTTAATAGCGATAAAACAACAGTATGTTTGGTAATCAACATCCTAATTATTTGAGCACAGTTTTTAATTGTAATCGTTACGTAGTAGATTAGTAGTCGTATTGTGGTTTTGACGTCTTTCAAATCTATTATTGATTGAATTACAAGCAATTTAAATTATTTTTCGATTCAAAAAATAACAATCGCAACAGAATAGGATAAATAATCGTGACGATCGTTACTGACTGTCATGGTGAGTCAATGGTAAATCCTTGAGTTTATTCAATGCTTGATCTCCGATAATACATTTTGTATTTCTGAATTTATATTAAGCAAGCTGATGCACTAAATAAAAACAATGGAATCTATTGTTCTAACAAAATATAGTTATATTATTATATGTGTTTTAATTATAATGGGAATGGAGATTTTTCATTGGAAGAAAACAAAATCAAATAGGAAACTTTGATTGATAAATTTTTAAAATTATATTAATAATGTTAAATAAATATTATTGAAGTTACTAATGAATCTTTAAAAAATTATTAATCAAATTTCTACATATGTTTAAAGTAATAGGCCGTTCCCTTTTAATTCATATCTTATATTAATGGTATAGATATAATAATTAATGAAGCAGTAAAAAGAACTAAGACATAAAATGAATTTAAAATTACCGTAGACTGATTAAAAAAAAAGTAATTTTTTGTTTTGAATGGCATAAAAAAAAATTATAAAAAAAAACTAATTATTTCCCTCTTTCTCTGCTGTATGGAGCAGAGTCGCACAGAGGCAGGTAATTTGAAGACTCAAGAAATTCATTCTCCTCCCGTAAAGTAAACCAATTAAAATTGACGCCATGACTGAAATCCCTAGCAACAGACTCCGCCATCCTCCCAAAATCATCCCATCATCGTCTTCCTCCCTATCACAAATCCCAACAAATCAAGAACAACAACAAGAAGAAACCCCCAAATTGCTACCCCAGCAATATCCGACGCACCTCGACGCACCAGAAGAAATTTCCGCAACCACTCGAATCCTCTGTGAAATCCTCACCCGAGTATCTCCCCACGACGTGGAAGCTGCACTCTCCTGTTCTGGAATAATCCCCACCCCCGAAGTAGTTCAACAAGTACTTCGACTTTCCTACAACTCTCCTTCATCCGCCATCAAATTCTTCCGGTGGGCCGGCTCCTCCCACAAGCACTCAGCCTACGTGTGGAATCTTATGGTCGATCTTCTTGGGAAGAACCAGCTATTCGAGCCGATGTGGGACGCTGTCCGCTCCATGAAGCAAGAGGGTTTGCTGTCAACGGCCACATTCGTTTCTGTTTTTGGAAGCTATTGTACGGCTCATAGGTTCAATGAGGCTGTAATGAGTTTTGATGTTATGGATAGGTACGGCATCCAACAAGATGTCATCGCTGTGAATTCGCTTTTGAGCGCAATTTGCCGCGAGGAAGACCAAAACCAAACAAGTAAAGCAATGGAGTTTTTCGATAAGATCAAAGTGAAGATCCCTCCCGATGGGGATACTTTCGCTATCTTGTTAGAAGGGTGGGAGAAGGAAGGCAATGTCTCTAAGGCCAAGACTACTTTTGGTGAGATGGTGGTGCGTGTTGGATGGAGCCCGTCGAACATGTCGGCTTACGATGCGTTTCTCACTACTCTTGTTCGTGGGTCACAAGCTGATGAGGCTGTTAAGTTTTTGCAAGTCATGAAGGGTCACAATTGCTTGCCAGGTTTGAAATTTTTCTCGAATGCTCTTGATATTCTTGTTAAGCAAAATGATTCCACCAACGTTGTCCCGTTATGGGATATAATGGTGGGTAGTGGGTTGCTTCCCAATTTGATTATGTATAATGCGGTGATTGGATTGCTTTGCAACAATAATGATATT
Organism: Bretschneidera sinensis; assembly: GCA_023935145.1. NCBI lineage: Eukaryota > Viridiplantae > Streptophyta > Magnoliopsida > Brassicales > Akaniaceae > Bretschneidera > Bretschneidera sinensis. Next base: position 5,280,143 of record CM043698.1, read on the forward strand.
CACAACGTGTTGCGGTTCCTAGATGATATGGTGTTCCATGGAGCTTTCCCTGATTCTTTAACTTATAACATGATTTTTCATTGTTTGATCAAGAACAAGAAGGTTCGACCGGTGGGTAAGTTCTTTTCCGAGATGATCAAGAATGAGTGGCCTCCAACGCATACTAATTGTGGGGCTGCCATTGCGATGTTGTTGGAGGAGGACGACCCTGAAATGGCAATTGAGATATGGAACTACATGGTCGATAATCGAGTCTCACCTCTTGAAGTGAGTGGGAATGCTTTGCTCATGGGGCTTCGAAACTTAGGCAGGTTGTTGGAGGTGAAGAGGTTTGCAGAAAATATGCTTGATAGGAAAATCAACATATACGAATCGACAATGGAGAACTTGAAGAATGCGTTTTATAAGGAGGGTAGAAGCACGAGGGACAAGTTTGATAGCCTTTCGAGGAGATGGAAAGCTTCCTAGGTATTAAGCTTCTTGACTGATCTTGAATTGAATTTTTACTTCCATTTTGGTCCATTAGAGAACAAGTTATATCTATAACAGTCATTAATGAATTGTTTTGGATTGCCAAAAAAAAGAAACGACATAAAACTTTTTTCCTACTCGTTGCCTTGCATAGGCAAGGAAATATTTGGTCCCTTAAAAACAGAGGGTGTTTGGTGCACCAAATGAAAAAAAGGATATTATGATCGTATCCGGTGTTTAATGCACTAGATAAAGTTCGTATGGGATTAATTTGACCAAATTTTACGCGATGATGACCCGATAAGGTCATCCGGCATAAGGGTCGAAGGACGGAGAGGAGACTTGGATGATTTGTTCAAAATGATAGTTTGGGGTATATGTGCCCATTGTTTGGGAAGTTCTTTTAACAAGAGGAGGGATACATGTATTTCTCTTCAAATCCTTTTTTTTAATTCCTCCAAATTGGAAAGATTTGGAAGGAGAGTATATCTCCTTTATAATTTTTAATGTACTTACCATTATACCCCTAACTTTTTATTGACATTTCTTATATTAATGAAGGACAAAATAGTAAAGTGTGTTAAATCCAATCATTTCCTTTCCTTTTTTTTCTTTATTTTTAAACTATCTTGTAGGGTACATGTACCCCTCAATTTTTCTCTCCTTTCTTTTCCCTTCATATCCTTTCCTTTCTTTTCCCTTCTACTTCCCAAACATAGGCTAAAGAGAGCTCTCTGGGGAGCTACAACATCAAGCACAACAGCACAAGTAAGATTTTCTTTCTTTTTTTGGCTTCTTACACAGTCATCTCTCACTTAATTCGTTGGTTTTTCTTTTGGTTAACGCAGGTACTATTGCCTTCTCTCTTTTTTATTTCCTGAAAAAAAATTAACTTTTTCTTTATTAATAAGAATGCATTCATCTTTTTCTTTAATTTTCTCATGCGTTCTTTTGTTGGTTTTATTATTTGGGTCCATTCTTCTTCTTTTTGATAAGCAAATGTATATTCCAAAGATATGAAAGGGTGCCACCTGTATACAAAAGAACTATTTACAAGATAGTATATCAGTGAAGTCCATTAATATCAAGAAAGGCAAAACAGGCTTCACCATAATTAAAAATTGATCTCAAAGAGACCTATGACAAGCTCGAGTGGAGTTTTGTGATAGATTTTGAGTTTTTTTCCAGTTTCCTTTTCCTCTTGTATCTCTTTGTTCCGAGTAAAATGTATTCTCGAGGTACCACAGCCCAATGACTAATATCTTGATAATACGTACAGCTCCTTGTACTAGACCGCAATCCCAAGAGAATAGTACAAAACTATTCTCTCTCAACAATAGAAAATGAATAATCCAAAATGTGTCATAATGAGGGTATTTATAGTGCACCGTACCCTTGGACACATGAAGGGACATATGGAAACCGGTAAGGAATGCATGTCAGTATCGCAGGACATGGGCATGTACCTCGAAGTGATCTTGGACATGCCAGGGACACTACGTACCTTATAAGGAATACTATGTGCCTCGCACACCCAAGACATACCTCGCTCTTCAGCTTTCAAACCATTACCTTCAAGTGGTTCCCAAGACCCCCTAGAGACATGGGTACTTGTGTCACAAGGTACCTTATTGTTATCTTGGTACGCGAGTTGGGACATGTGCAGCTCTTTAATTGGTCCGCATGTCCTGATTTTAAGCTTGTCCAAACAATCATCAACACTCTTCTTCCCGGATTTTTGTTATTGTTAATGACTATAGGTGTGAGTCCTTTCTTAGGGCATCAAATAGGGTGATCTTCTTTCCTATGACATTTTCATTCTTTCTTGATCCAAGAATCTTGTGAGAAAAAAGCTTGGATTCCATTTAAGTTCAGTATGGGGTCCAACCATCTCTCACATCATCAACAAAATTGAGTCAAAAATCCTGTTCTCTCCAATGTGGATTCCAAGATATTATTCTTAAGGTTATAAAAATAAATGTTGATTCCAGTATTAAAAATGACATCTGTAGAGGTCTCAACTTGGTTGCCACTGACAACCCTGGTTAATGACTTGGTTTTCCTCTTATTACTGGCAACCCTAGTCCCACTTCCAACTCATCATTGATAAAGTTTGTTATATGCTTGCTGGTTGGAAAACCAGACTTCTCTCGGAGAAACTCTTGTTCAATTTGTGACCTCCACTATTCCCTCTCATTACATGCAATGTGATGCACTACCAATCTTTATTGGTGAGGAATTTGGTAGACTTAATTGAAACTTTCTCTGATGCTCCTCGGAGGAGAAGAAAATAATCTACCCTATCTCTTAAAACACGGCCACCAAGCCCACGAACAAGGGTGGCCATAGTTTTAAAAGAATGAAGCATAGGAATATTTCCCTCCTTGCTAAGCTCAATTGACGCCTTATCAAAGGAGATGTTCTCTGGATCGAAGCCCTCAAAGCTAAGTATCTCTCTAGATGTCGATCCATTCAAGTTTTCACCTTAATAGGAACTACTCTATGACTTAGAAAGCGATGAGGAAGGGTTGGGGGTGTCAAAAGGGTTTGAAACTGGTTCCTGGATCAGGCTCCACCATTCCGTTTTGTTTGATGATTGGATAAGTTTGGATCCTCTTAAAAACTTAGCGCGTGGACTTGTGATGACTCACATCCCATATGGGTAGTGCAATGGAAAAGATTGTTATATTATTTTTTAGGGAGATCCAATGACCTCAAAAAATGACTTAAGCTAGCACTTTTTGGAAATGAGCCATGGTGTTACCAATGGTATCAGAGTCAACCCAGACCTATTATCATGTGAATATGTGGTATCTAGGTTGACCACGAGCTGATTGTATATATGAGCTCCTAATGGGCCAAAACTGTTGATTTGACCCATGTGATTTGTGTGAATGTGATATGTGCTCTCTTCTCGCAACGACACAAGGGTTTAAAATGGTAGTTTGTGATAAGCCACATTGGTAGTGCGATGAGAAAGATCTTGGTATATATTTGAGGTTCAATAACCTCAAAAGTAACATTTAGTTAGAATTTTTGGAGGATGGACCCTGGAGCTCTCACCCAACATGGGTTAACCCTCTTCCTTAATGTCATTCGAGATACGGATGGTTGGTGTTTCTCTTTTCTTTCCATTGAGTTGCCTCCTAAGGTTTTGTGGGTCATTAGAATTAGCCCTTGCTCTTGGAATGAGGGGGAGAGGACCAGGTCATTTGTGGTTTCCCGATGGTAAGTTCTGTTTTAATTCTGCCCACAATCTCTTTGGGTAATGAGCTTACTGATGAGTCTAGAGATTGGGATTGGATCTGAAAACTTAAAGTTCATAATAGAATTAAATATTTTCTGTGGCAATGATCTCTTGATAGACTTTCTTGCAAAAAAAAAATTGAAAACCACGAAAATTTTGGATTTTGACCTCAGTGGCTTTTGCAAGCAAGATGCTGACAATACTATTCATGTTTTGAGGATTGTCATGTGGCAAAGGAGATATGGCATTTTATTCACTCTCTCACTGATGCACCTTGACTCCTTAATTTATTCCATTGGTTGATGGGTAACAGTTTGTGTAAAGCCACCTTCAACCGGGTTTTATGGTCAATTATTTTTGCCTGCACTTGTTGGGAACTTTGAAATCATAGAAACAAGAAAAATTTTAAAAAGTCATGCTATCGAAATTTTTTTAAAAAAAACAGTCCACATTAGCCGTAACAAAGTTCAAGAATTTACCTTCCTTGCGGCCCCTTCTGTCTATCTCTCTAATTTGCAAGATCTTTGGGTTAAGTGGAGCCCTGCACTGAAGGGTTTGGTTAAATTAAATATGGACGGTGCATCCTTAGGTAATCCAGGGCCAGCTGCAGCTGGTGGCCTGCTGCAGTATGACTTGGAGTGTCTACTTACTGGTTTTTCCATGAGTTTGGGCACTACTACTAGTGGTCGGGAAAAATTATGGGCCCTGGGCTTCAGCTTGCAGCCCAATGCAACATTGAAAATCTTGATGTAGATTGTGATGCTTTGACTGTTTTGGAGCTTATCAAACAGGCTGATTCCAGTAACCACTCTCATGGGCCTTTGATTGATGATTGCAGGCACTTCATCTCCAGGTACTCTCAAGTCAGGCTTAGTCAGGCTTAGGCACACTGGAAGTTTCAGGGAAGCTAACACGTGCGGATCTGCCTTCCAAAGTAGCTGTCAGGGAAGAGCACTTCTTTTCACTTTCTCTTCAGTGCCGCCTTCTTTGTATTTGAGTTATTTAGCGGATTTTAGAGGCACTTAGCCTCAAGAACTATTTTTATTTCTTAGTTTTTAAATGCAAACCCTTTCACCTAAAAAAATACTCTCTTTGTCCATTTTGTTCATCATTCTTTCTTAAAATGGATGTCCCAAGTTGTTTGTTCACTTTCTAAAAGTAGAATACGAATATCATGATTTTTCAAAAATACCCTTAACATTTAAAAGGTTGGTCGGTGGGACCCACCATATGAATGAGGGGTATTATGGAAAAGTAAAATATTTCCATAAAATTTGTGAGATTAGAAGGGTGACAATCAAATTGGGACAGAGGGAGTATATGAAGTCTATGAAGTCATCTACATTTACATAAAATTTCTCATTGAACCGAAACTCAAAAGTATTGAACCACCCTTCCTTACAATTGGTTTTTGTCTAGTAATAGTGATGCAATTGCTTATATTCTATCAGCTGCGCAAGAAACCAGTGATGCAAGTGAGCCTTGAAATGAAAAGTATATCATAGCTTTGAGAAGCAACCGACTCCTCCTTCGTGATAAGCATAGCATATTCATTTAAAGTGACATCTCTACTAATAAGAAATTTAAGAGATTTAGGATCATGACACATTGTGTTCGGTTCATGATATTATTGTTGTTCATTGTGATAGTCAAAGTGTCATACACTTGACTAAGGATTAAGGATCAGATGTTCTATAAGAGAACGAAGCATATTGATGTTCGTTATAAATTTGTTCGAGACATAGTTGATAGCAGCAAGTGATAATACCAATTTCAGTGTCCAAGTTCGAGCATTGCTGCAACTTGATTGGTGTTACTTACAATATTTGAGTTATGTCCTTTTGGGCTTTGTGGAGAAGGTAGAGAGTATTTTTCTATGTGTGAGAATTCAAGTCAAGGTGGAGATTTGCTAGATGTGACTTGAATTTTTGTGGAGCCGGCCATAAAGCATGGGATACAAGAAAAAATGCAGCCCAATTTGACTTTAGTGGCCACGTTTGTTAACTCCACCATTATGTCATTTTGTGGTCTTGTAAAATGGCAATAGGTTTTCTTTGTTTTTATTGCAAGACAATTGGGGTGGCATTTTGTATTGAGGGTGGTATTATTATGGCCTTTGATGGCCACATTAATAGCACACATTAGGCCTTAAGGTCTTGTTTTGTTGCAAGAAGTGGGGCGTCATTGGAGGCTAGTGATAATGTTGGACAATAAGTCCAAAAGCAGTAAAAGAAAAAGGAGTTTTCTTCTCCTTTGGTGCTGAGCGTTATAAGAGAGGATTGAGTCTCTTGTTTTCGGCCCAAAAAGAGAGAGCAAGCAAGATAGAATTGTGAACGGGAAAATTCTTCTCTTGTATTTTCCCTATTAAATTTGTGGTAGCCAAATTTGGATATATTGGGGATTTGGGTTTGAGAGTTCTATCTCTTCCATTTTGTACTCCATTTTGATATAGTGAAATCTCTCTTACCATTACCGGTTGGCGTAAGTTTTATCTCCGAACCACGTAAATTCTATGTTTGTGTTTATTTTATTTTCTTGCTATCTTCTTCTTAACACTCTTTTTTACAAAGATAACACCAAGACTTTTCCTCTCTTTTGAAGATTAACAATAGTTAGAATTCCACCCTAACCAGCTTCCTTGGGAAAAAAAATAAAGGGCAACCTTCAAAGAAGTATAATTTTCCAAATCAATTTCCACGAAAAGTTTGCCCTTCCTTCGAAAGAGATTTTTAAAAAGTGCCTTATAAAAGACTTGAACGTCAAATTTCCCTTTCATTTTCAACTTTCACCATGTAAATGATTGCCAAAAAATTCTCATCATTTAACACTTTCCAATCAGGGGCATTTCGCTCAAAGGAATGTACCACACAATCTTTCATTATGAAAGTTCACACGAGCTAATCACAGCAACCTTCCTTGTCACAAGAGAGAAAACCTCCGAAAATTGTTCTTTCAAAGAAGTAGTTCTGTTCCACACATCATGCTAGAGCCAAAATATCATTACCATTGCCACACTTAAAAGAAACATGAGGAAAGAAATCATCATATCCCTACTGAATCCACACCCACACACTATAAGCTGTACACCCTCTTAGCAATCTACCTGTTGTGTTCCACCTTTAACTTAGCAATAATGATTTTCAGTGTATTCTTTTTCTTTGACAATATTACGGTTGCTCAATCAACTAGATGATTCTTGAAATCCACATCTGATTATCAATAAATTGACGAATTACATGTATTCCTTAAGTTTTCCTGGCAGTTACAAACATTAAATTCTCTATATATTTGCCTTTTGAATGGGTGAATGTTCCTTGTGCTGAAAATTGAATAGTTCATGCTTTTAGTTTGTCCAGCTGCATAAATGGAAGTTGCATTGCTATTTCTATGTACTTGCATCTCCTATCAAAGCTACAATGTTATGTAATTATTTCTTGAATTGAGATCAGTACTTCTTTTTGCTTGCCATGGGGTGTTCGTTGGTAGATGCTTACCTTGTGCCTACTGGCTGGAAATTATGAGATTGTCAGATTTCTGTAATGTTTGTTACTTGGCTGGTGATGTGAGATTTGTGTGAAACCAGTACTCTTACCATTTGGCTTTGTTGCCTTTTGTGAGGGCTATGTTATAGTTGGATACCATTTTGAGGGTAGTGTGAAGGCTTGAAAATAGCTGGTTATTAGACTAATGTTCGATTAGATGGCATTTGCTGCTGTAGATGAATAGATTATAACTAGAAACATGGAGAAAGTTACAAAGATAAAAGATAAATTTTTTTTTTGGATAAGTTGCGACATACCATAAGTTGGTTTTTATAGTTCAGGTCTGAAACTAATCTTTTTCAATAGAGATTTTCTTTTTTAATGGTAATGAAGCAATAAGTTGCCTGAGCCACAATATGAGTGGATTAGTGCTGATATATAATTGCAAGAAACTGGAGAGCTATTTGAGTTGTTTGTAGGTTAGTTTTGATTATCTTTTGGCACTCTTTAACAGACAAAACATCTGTCTTGTATTCATGAACTTTATTTTGAATGCCTTTCTTTCCCCTAATATGGAAATGCAATTGCAAAAATGGCCTTGCGAGAGAGTGGTTCTATGTCATTGGAATATGAGAAATTTATGGGTTTGTAAGAATGCTAAGTATGGTTTGGAAAGGAAGTTGGTGTTGGCCACTTGTGCGAAAAACTCAACCAAGAGACTTCCGAGATCTAGTGGCTATGGTACTTGAAGAGGGAGCTGATCCTTATTTGATTTTGCTGTTTGTCCATATAGCCTGGTCATTAAGGAATTGTAGAAACTAGAAACAAAGTAGCATTTGAAGATCGTTTCTCCTCTTCTACAGATATTATTCATGCTGCGTCTACTTTTGCTACTGAAATTATGAAGGCTCGTGATGAATCTGCCCCAACTTGTATTCAGCAGGTGGTTCAAAGCAGATTGCAAGCTCTTAGGCGTGGTTTTTATTAAAATAAATGTTGATGCTGCCGGAAACAGGACTTGAAATTAATGTGGATGGGCGTTGTTCTAAGGGATGAGGATGAGTGTATTTAGCAGCCATTGTAGCAAAAGGTCCACTGCTTGTTTAGGTGGTTGAGACGAAAGTAATGGCAGCAAGAGATGCTCTGAGTTTTTTTTAAGGGATGAAGGCTTCAGCTCTGTTATTTTGGAGTCAGATTGTCTTATGCTAGTGCAGCCTCTGTGCGCTAAGGAGGACTGTCTTGCTCTATATGGTGGCTTAGTTGATGAGATATTGCAGATTGCTGCCTCTTTTGCATCCTGTAATTATCTTCATGTGGGTAGGAAGACTGGTAAAGTGGCTCATCAGCTTGCTCATTTAGGACTAGATTGCAGTGAGCCTAGTTTTTGGTTCCAGGATTGTCCTCCCTCTATTGAGGAGCTTGTCTTGTATGATGCTGCATATTTGGGTTAATGAAATTGCTTATGTTCAATAAAAAAAAAGGTTAAACTTCTTGTGTACCCTCTTCTAAGATAAGGTACCGTTTGCTCTGTCAAAATCATTTTTGCAACAGTATTTAATAAGTAGTTGTGAAGTTAAAAAATATTCTTTCGATAAAACACAAATTCAATTTTTTTATTAAAGAACAAAAAAACAGTTTAGTTTTCGATTCTTTCTAAACAAAACCGTTTTATGAGTGATTTGACTTAACTTTTGTTTATAAAAACAAGAAGGGTCCAAGTAACTTACACAGTGGGATGGGCTGCATGAACATAAGCATATGCAAATGGCGAGCTATATAACAAAACGTTGCTTCGAATGCTATACTGTCTGGGTCATGAAGGCCATTATTGTTTTGTGGGGGAGGGGCGTGGGGTGGTGAAAGTTGTAAGTAGTTTACTTGTGGAATTGTTGAGATGTTGAACAATGTGGATTCACTTATGGGATCTGGCACTACCCTTTGGTTGAGAAAATGCACTGTTATATTGAAAAATACTGAAACTTGGTAGATTGAAGTCGACTGTAACCACATTGTCCAATTTTAATTCAAGAAAGTGTAATTGAGAAGAAAAGTTTGTGATGGATTATTGATGTAATAAATTGTAATATGAGATTTTTTATCATATTGTCGAACATGAAAATATTCAGTTAGTTCTTTTCGAAAGAAAAAAAAGAAAGTATTCAATTAGTTTATGCTTTACAGAAGCAAAAAAATCAGTTAGTTTATACTTTACAGGAAGAAAAAAAAAAACATTTTAATGGCGAAAGTTAATTTTAAATGCTGAATAAAAATAGAAATATATTGATAAAGGGGAAAATCTATCAAAATGGTTATAAATGCGATGTTTGGAAAGAGAATTAAGCTAGCTTTCCAAACTGGCCATAATAATATGTTTTAGAAGGTACTTTTATCAAAATAAAAATCTCATCCCATCTCCCTTTTAATCATATGCGCAAGGCGCATGCAATAAATGAATTGGATGAAATTCTCATCATATTTTATTGTATCCTCTTATTAATCACTCATATCACTTATATTAGTTATGTTCAGAACATTTCAAAAATAAAATTATGATGTTTTTGACACTCTTATTGTTTTGTTTTAGTATTTAAACTTACAAAAATACATTTAATTAGATTGTTTTCTCAAAAGTATTTAACTTCAATTAAATGTTAAACAAACAAAAGATATGTTATAATAATGTTTGGAGTGGTAATAACATCACTCAAACTAAATAACCTTTGTATATATAAAACATTATTAAAAGTTCAAACTAAAATATAATCTTACTTTTAATAATATCCTTAACAGATTTGAATCTTCTCCATTTAAAAATTGAAATGAATTCAAATTCATAATAAGATTGAATGACACATCATCAAATGGAGATGATTCTCTTCATAGACGCTTGTACACTTGTTGATGCTAACCCTAGGCTTTCATCGCATAGAGTGCAAAGTAATACTTAGTTTTGGTTCCGACATAGGTGCGGCAGGGACTACTCCAGATTTACTCTGTGCTGAGCTCAATATGCTTCTTGGCGGGTATGCATGGTAGCTTACCTGTAAAACTATTTTGTTCAAAAAAAATAGAGATGATCCAAATTCAAAATTATCGTGATATTATTCAATCTCACTATGAGTTTAATTTCATTTCAATTTTCACTGAACAAAATTCAAATCTATAATTAACATCGTGATATCTATGTTATGTCAATCACTTATCATTTAGTGGTTTGAGCTAACCCACTTAGTATCCAAATTTATCCTTTAAAGAAAAAATCATTAGTTCAAATCTTCACCTCATTTGGTATAATTATTAGGTAGATCATACGATCATATATGATCACTTAATAATGATTACCCATAGTGCGTTTCATATAATAGCAAATTACGGAGTAATCACTCTATAGACAATTGATTGTTTGCAACAAGCATACACACAAACACAGTAATATTCTGTGAAATTGAGAGAAAAAATAGGTTTTGACTTTATAAAAATAGTTATTATAAGGAAGGCTTAAACTTTAAAACTATAATACCAAGTTAAAAGCTGAAATCGGTATGGAGAAAAAGTGAAAGCAATGAAAACATAGAGGTGGGTGGAGTCTATGGTAACAATGATGAAAGAAAAGAGAAAGTAAAGTATTTTTTTAATTAATGGGTGAGAGGTTAATATGAAGAGAAAAATAAAAAGAAAATCCAATTTTTTTATAATTTTTTTCAATTTTCAAATATAATTATTATCTTTTCAAATTAAAATGATTGGATAGTGAAAAATACAATGAGCTAATGTTGTGATTAGTAACATAAAACTGACATTTTGAAAATGAAATTGGATGGAGAGAATTATGGTTTTTCTCGACAGTAAATATGTAGGAAGAGATCTTTATTTTCATCCAATATGTTATTTCTAACACTTCAATTTCTTGTTGCCAAACACAAGATAAGATTTTTTTGTTTTTTTATTTTTTCTTTCTCTATTGAACACAAAAGTAATATCAATCTTCTATTTTCTTTTTAATTTTTAATTTTTCTCTTTCCTTTTATTTCGCACTTTTCTTTTCTCTCAAATTTTTATTATATACCAGTAAGTATAATTGGATTGAAGGGAATTGAAGAAAACGAAAAGTCGGAGTACTTGTATTCCTTCATTTCTTTTCAAATATTTATTTTTTTTTATAGTTCCTTCAAATTGAGAGGATTTAGAGGTAAGAGACCTTCATTTCCATCCAATATTATTTATAACGCTTCAATTTCTTGTTACCAAACACAACATAAATTTTTTTTGTTTTTTTATTTTATCTTTTTATTTTCCATCATTTCTATAGAATACAAAAGAAATATCAATCTTCTATTTTCTTTTTTATTCTTTTTCTCTTTCTTCTTTTTTCTTACCTTTTTTTCTCACATTTTTATCATATACCAATTAGTATGATTGGATTGAAGGGAACGGAGGAAAACGAAAAGTATGAGTACTTGTATTCCTTCATTTCTTTTCAAATATTCATTTTTTTTTAATAATTTCTTCAAATTGAGAGGATTTGGTGGAAAAGACTTTCATTTCCATCCAATATGTCATCTCTAACTTTTTGATTTTTTATTGCCAAACACAACATAATTTTTTTGTTTTTATTTTATTTTATTTTTCCATCATTTCTATCTAACACAAAAGAATTATTAGTCTTCTATTTTTATTTTTATTTCTTTTTCTCTTTCTCTTTTTTTCTCACTTTTCCGTTCTCTCAAATTTTTATCATATACTATGAATGGATTGAAAGGAGTGGGGGTAAAAGAAAACTAGGAGTACTTATATTCCAGCGTTTCTTTCAAATCTTTAATTTTTTTTCTAATTCTTCCAATTTGAAAGGATTTAAAGAGAGGGTACATCTACTTTTCTTTTTTTATCGGGGGTATACTTATTTTAATAAAAAAAATAATAATAAAGCGTGTTATATTTTTTTTTTTCTCTCTCGTTTTAGAACACATAAATTAGAGGTATATGGACTTCTGCTTTTTTATCTCTGCAAATAATTTCTTTTCCTTCCCCTTCCAATTTCCAAACATGGTTAAACAAGGATATCATATTTAATAAAAGTGATGTGACTCTAACAAACTAACTTAGAGGTAGTCACTAATCAGCAAATGGTTTGTCAATGATAACGATGTTTTGATTTAAGGCATCAATGGTTATGGGAAACTTGATGTAATAAAAGAATTGATGCGTCGAAGTGTTAATGGTAATACGATGATAGATTATCAATGTTAGTGACAATGACCTTTGTGGTTTAGCCCAATTTCAATGGTAGTTATAGCAACCAATTAAAACCGATGGTTTTGAGCAAACATGTTTTTTTTATTTTATTTTTTAGAGAAGCTTTCAATCTTTTACGTGAAAAATATATCCCATAATTTCTATTTAAATAAGAATTTCTTGATTTTTATTTAGATTTGATTCATAATATTTTTTTTAAATCAAATGTATTTTAAATCATAAAGATAAAATTGGAAAAAAATTATTGCCTCTTTCTAGATCGACGATAAAAATGACAAAAATCTTTATTTCTGACCAAGATCTAGATTCTCCAACCCAACCAAAACGTGTTTAGAAAAGATTTTATCTCCAATTAGACGAAAACAGAGATGATAAAAAATCTCTTATAGATTCAAGGATGAGAATGACACTCCCTAACATGTTTAACCTTCTATCCCGATTCATAAATGATGACGAAGATTTAAGTGTCTAAAAACCTTCGTCCAAATCAGAAACAAATGGGTAAAAAAAAAACTCGTGACTAAGATGAAGGGTACGTTTAATCTAACAATAAAAAGTACCCTTCTATCAAAGAAAATCCAATGTAACAAGAATTTTCTCAATACACTCCAGTCATTACTCATTTCTTAGAACAAGTCATTGCTGGCAAATATTTTATATTAAAAGGGAATATTCGTAAAGAACATAAATTCCTCTTTCTGATAATAAAAGAGATTTTCATAATTTCCATTATCAATTTATACACAATTACCTGATGAAAAATAAAAATTAATAATGAGGATACATTTAAGGAAAACCTGGAAAAGAATCAACTAACAAGGGACAAACCTTTTTCATATATTAACCAATATCAGTTGCTATTAGAAATGAATTCTACATTTACAGGGGCTACATGTATATATAGATAATATATTTATAGCAACTATATGGTATCCACACTGTAGGATGAATGTGAGGCGGCAAGGACGGCTGCCCCCATGCCTGACCCGTCTTCTGTCTCATTCAAAACAACATGTTTCGCAATGTCTTCCCCCAAGATTTCAGTCAAGGCTTCATGCAAGTATTCTCGGAATATTGTATAACTTGAATATAGACCCCCCTCGATTGCCACAACCGTTCTTCTCATCTTAATATCGCTTCTACTTCTCCCACTCGTGATGCCACCACTACCATCTCGGCCTATCTTCTTCAAGATTCCAACAATACCGGCAGCAGCCAATCTAGCAGCCCTCCGGGTCACCACATCACATATCTTTACAATGAGCTTTCTTACCTTTAATGGCGCATCTGGGATCTGAAAAGACAACCCATGAAACAGACGATTAAGAAAACCTAATAATTTAGTACTCATTCGAAGGGAGGAATACCTAAGAATAGATGTACCTCTAAAACGTCATTCAAGATTCTTTCTACTTCAGTCAATTCAGGTGAGTCGTCCTCATGCATGGCGGCCATTGAAGGTGTCCTGCAATCATGAGAAACATAGAAGAATATAATGAGAACAATGCAAGGAAACATGCAGAAAACCTCCGCATTTATCCTGCTGATCGTGCTTGGGCCCTTCTTTACATTATCAGAAAATAACAAAAAAATGATGACATACAAGTAAATTTGAAACATTTCTTCATCAGAGAGAGAGAGAGAGAGAGTAAACTGAAATATTATAGACACATACCTCAAAATAAAGGGCATTGATAACAGTAAACTGAAATATTATAGACACGTACCTCAAAATAAAAGGTATTGATAGCTTGGAAGAAACAGGTCCTAAGATACCAGACTCTTGTGACATCCTAAGAATCACTCTCCGAACAATGTCACCCAAATACATTCCAGATATCATTTTCTCAAACCCCTGCAGATAAATCCTAATAAATCAGAGCCAGTCCCTCAGTTATTATCAACTAACAGAAAGAGAAGCTTACTTATCAAAAAAAAAAAAAAAGGGAAGCTTAAAATTACCATCTCATTTGGATTGAGACATTCAGCATCTAACTCAATGTCATAAGAAGTTCTTGGCAAATGAGATGACCAAAAATTTCCCCATTCCATGTTGACAACCTAATCATGAGAGGAACAACTTTATGTGGTCAGAACAACAGAAAATTAATCCTTCCCTCAAATAAAGCATGAAATAATGACTAAAACAACAGAAAGATACCATGCCTCCAGAAGTTGTGAGTAGTCCTTGACACTTAATGATAGCATCTGTTCTCTCAAAATAGCAGGCATTACTACCTGTTCCAATTATCACTGCAGCAACCGTGTCTGCATCATGATAATGAGAAAGAGCTAGTGTTCCCACAGTATCATTTACCTGCTTAGGAAAAAGAAGGTCAATATTGTGCTTAAAACATACTCCGCCAATCAATTTAGTCAACATGTAAGGTTGTTGTATATAAACGTATGTAGAATTATATATGACATAAATATACAAATTTATGCACGTCATTGTAGGTATCACTGGTTAGATCCAGTATAAACTGAGTAGAAGGGGGAGCAGAAGAGGTCAAGCCCCCTAAGTTGAAGTCAGAAAGTAATATCGAATCAAAAATGACTACACTCCCTTAATTATCAAATCATTCCAATTTAAGATATCTCTTGAACAACTGACACTCATATGCTTGGACAACAGACAAGGGAAACAAATTATGAACATTATATTAGATATGGTGAAACATAAGGTATTGATGTATAACGTTATGCTTACAGTAAAGGAAAAACCGAGGAATTTCAAATGTCTCATTCATGAAGAGCACACAAAAATTGCCTTTAACAGCAATCTTTCACTATTGCCATTACAGAACAAGTTTGCTCTTCTTCGATTTTTTGAAATCATTTAATTCCTTAATTATATTGCATAGCTTGCTCCCATAAATGAAAGAAACAACATTAGCTTCGTTAATAATAATCAGGCAACCTGCATCCTCAGTAATTCCTTTACTGCTAATAACCAATAATTAAGGCACCAATTAATAGGTGGTTTGGCTGGTTTTGCTAAAAAAAAAATTTTGCAAATTTTAAAAAAAAAGCACCTGATTAAATCTGCAAAAAAGTTTAGTCAAACCAACTCAATAGCTTTTCCTTGATAAGTGATCAGATTTATTATAAAGTTATTTTGCAATAGTGTCCCATTAAAAAAAAATAAGCTAATACAGAAGAAATTTGAGTCAGAAAATCAGTTTAATAAATTTTATTCCCTAAAACTATGATAGCTCTTGTATGGGCAAAGCTAAGCCACATCTTAGCCATTCCCATAACCTGGATTTGGCTTAACATAAATGCACTAAAAGTTTTTAAGAATCAAGTAATTACAGCTTTGTCGAAAGTTGCCATGGCTGTTATAACAGCTATTAGGTTTACTAATTGCAGGCCACTACTCAACAATCCAACATAAAACATGCCAATAATCATGTCATATAAGCTTAAAAGATCCCAGGGATTCTAACAAGTTGGTCGCTGGGCCTTGTTAAATCCTTGTTGTCATCTTCACCCACTTAAATCTTTCTTTATTGACAGAGCATCAAAGAGCAAAAGTCAACTGAAGTAACCCTTACTTACTACCTCAATGAAGCTGAAGTTGTAACCACTAACCAAATTATTTGCATCTTCTCATTACAACAAAAATACAGAACATTAAAAGCTAGCAAGTTACAATGTGAAAGAAGCACAAGATGCAAAGGATCATTAACCCAGGCAACAATCATATATTCCCGATGGAAAACAAGTCTCCATTTCAAGAGAGTTAAGCATACTAATGACTGGCTAACAACATTAGATGACTAGAACATACCTAAAAACAAATCCTCCCCTTGGGGTCATTTTTCAACATTCCCAGAAAATTGTAGCAAGAAATTAGAACCTACGATCATAATTAATGAGCAATTAAATACCGAAGTTACTTGCAGATGATGATGAACATACCAGCACTGCAACCCGTATATCTAAGCCTTTCCTGTTCAGTGCTTGTTGTAAACATTCAGCAACCTCTCTACCAACCTACAATAGTTTATACCGCATATTCATCAAAACATTGACATAGTTCCAGATTGAAAACTTAAAGTAACTATAGTTAAAACAGCAATATTTTCTATCATTTTGAAACAAAGGCCAAGAATTGTTAGCTTGTTCTCAGCCCATCAATCATACACAACGCCAATACTTAAATCCAGGCCTCTGAGCTTATATGATTCAAGTGCTGCTCTTTGAGAGAGTCATGTATGCTTGGGCACACTAACAGCAGCCAGAAAGTCTACTACAAATTAGTTCAAGTATCAGGTGGAAAAGAATAATCATAGCAACCATACTGTCAGGTTATACAAAGTTTCTATGGTTCTGGAGCATTTAAAGTGGAAATTATTATAACATCATTCAACTAACCATGTCATCAAGCGCAAACCCTTTCGTCCATTTGATTAGAACCCCCGATGAAATAGACATTTGCTTCACAGGAAAAGAGAATGTAAAGCCAAGTTCTCTTCTTCTAACATGAGAAGGCTCAGAACCATTTCCTTCTTTTTCAATAAACTGCTGTAACGATGAAGCTAAAAAATCAAAGAGATCCTGCATGCGGTGAAACATTTTAAATTTCCACAAGTATCAGTAACTTATAAGATTTCAAAGGTTAGCCAAAAGTTAGTAAAATTTGTGAGGTAGAAACTTAATCACCTCACTTGTGCCGGTCATCAAATGTTGGGGAATAGGTTGTCGTTCCACGTCTTGTGCCAGTATAGAGGACCTTTGACCTCCTAGCTGAACCCGCAAGACCCTAAAATTAGTACCCCCAAGATCTAGAGCATAATAAGTTCCTCTCTCACTCCTGACAATAAAGCAATAATCAATTTACATCTTATGAAATAACTAAGAAAACAAGTATAAAATTCTAACTAAATAAATGACTCAAAAACTTAATAACAGCACAGGCAATGACTCTTTGAACTATGGTACATTGTTTGTCACTGCAAGTCCTTGCCAATCAGACCTCCCCCATCCACCCAAAGAAGAGAGAGAGAGAGAGAGAGACTGCATTACTTGGCAACTATATGCCAATACTATAGATAAATCCCATCATGCCAGTACAAAAGTAAATCATGTACTTGTATTTTCCAAATAAACCCATGATCTATTAATTGATTCTTTGAGTTAAGTAACAAAACCCATCAACACTGGAAAAAAGGACAGTAGGAGAATCAAGACATTCCACATAAGGAGAACATAAACAACAGTTTCTTCACAGTTCTAATGCAGTTACATGACTCTAGCATGGAATAGAAAAAAGGAACCATTATGATTCTAACCTTATGTGTAAAGTTTTGAAACAAAATATTCCCTACTCAAGTAGTGAAAAGAATTGATATATCACAATGTGGAATGTCGAAGCAACAATTAAGATTATATAGATGCTTATAATTCAAAAATGAGAACCTTTAGACTAAAATATTTGAATTCCACAGTATCGTTTAAAGGAATGAACCCAGCAAAATAATCAACAAATTTGTCATAAATAATAAAGGGCTAAGTAAGGAAGAAAGGCCAGACATCACATCGAAGCAAAAGTAAAACCAAAATAGCAAAAGCCTTTTGAACTGAAAATTCCAAACAAAGGGGAAACCAAACAGAAAGACAGCACACAGAAATAGTGACCGTAAGAACAAAACAAGGGAAAAAAATTGGCATACCACTCTGAAATGACAATAAAACACGAACGAACACAGCATATCATATTAACAAAATATAAATTTGAAGGACACGAGAAGAAAAAGAACAAAAGACCCACAAAATGATAGTAACAAAGTTGTGTCTGGAGAAAAAAAAAAAAAGAACCAAATTGATCAAATACAGATTGATAAGAACAATGAATCACTGGCAAAAATAAAATTGCAAACAACATGACAAAAGGCTAAAACTGAAATTAAAGAGATAAGTGCAAGTAATCTCAAATCCAGAAAAATTGGTTGATGCAGACAAACTAATGGGGTTAACAGCCATTATGATATCATCTGTTGTTCCAGACCAACGCAAAGCAGACAAAATCAAACAATCACCTATTTGGAAACAACACACCCATCATAGACCAACCAGACTCCAGACAAATAATCCAACCACCATCCACCAATGCAACAAAAATACATTCAATAAAAAATACCAAAGAATCATTAAATCTCAATACCCGTTAACAAATATCAAAACCAAAACCACCATGCTACAATCCCACTGATGATGAAAATAATAAAAAAAAAACCGTTACCCAAAAATCATCATCAATTCCACAAAGCATTAAAAATTGAGATTTGACGATTACCCATTAGGCAGATAATCAACAAAAGTGAGCAACATTTTAAGCTTGGACCCTCCCTCAGATGCCAACCCAGCGTGCATCTCTACAGCCATGGCATCGACCACCTGTCTTAGCCTCCCCACAGTGGTCTCACATGCCTCCTCGAATTCCCTCAAGACCCCCAACACTCTCTTCCATTTCCTCCTGCTCCTCACTCTCCTCCCCACCACCACTGCTGCCACAGCGCACGCCGCAACCGCCACTCCCGCAGCCACCGCCACCCCAGCCTTCCCCATCTATCTAAATATCTATGTGTATTTATACACCAATATCTATCTATACCAATCTATTTATCTATCTATACCTACCAAACGGTTTAACCATCTAACAAAGCTCTTCATAAAACTGTTTGTCAGCTGAACACGTCTCCAATCAATCAAGCCGCGCAAACGCCGCCGTTTCACCATGACGGCCTCTCTCGCCTTCTTGTACATAAACTACGACAAAACCCCAGAACATACACCAACGTTTTGTGTCAAAACCAGCTATTTTTCCGGGAACTTCTTACCGGCGATTAAGTAAGTAGTCGCCGGAAATAATTCCGGCCAGAATCGCCGGTGAAGTCAAATAAAATACATAATTCTTTTGCAGATGGCCTGTTCGATGAAAGGCTTAACACAGAGTTCTTTTCCTCTTTAGATAAAAAAATAGAGTTCTTACTTCTTAGAGAGAGGAGAGGGGGGCTTTTGCACTAAGCAGTATTGGAAAGCGAACTGATGGGTACTTATAGAGTTGATGAAATGACGGATTTGGCTTTGGAGATTTCAAAGAATGACGGATTTGTTAAGAGGATCTTCTGGTTTGATTTTTCCTACCGTTTATAAATTATGGGAGATTTTGAGGTTAATGAGAGTATTTTGACTTTGATTTATTTATGTTGTTTCTGGTTAGGTTTTGTAAGGGACGGGGTTAGGGTGATTTGGGTAACTGCAATTATAGTTGCGAGATATTACGGTTTTAGCCTTCTGTGCTTTGCCTTTTGGGAAAGTCGGTTCCCTTACCTTGATTGAAAGGTGTAGTTGATTGTTTGGACCAACTGATTAAGACCTCTTTTGAATTTACACAACTAGAGAGGGAGAGAGAGAGAGAGAGAGAGCCATTCAAGCTCGTGCTCTTTTCGTTAAGACTTAAACAAAGTTTGCTAATAAAACTTGCATTAGCATGCGATGGTGACTTCATATCTAATCTACCTCATAAAGTGCTTAGCGAACACCACGACTAGTGTCCATCCATGGCCTATACATTCAAAGAGTTTTGAAGATAGTCATGGTAGTAATGGTAATATTCTAATCGAATTATTTAAATGTGATCGTTAAACCAAAAAAATATTGTGGATTATAATTACAGTTTTTTTTTGTGAAGATAAATTTAATTATCAAGTTCATATAACTTTTTTATTTTAAAATAATAAATATTATTGTGTGGATCTTATTTGTGTGGTTGATAATTCGTTAGGTCATGAACTGTATGAGATAAAGTTAACTTAAAAATAATAATAATTACTGTGTGGATCTTACAGTCGAGAATTACTTGTATCATTAATTAAACAAGAATTTATGTGGGATTCACATTTTTAGGTTTAGCACTTGATATTTGTTTATAGTAGACAGAAATGTTGTTATTGGGTTAGTTATGTTATCATTTATGAAATTTTTTTATTATTTTTCTTTAGTGTGACGACAACGATTGAGTACGAATTTAAAACATGTCTCCAAAATAATAAATGTAACCGTTTGATTAAGCCTGTAGTTACAACTTTTATCCATTAAACGAGAGTTAATTGAAACAAATGAAACATATTCAAAAGTATCATAAATAGTTTTTACTTATACTTTTAAGTTTATTCATTCTATTATAACAAGTAAGAATAAAATTTGTGAGAATTTCATTGATTGATATGGATAATTAAAATTTTGGTCTTTCGGTTTAATGGTTACTTAAAATATTTTTTTATAAAAAATATTGATTCGACCTCCCTCTTCACTAATTTACTAAAACAAAGATATTAAATATTTGAAGAATCTGCTATACAAAAGTTTAAATATAAAATATTAGAGACCGCATAAATCCAAAAGTTTGCTAATATGTTTTCATTTTACCACTATATATTGTAAGCCAAATTTATAAAAATGCCAAAATTAAAGTTTGAACTCTTTCCCATTCAATATCATGCATAAAACTACTTATAGCCGAGGGCATTTCAGTAAACCCTAAACCAAAATGACAAAAGAGTCACGCACCAAAACAGAACACCAAACTGCCCACACTGAAGAAATTACCAGGGGCAAAAGATGAGGAGACAGTTGGCATTTTGTAGAAGATAAAGGACAAAACATGCAACAAAAAGTTTAAAGAAGTTAGGGCAGGGGGATTTGCCTTGGTTTCTGATTCTGCCTATCTGTATAAAAAGGTGCGCTTGGGTTTACCAAATTCAGAGACAGCTGCATCTTAAAGGAAAAATAGAAAAATAAAACGGCGACGGTAGCTGCGTATCTTCCTTCCGTACATTGCCAGCTGTCTCCCGCTAATTCCAGCTGTGCTCACAACTAAAGCTTACCATCAGAAAATTTTTAACGTTTTTGTCCTCCTACTAGAGTATTATTATTCATCACCGTAAAAGTAAAATAAGGATGTTAATAAAAACAAAGACAGAAAAAATTAAAATAAAGAAAATAGCTTTTTATTGAATTTCCAAGATTTTTTATTTAAAAGAAAATTTCTTCGAGAATAAATGTTAAAAAATACCAAATGAAAGTCATTATTAAAGTGTTGCTATTTTTTATTTATTTTTTAAAAAAATTTGAGAGATAAATTAATATTATTATTTTTTTTACGCGAGTGTCTCCATATACTTGTTATTTCATGCTTAATTGTTTAAGAACTTGAATTTAAATATTTTTAGCAAGAAAAACGAGTCACAATCTAAGTGTTAAAATTCATCAGTTTAAAGGTACGGTTTGGGCCAAATTCGTGAATTTGACCGATTTCGCATGAGAGTTTGGCTAGTTCTTGGGTTTTTTAAATTGGTAAAAATGATATAAAAACCTACCATTTGACCATTTCGCAAATTGAACCTGTGACTTACCTATTTACTCATTAACTTACCTATATTAAATATAACTTATAAATATTGTACAATTGAATTCATTTATAATAAAGTGTAAACAAATATATAAAGCAAAGGAATTTTCTTATAATAAATATATGATGCTAGATAAATAATACTGACACATCCCTTTTCAAATTATTTATAATTAATCAAAATTGGTTTATTTAACTTATTAAATTTAATAATAAAATTTTCTAAATCAATGCAGTGTATTAGTAATTAATTTATTTGATGATTTATGACGTAAATAGCTTTTAGTTTTCATTTTATAATTAAGAACAAAAATTGTTAAGAAAAAAATATGTATATCTATATCCATATTATTCATGTAATATTAAATTAATAATAATATATTATAGACACTCTTTTTTTATCAAAATTTAAAATATAGTGATTTTGCTTTCACTCTCGCTTCACGAACTGATCACTTAAGTCACAACCACCGAGTTAAAACTTAACTAGTATTTATTTTATGATCAGTGAAAGGTAGTCATCTAAATTATCCATCATTTTTATCGGTTCGAGTAGTTATAATGTCTAATCTGAATAATAATTTTGAAAAACTCGAATGATAACAAAAAGTAAAGATTAAAATGAAAATTTTAAATTATATTTCAGACCATAAAATTAGAATTTATTTGAGCCCCACGTCCCTCCATTTCTTGTGAATTATGGCTCGTGACTGAAGACTGAAGCCGGTAACAATAAAGTCACGAGATACATAAAAGTATCATGGTTGTTGGTTGTTGTTGCTTAGATCGTACGGTTGAGGATTGTAAAGTCAGTTACAGAACCATCCTGACCGTACGATTAGTAAGCCGTTTAGGAGAGAGTTGACTGGCTACAAATAAAACAGATCGTTTCGCTTTTTTTTTTTAGCACGTGCGCAATATTTTTCTTTTTGGTGAAGATCAGAAAGGTGCGCAATAGTTTATCAAAGGTAGGTCTATTAAAACGACGTTGGTTGATAAATTAGTGCTGCTCAAATACTCTAGAACCGACCAGGACAAACGCTTTATATCTAATAATTGTGAGACACCTTTAAAAGGAATTTTTTTTTGGAAAACTAAAATTACGTAAATAATGACAATTTTGATCAAACATCGAAATTTTCTAGTACGAGTTTTGTTCGCTTCAAAACTTAATAAAATAAAATTAACTTTATGGGGAAGAGATGGACCCGAATTTCCTTTTATAGGAAGTTAGAAAACAAGTTAAATTACAACTCACTAATTACACATTAGAATCAAACCTTTTTTCTCAAAAGAAAAAAATTATTAAAATCAAGTTCGATTTAACCTAATTTAATTGACTAGCCAAAGAATATGAACATATTTTCATTTCACTCTAATTTTAATCCAGTCCACTATTAATCTCGGCTATATTCAATTCACTAACCAAATAAACGGTTAGATTTTTGTAATTTTATTTATATATATATATCTATATATATATATATATATATATATATATATATATATTGTCTGCTCACTTTTTAATTTTTCATAATTTGTTTTAGACAATATGGAAACTTATATTGTTCTTTAAAATACTACTATTATTTTAAACTAATTTTGAACCCGTACAAATGCCTAAGAATATCTTTTTATGAAAACAAAATATGAGAAAGAAAACACTAATTAAAAAATAAATTATTTTTTTATAACAAACATTTGAATTAAATAAAAAAAATATTTTTAAAAGAGGAAGGGATATATTTATACATTTCTAATTTAAAATCTTATTTTTGTTGTTGTCTAAACATCCATACATTAGTGCTTGCTGCAAAAATATTGCATATTTTCTCCCCTTATATAATATTATATTGATTATAACATAATAGAAAATAATTTTAATGATAAATTTTGTGTCGTTTTAGACATATATATAGCTATTTTCTCTTTTTGAATTATTTACCATACCATTATCGCTCTTGTACTGCACACCAATCGATGTGGTTGATGGTTTATTTGTCATTCAATATACTAACGATTTTTCCTAAAATAACAATATTTAGTTTAGTTTTTATTAAAATAGTGCCTAGTTGCTTTTTTTCCTAATATCTAAAATAATATTTATTTAATTTTAAGGTATATAAATGTAAATATGCCAATTTAGAATATATTTTTAGATAATATTATAGATTAATTTGATTAAATTTAATATTTAAAATTAAAATAAACAAAAATTTCATTATAATTTTAAAAGACAGTTACAAAAATTGAAGCAGATGCTACTAAGAAATAATTACTAAAAGTTAGGTCATTATGGATATATATATATAAAGTAAATATTTTTAAAGATAACAATATTCATGATATATTTAATTTTGATTAGAATAATATGTTTTTATTTTTATTTTTTTTATAATAAAACATCCATTAAATAAAGATACTAATCTCATATTTTATCAATATATATTAACAAAAATTCTCACTATTATATTTAAATTTTGTGTATTTCAATATTTAAACTTAACTTATTTCATTTTAAAAATTTTGTATTTTTTATTATCTTTATCTATATTTATTATAGTTTTTCTCCTTATTATATTCAAAACATTTTTTATCTAATAAGTTTTCAACTACTCATTATATCCAGCTTTTTATCAGAGTATTTTTTTTTATTTATTAGCCTTTTCATTTCCTTAGTATATTTAAATTTTGTATGTACTAATTGTACTAAAATTTTGTATATTTCAATATTCAGTATATCTTATTTTATCTTAATATTCATATATTTTTATCTATTAATTTTTTATTCAAAATTTGTATCTCAATTTAAAAATTAGCATACTTCATCTTAAAATTATTTTATTTTTATCGGTATCTATTAACTTATGAGACACGTACAAACAAAGAAAGGGAGATGAAAATGGTCTTCTCTACATCTTCACGATGGCCTTTATTGCCTTTATGATAGCCTTCTCTATTATCTTACCCCTGAAATAAAAAGAAAGAGAAACAAAAAATCAGCTCACTTCAAAGAATTTCAGAGTGCTAACAAGAGTGTCTTCACTTACACCAATCCACGAAACAGAGAGAAGACGAGGGAAAAAAGAGAATTTACCTCACTGTTCCAGTGACTATAGTGGTCGTAGAAGTCGTGGTGGTTGAAGGGAGAAACAATGAATAATTATTTCTATTAGATTTGATCAATTTTTATTTCACTTATCTCTGAGTTGTGTAATCTCAATTTTTTTTACATATAGAAACAATGATTAATTGTGAGATATAAATAATTTGTTATAGATAATTATAATTAATATAGTAGATTTTTATCTATTAGTAACATTAGAGATGATGATAAATTTCATTTAGATAATTATCATCTTAACAAATTTTAAATCAAATTGATATTTATTGTTGTATTAAATATAAAATTAAATTAAATCAAATTATTAATTTTTGAGACTGAGTTCGATTTTTCATATCAACAACTCTTTTATAGATAATAATAATTATTAGGTGAGTGAATATTAATCAAGAATTGTTATGGTTATTATTAATTAAGGTAGAGTTCGATTTTTTAGATCAGCAACTCTTTTTACATTTTTTATATTAAATGTAAAATTAAATTAAATCAAATTATTAATTTTTAAAGACCAAGTTTGATTTTTTAGATTAATAACTCTTTTATAGATAATAAGAATCATTATGTGAGTAAATATTAATCAATAATTATCATGGTTATTATTAATTTGGACCGAATTCAATTTTTCAAATCAACAACTCTTTTGTAGATAATAAGAATTATTATGCGAGTGAATATTAATCAATAATTATTATAGTTATTATTAATTGATAGATTAAATAATTTTATTGGTTAAAGATAAAACATACAAATATTTGAATTTGAAAATAAATATATTTTATTTGAAAAAAATAATTTAATAATTAAGTGGTATGTCCATATCAGATTATATATCATTGCTTATGTGATATACTAGAACTGTTCTACTTATATATATAGAGAGATTTTTAAGCCAGCTATTATCAATTCATTGGTTATTAGTAGGTGTAGACATGAGCTACGCTCGACTTAAAATGAATATGTTCGAATTCGAATCAAACTCGAAATTGAATTAAAGCTCAAGTTTGATCAATTTTATGATGACTTGAACTCGATAACAAATGAATATGAGCATTGAATTGCCCATTTCAGCTCAAACCTAAACTATAATTTTAATAAATAAAACATAAAATAAATATTGGTTCGACCTCGAGCTCGATAATATTTTATCGAACTGTTCGAGAACCTTTCAAACCGAACCTTAACATATTCGAGCTCGACTTGATAAAATATTCGAACTTAATCTTTAAACTTGAGCATCAAGCGAAGCTTTGACCAAACTCAAAGTCAAATAATTCAATAAAAATTTTACCCGAATCCAACCTTAGTTATTATTGACTTAAATCATAAATATAATTTGGATGTCTCCAGTCCGGTGGCAGAATTGTCACGATGATGGTATGATTTGTACTTATTGATAAAGGAGTAATTATATTCTCATCCACGATTTTTGCATTTAAATACAATCAAATCGGTTAGTTTGAAAATCTGACAGATAAACCCTATCATTTTAAAACGGTACTAAAATCGATAACTTTTTCTTTATATATACACACACACCTTCGTTCTATAATAAAAAAATATCTCAAACACGGTTATATTTTTTTTATCATTATAGTTATAATTTTTATTCATTTATTTATTTTCTTATCTTCATTTTAAGTTAACAATTATCAAATTAACTACTGTATTTGTGCAGTGAATTTGGTGGCCAATTCAACATGTCAGTAAAGTTACCAGTGGATTCTGAAGCAAAATCTCTTCGAACCTGCATTAAGATCTGCATTGGATGTTCAAATTTATCCAGCACTTGAATTTATTCGTTGAATAGTTTATTTTCCTTTATCGGTAAAAAAATAATATACTTTTACTGTTTATAATAAAATATTACTTTAAAGAAAGATAGAAATAGGAGATGAGCAGACAAGAAGGAATGAATAAAGACGTAGCAGTCCTTGCTGTGTAAACTGATCAAACTTTTATATATACATCAGTATATGATTTGTACCATCGTATCGAAAATATTTTGTTAAATTAATATTTTAAATTTTTTTATTAATAATATTAATATAAACATAAAATTCAAAAAATAATATTATAATAAAAATTCTAACGGTCTACGAAATTAATTTTAGACCGAATGAAATCAAGTAATACTCCAGCTGTACCATCGCCCTTGTTTGGCCGTACAACTCCAGCTATTATAAGGGACCCGTGTGGCTGGACTCCATCAATACCTTCCATTTTTTCTTTTTTGAGGAAAACTATCGTCTGCTAAAGAGTAAAGATCACGGTTTCTGTTTTTTAAGAGCTGGAATTAGATCATTTAAAATATATCATTTTTTTTTATTAAAAATGGATAAAATTGTAATTTCTTGCCTTTTTTGGTACGTACGTTGACAAGTACGAAAATAGTGATATTTTACTCCTTCATACAAGTTTATCAAACACGTTCATGAATATTATTGAATATATCAACCATCAAACATTCAATTAGGCAAAATATAACGTGGTTTTGAATTGAATCAAATTTAAATATTTAAATATTTAAATTTAATTTGATTTTAAAATAATATATTTGAATTTAATTTTAAATATATATAAATATTAATTTAAATTAAATTTGAATTAAATAATATTTTATCAAATTATTTAAATTAAATTTTAAAATATTTAAATTTGATTTAATAAATTAATCTATCTTAATTTTTATATTCAAATTTGATTAAATCAAATATTAAATTCAAATTGCACTATGAAAACTCGGATGGATACCAAAATACATATGTCTGGTTATGAAATAGGAATATTGTACGTTTAATTAATTGTCCTATTATTGACAACTAATCATACAAATATTTGTCGGCCGTCTCGATGCTAATGCACCTTACTTTAAGGATGGTTTTTTTACTTTGATTTGACTAATGTGAAAATCTTACTCACATGCCATCAAAAAGATATTGAAATTACTGAAAAGCCATTCAAAATCATATTCTACAAATCCAAGTACTTGCCTCTGTAGTATTTGTCCTTACTTTTATAGCGTGCTTATCGAACCCTTTTTTTCCAGAGTATCCACCTTTACAACGTTCTTTATCCTTCTTTAATTTACTTCGTAGAATTGTATCTTTAACCCCCAAAAAATAAAAATTTGAGCCTTTTTACCCCTTTTTGGCAATGGGAAAATTTATATATCAGACACTTGAAAACAAGAAATTTAACTTTAACCACTCTTTTGATCTTAATAGGAGCTTATACTCTTATATAATACTAAAAGTGCGTTTAATTACAAAAGTGGTGATACTACGAATATGATTTTTATGAAACCAAAAAAACCCATCAATAATCATTAAGAAATTGAGTAATAATTATTTCAAAAAATTTAAATATTGAAGTCATTATTTAATTTCTCTGTAATTACTAATAAGCTTTCCTGATCCTATGATAACTTCCACATAATCATGTCCGTGATATCATTACTCTAATTACAATATACAATGTTAGATAAAAATATTGTCGAGTTAAGGATTATATAGTGTTTGATAAAATTTGTCTTAAAATATCATCAAACAATTTTTTTATCAGAATACGATGATATACTTTTTTTTTTCTTTCAGATTATGTGTTTGAATTTACAAATAACAATTTTTGCTTTTAAACGAAAAACAATTACTTAGAAAACAAATAACAGTATATGTTTTTTTACTTACGAAAGATTAATAAACAAATGTTTGACCTAATTTCTACAATTCTACCCATCATTCTCAATTCGATTACATAAGTTGTGTGGTTCTAACCCCGGTTTGTTCCCAATGTATCACATGTTAAATTTTCAATGAGCATGTTTTTTATAATTAAAATTGTTGAAAGAGCGATGACGACACTCCTATCAACGATGTGTGACCTTTTTTACTTGTAGACGTGCAAAGTATTGATTCATACCGGATCATCAAACATAGTTAACTTGTCTTACTTTATCTCGACAAAAGGACTCCAATCCAAATATTTTTTATTAAAAAAATGAACCAACTTCAACTACTTTGGTTACTAAAGCTTTGGTATCAATGAAAGCATTCAAAAACATTGTGAGATGGGAGATGAAATAGATGGATACACATTGCACCACAATTTTGTGTCAGAATAGATATTTCAAAAAAATGACTGATGTATTCACTGTATCGATAACCAAGTCATATATAATGTATCATAAGGGATTTTCTTTTTCTATTGAATTTTACGGATTAATCAAAAAAATTATTGAATAAAGTATTCAACTCGAGGGATGATTTGAAAAAAAAAATCTTTATTGGCTCAACCTCTAATTTTTTTTATGAAGAAAATGAATCTTCTCACTGACCGATCAGAAGAAAAAAGGGATTGGATCTCCTATAGGAATTATCTATAATATCCTCAATAAAAATAATGCTATTTGCTAGCAACAACATAATAATGGAGACAATTAATAAATATATATTGATCCAAAATCTGATATGTAACTTACAAAATTATGTATGTCTTACACTCTATTTGAAACTAAATGAAATAATATAAAAATAGAATTCATTTATAAATAAATTGAGATGAGCTTTTATGTTTTTCCTCTTTTATATTAAATTATATATATCAATCGAATTCCCATATTATAAAAATTTTAGAATAAACGAAAATTTAAAAAGAGGGCATTTTTGTCAAAATAATTTTTCATTTTTTATTTTGTGAATTTATTTGTAAATTTCATTTATCTTGATTGAAATTACAACAAACTAACTCAATTTAATTTATAGTAAATTCATTTACGAATGAATTATATAATTTATTAGTTTTCTAAATACGACATTGTATAAAATTGTAAAAAGTAGCATAATATTGTTGTATAATTGTATATGATAATTAATGGTCATAATCCACTCCTTTTTTTTTATTTCCTTTTTACTAAAGTTATGGTCATTGACTTAAAAAGTAGATATTAAAAAATATAATACAAATTTATTATTAAATTTATAACGATAATAATTTATTTACAGTAATTTTTTTTATTCACAAAAAGTTTATTGATCTGATGAATCAATTCAAGACTTTAAAATATTAAATACATTAAATTTAAGATGATTACGATAGTTGATTAGACAAAATTATATTCACGGATGACCCGACATTTATATGCTGGGGCCTATTTTCGTAAAAATCAACACAAAGGCAAAAAAATCGAAATCATGCATGCTTAATTAGTAAAGAGATGCTAAATTTGTCATAATGATGTAACATTTCTTAGCATAGGCCGCCCCTAAACATAACTAAACCCAAAAAAATTGATAACCTTACAAAATTAAAACATCATATCCTAAAACAGGTCAAAAGGCCTAACCCTGGCTGCTCCAATATTAAAATATACAATGTACCAACAACAAAGTCACCATCAAGCAAAGTCATAATCAAGACTAACAACAATACATGGGATGAAAATGAAAGCTAGGTTTTAAATTATTCACTTTGTAAAAGCCATGGTCTCCCTTTTTTTTCATGTCCTAATAAATCTTTTTGTGGTTTTTGTTGGTTGTCTGTGTAGATTACCTTTGACTTGTCCAATTGCCCAATCAATATTCACATTTTTCTTTGTGGGGATGGGGTGCTTTTTTTTACTTTTAATAAA
This sequence comes from Bretschneidera sinensis, assembly GCA_023935145.1. NCBI lineage: Eukaryota > Viridiplantae > Streptophyta > Magnoliopsida > Brassicales > Akaniaceae > Bretschneidera > Bretschneidera sinensis. Next base: position 5,310,764 of record CM043698.1, read on the forward strand.
AAAAATTAGTAATTGAGTAGTGACAATTGGTATGATGATCATCCTATGTGACACATGCTTTGATTACAACACTAACAAATGTGGTAGGCTAATCAACAAGAGTTGACACCCATTCAAGTCATTTTTCTATTTTTCTACCATACTTGCCTTATATCTTTTCTTTTTTTTTAACAAATGACCACATAATTTCACTTTCTTTACTTTTAAATAGTTCTTTTTTTTTAAACATGAGTAAACAAGTAGATAATTCTACATATCCATTAGAGAGTATTGAAGGTCAATATACAGAGTGAATATAGAGTAGTCTCCATCGCATCTATATCGAAATCGAAACTAAGGATCATTTCGTATTTTGTGCAATAAAAACTTAGGTTTAGCATCAACAAACATCTATAGAGATACTCGAATCCAAACATTTATAACAAAGTGGACGAACTCTTACTACTGAATCAAATACTTGTTGGCAAATATTTTTTTTAATACATATGCGAGAAGATTTTTTGTCCTGTAAGCTACACAACGAAAGATAAGACAAGTAACTTTTTCATTTTCGACTCTTAACCCTTGATTTTTTTATTTGATAATAATTTTTTTTATGTAACGATAAATGATTTTATCATCTATGCTAACCAATTGACACACTCATAAACTTTAAATAATTTTAAACATGACTTCAACTGCTTTAAAAATTAAAGATAAATGTTCTCGTTGGGTTTTATTTATTTTCAACTGTTTATGTCTTAAATTATAAGTAGGTGCTTTAATTGATAATTTTTTATATGAGTTGATAAACAAATTCATATCCATGTCAATGATATCTATTTTTCGATTTATTTTATTGAAATTGGTATTGTTAGCTATAAATTAGTTAAAGTTGTAGTAGTTCATGTAAAAGTTGAATTAAATTGGAATTTAATGTCCAAGTAATTAATTAATATTTTCTCCTTGTTTCATCAATATATAACAATAAATTAGATTGATTTTGACCACTGTTTTGATTTTTTTTTATTACTACCATTAATTTACGTTTGGTAACAACAACTTATCAAACTGTTAATATTTTTTAAACATATGCTATGATTACCATGAAATTGAATTGCCATATAAATATCATAAAAGTTTATAAATGCATAAAAAATTATTCCATATAGAACAAAATTTATAAATTCAATTAAAAAAATTATACAATACATAAATCTTTAAAAATCTTAAAATATTTGTTTTACATAATGATGTTACCCTTTTTGGTGAGAAATCCAATTCCAACCACATATTTAAGAAACAATTCATCTGATCTCCACGGAGCGGGTTTTGTGAGAATTATCACAAAATCGAAAAACTTTATTGGTAATTATAAGAACTGTAATAATAATTGAATATAAATAAAATATTTAAATATTCAATTACTATTACAGTTTCCATGATTACCAATAAAACCTTTTAATTTCATGGTAGAGCAAGACTCTTTATCTTTGCAAACAAAATGGGAAGAAAACATAAAGATAAAACATATTCATAAAAAATTGATTGATATTTCAAAGTAGGTCATACGTAATGAAGAAACTGGGAATAAAAACATTTGTAAAGCATACCTGTAATCATCATTTGTATGGCATATGTGGGGAAATTAACTTATGAAATGTAACACAGTTATGGCATGTGAATAAAGGTATTCTCTTTTTCCATTTTCTCACTGATTAAGTATCAAAATTGTTATTTAATTTTTTTGTAATTATTAATAAATTTTTTTAGTTTTATGGTAACTCTTACAGAATCGGATATATAAAATCATTACTCATTATATGGGACATTCATAGTAGTAGACCTAGCTCAACATGCATTATGAAAATTTAAGAAAATAAAATTTTGTTTTATTAATATATCGCTTTCATTTTTATCATTCTAATTTTGATTTTCGAATTAAGAAAATGTAGATTTTTATGAAAAAAAGACTTGATGATGTTTGGATGCTGTTTTAAAAAGCATTTAAAAAAATAATTGTTTTTTTTGGACAAGAAGATCAAATGTTCATGGTAGCATGATTCCCTCGCACGCGCATTGTTACAAGAAAAGTCAACTATGAATATTTATTTGTTAGTTTTGTATTTATTTATTTTTTAATAAAACGACATTACCGTTACATGAAATTTTAATGTTCTTTTTGACCATCTACTAATACGTCTATTAATTACACATCTTAAAAATCAATTATAATTACTATGACATTTGTGTATTACCATATATAATTATCTAAATATGTTTATAAATACTGTAAATTCTTTTCTGAATTATTCACTCATTCATCAAGAATATATTTAAAAAATAAAAATAAAAAATTCACGTTGCTACTCTCTCCATTTTCTAATCTCACTTTCAACTATGCTTGGGATTATGCATTTACGCTCAAGCCCATTTATCCACAGGTTGCTTGTTCTTAATTTGGATGTTCAAGCCCATTTCTTAAGACATTATTATTTTTTTGAAGGCTAAGTTTGCTACTGTTGTTCCCTGCATAGCTCATTTGCAACCAAATTATTGCTTCACACTGCATGCCATCAAAATTAAAAGTTTATTCACTGACTTCTCATTTCTTCACCATAACCATTCTCTGCCTTTGCTCCATTCCCAGTCTCTGTTTCACCTTTCCTGTACTTGTACTACGAAGCACATAAAACATAGATTAAAAAATTAAGGGCACTAAGAATTGCTAAGAACCAATAAAACAGATTCAAGTTGTTATCATTCAAGTTATTCCCATGAAGCCACCCTTTCTTACTTGTGTTGGAAAAATTATCCACCGTCAACAATTAATCAAGTACCACAATTTCAACCAAATATCATAGATTTAAATATAATAATCATCAAGCCCAGTGCGAAAATAAAACGACAAGCACCAAATAAAGCAATAAACCAAAAACACAAGAATTTACGTGGAAAACCTTCCAGTGCAGAGGGAAAAAACCACGAGGCAAAAATTACTCCACTATGTAAATAACAATTATAAAGTTTATGTCCCAAGTTTATACCCAAACTTGATACCCACAATAATTTGGTAATATTACAAATCAATGTTGTACTACCAACCGCTGAAATCTGATAAGTCTTAGTGTTTCACCAAAATCAAACACTGTGATAGAAACTACAAACCCCGAGTAGATTGATTCTCTGTGACCAAACACCCTGAATAATATCCTAGAGAAAATCTCAAACTGTTGTACTTTTTCTCCCTTTTACTCTCCCGGTAAATAGAAAGAAAAACATTTGCTTTCAATTTTTCTCCTAACATTGTGCCTATTTCTTTAGTTACTCTTTCTGTAATTCACCATAGAAAAAAGAAATAAATCATGTCGTTTTATATAGCCATTGATTAGAAGATATTCTCTTCTAACAGGTATAGGATTCTGAGTCCTATAAGGACTACACCAGCCAACACCTTTAACTTTCTTTTATTTCTTATTTTAACTTGCTTATGGACTGAACCCCACAAGCTCAACAATCTCCCCCTCTAGCCCATGAGAGAGAGAACTACATGTGACTCACTTGGTGTCCATCCCGGCTATCGTCGAGAAAAAATCAAGTTTTCTTTGGGAACAACTTTTGTCATCATATCAGAAACATTTTTATTTGTGTGGATCTTTTTCAACTTCATCAATTATTTTTCAATCACCTCACGAATCCAATGGTATCTTATCTCAATGTGTTTCGTACGTGAATGATACATGGTATTTTTGCTTAGATCCATGACACTCTGACGGTCACAAAAAACCACATACTCTTGTTGCTTCAAACTCAATTATTGAAGAAAACTCATTATCCAAAGCATTTCTTTCCCTGCTTCGTTCACTGTAATGTAATCAACCTCAGTAGTTGATAAAGCAATACACTTTTGCAGTCTTGACCGCCATGAAACAACTCCCCTTATGAAAGTGAACAAAAACCCTAATGTAGAATCTGAATCTGTATAACCCTCAAGAATTGGTTCTGAACTCCCAAAACTCAAACACAACTTGGATGTAACTCTGAGATATCTCAAGATCCACTTTACCGTTTCCCAGTGACTTTTATCCAGATTAGACAAAAACCTGCTAACCACACCAACAGTATGAGCAATGCGTGGTCACATGCAAACCATATTATACAGGAATTGCTGACATCTCTTCATTTTCTTCTCTTTGTTGATGGATACGATTTCTTGCTTAACTTAAAGTGGTTGGTAAGAGGGGCACTGACTGATTTTGAATGCTTCATATTGAACTTTTCAAGCACTCGTTCAACATACCTTTCCTGTGATAACTACAACTTTATGGCTTTTCTATCACGAACAATATGAATTCCCAAAATCTGTCTCACTGGTCCCAAGTCCTTCATGTCAAAAGACTTAAACAATTCATCTTAGCATCTTGTCCCACAATCAACATATCATCAACAAACAATAGAAGAATAACAAAGTTACCATCAAAGGGAATTTCTTGACATATACACATGGATCTGCAGCTGTCCTCTGGTAACTATGATCCACCATGAATGAATCAAACTTCTTGTACCACTGTCTTGGAGCCTGTTTTTATCCATACAAACTCTTCTTCAGCCTGCAAACCATGTTCTCTTTCATTTTCACTTTAAAACCTTCTGGTTGAACAATATAAATTTCCTCATGCAAATCACCGTGAAGAAATGTTGTCTTCACAGGTAACTGCTCAAGCTCAAGATTCAAACTAGCTTCCAAATCAAGTTCAACTCGGATAGAACTCATCTTTACCACTGGAGAGAAAATTTCATTGAAGTCTATTCTTTTCTTCTGACCGAAACTTTTCACAATTAATTGAGCCTTGTACTTCGTTAGCTTTTCACCGTCTTTCTTCAGCTTGAACACCCACTTGTTCCTCAGTGCTTTTCTACCTTTGGGAATATCAATCAATTCATAAGTGTTGTTCTTTTCCAAAGAACCCATCTCTTCCCTTATTGCTTTCATCCAACAATATTTTTCAACATGTGATTGTAGTTCTTGGAAGCTCTCTGATTCCTCCCCCATCAGTAAGGAAGACATACTCAGAACTAGGGTACCTAGTTAACAGTTGATGCTTTTTAGTAGACCTTCTCAACTGAGGACCTACATTCTCCGGTGCAAGGGGTTGCTTCCCTTGCTCAACATGCTCTGTATCATGCATAACATCATCATCAACTGTCGTTGGCTCCTCATTACCCATATGTTCTTTTTCATGTATCTCTCCTTCATCTGTGGCGCTGTCTGAAGGAGTAGGATCTGGTACAAAGTCTTCAAGTCTGCCTATACCATGCTGTGTCTTCTCATTTTTCTCAATATCAGCCAAAGTTTTATTTTCATGAAAGATAACATCTATGCTTCTGATAATCTCATTCTTTTCTGGATCCCATAACTTGTAATCAAACTTAACATCCCCATAATCAACAAACACACAAGCAACTGCTTTGTCTTTATGTTTTGACCTATTCTCCTTGAGAACATGTGCAAATATTTTGCAACCAAACACCTTCAAGTAAGAATAAGAAACTTCTTTTCCAATCCAAACTTTTTATGTATTGTCAAAACTCAAAGGAACATATGGAGATCTATTAATCAGGTAGCAAGCTGTACAAACTGCTTCACCCAAAATGACTTAGGCAACTTAGCCATTCGGAGCATGAATCTAACTCTTTCCACAATGGTACGGTTTACTCTCTCAACCACACCATTATGTTGTGGGGTACCAGGAACTATCATCTCATGCATGATGCCAAACTGTGAACAATAATCTGCAAACTCATTGCAGGTTACTCTCTGCTAATGTCAGTATAGAGACATTTCAACTGATTCCCTATCTCTCTCTCCACTATAGCGTGAAACTTCTGAAAATATAGAAATACATGGCTTTTGTTCTTTAACAAATAAACCCACACCTCTCGTTAAGTATCATAAATAAAAGTAACAAAATATCTATTATCACCCAAAGAGTCTACTTCAATGGGACAACAAACATCAGAATATACCAATTCTAATTTCTTTTGTTTTCTTCTAGATGACTTACTAAAAGAAACTATATGATGGAATGGGCGACTTTTTAGCCAAAATCTGTAACCTTTTCTCACTCATATGTGCTAGCCTCTTGTGCCACAAATTTGGAGAAGCATAATCTTCAACTGCATTCAACTCATTACCACACACTTTCACACATTTCTTGTACAAGGTGCAACATATCTTTCCTCTCGCAACCACCAATGATCCCTTGGTTAGTTTCCACCTTCCATTACCAAAGTAGTGCTCATACTCTTCTTCATCTAGGACATAAGTTGAAATCATATTAAGATGCAATTCAGGAACATGTCGCACATTCTTCAAAGTCATAGTGCACCCTACATCTGTCGGTATGTGCACATTACCAATTCCCACAATCGAAGCAAAACTTGAGTTACCCATCTTCAATGTACTAAAGTCTCATGCTCTGTACGTTGTAAAGTAATCCCAATGTGGAATAAAATGGTAAAAAGCTGTTGAGTCAACCACCCAGTTAGTACCAGAATCTACAACATGATTGCACTTCTCAAACTCACAAGCAAGTAGCACTAATTTTCGTCATTTGAAACAACTGCTATTGTGTTCTTGTCATTGATCTTCTTCTTATTCTTCCCATCCTGTTGTTCCTGTTTTCAGGCCTAACAATTTCTCTTTATATGACCTAGTTTATTGCAGTGATAACATTTCACCTTATCTCTGGACTTTGACCTGTTTTTGGATTTACCATGACCTTTAAGACCTCTACTTTTACTTCTATCCATGTTATCTATGACAAGAGCTTGACCATTATCTATGCCCGAATCTTTTCTGGCAATCTTTTCGTTGAACATATTGTCCTTCACCATAGACAAACTGAGCACACCATTCGCAGTAGAGTTACTAAGTGACACTACCAAAGTCTCTTTGCTATCAGGCAAAGTACCCAAAATAAATAGTGTTTGTAACTCATCATTTAACACTATTTTCATCGTAGACAACGAACACAAGATCTTGAAAATCATTTAAGTATTCAGCAATGGAATGTTTATCCATGTACTTCAAATTCACAAGCTTTCTCATCATAAAAGCTTTGTTATGAACTGTCTTTTTTCATAAAACGTCTCTAATTTTTCCCAAAGTGATTTAGCATTAGTCTTTTTGGCCAAATGATGGAATACATTGAGATCCACCCACTATCTAATAGCACCAACTGTCTTTTTGTTCATTCTTTCCCACTCTTTATCGGACTTGCCCTTCGGCTTGGCTTCATCACCCTCAATAAGATCATGCAAATATTTGAAATAGAGGTAATCTTCTATCTTCAGTTTTCATACCGAATAATTAGAAGCTGTCAATAAAATCATAATACTTGATTATTCATCTATGTTGACCAACACAAGCAACCAAAGCTCTAATATCACTTGTTGGGAAAATTACCCACTATCAACAATTAATCAAGTACCACAATTTCAACCAAAGATCACAGATTAAATATAATAATCACCAAGCTTAGTGCGGAAATAAACCGACAAACACCAAATAAAGCAATAAACTAATAACACAAGAATTTTACGTGGAAAACCTCCAAAGTAGAGGGAAAAAACTACAGGGCAAAAATAACTCCACTATATAAATAACAGTTACAAAGTTTTATACCCAAACTTGAGACCCACAATAATTTGGTAATATTACAAAATTACCTTTCTAGGGAAAAATCATTGTTGTACTACCAATCGCTGAAATCTGAGAAGTCCTTATGCTTCGCTAAAATCAAACACCATGATAGAAACTGCAAACTACGAGTAGAATGATTCTCTATGACCAAACACCCTGAATAATACCCTAGAGAAAATATCAAACTACTGTACCTTTTTTCTTTTTTACTCTCTTGATAAATAAAAAGAAAGACAATTGCTTCAATTTTTCTACTAACATTGTGCCTATTTCTCTATAACTCACTATAAAAAAAAAAAATGAAATAAATCAAACTTTTTTATATAGTCATTAATCAGAAGATGACATAGGATTTGAGTCCTATAAAGATTACATCAATCAACACTCTTAACTTTCTTTTATTTTTTATTTTAACTTACTTGAGGACCAGAGCCGCAAGTCAAACAGCTTGGAGTAATCTTCTCGATGACAGTTAATAATATTACTAACAAAGGCACTGCTCAAGAAATAGCCTAAAGACAGCGATAACCAAGCGAAAGAAGTAGCAAGTGATTTCATCCCAGAAGGAGCTTCCTAGTAGAAAAACTCCATTAACCCAACAACTGTAAACATGTCTGCAATTCCAAAAATGCTGTATTGAAAGGAAAGGCAAAACAGACTAATGGCTTTGAATGGATTCTTGATGCTTTCATCTCTTCTTTTAACTTCAACTAAACCAGCAACTGTCATTGAAATTATAGAGAACAAGACCAACACCGACTAGTTGAATTTGTGTGATTCCTGATGGATGGCCAGTGATCTTCCTAGCAAAGGGGACAAAAAAATTCATAGATGGGTATTAAAACTGACATGAAAACCAGAGGAATTACGGGTGTCGACGCTGTTGGGATTTTTTTTTCCAAAGATGTTGGGATCCATGAAATATCCTTTGTGAACTGAGAAAGTTTGTAATTGAGCTAAGCACGTGTTCATTATGTTTGTGCTGGCATCATTCTTGTTATTTAGTATTTTGACTTCTTCAATTTGAGTCACTGTGCAAACTTTCCATGGCTCTGGAGATTCCCCTTCAGGAAGAACAGCAGCTTTGACTAGTGACCTAGTAAAGGAGTCAAGTCATTGATCAACACAGTCAAAACTAAAATATCTATAGCTTAGTACTGTAATGAAAATTAGTTGCAACATTCTTTCACTCGGGGGTTATGATTGGTAAGAGAAAAAAATTGGGAGGATGGAAGATGGAGAGGAAAGAAATATGAGTGGACATCAATTTTACATCCATTGGTAGTAAAAAAAACCGAAATGATAGATATTTTTTTTTAACATATACAGATCGCAATCTTCTTAAATTGAAATGATTGGGGATTGAAATCTAATATAAGTTATTTTTTGTTATTTTCTTCTTTCATCGCATTTTTCCATCATCTTTATCAAACTAACGATGGAAAACACTAATTTTATTATTTTTCCATCCACTTGCTTTTCTTTCTCTCCCTCTCCTTTCCTCCCACTTTTATTCTCTACCAATCAAAGCCCTTGATATGGAAACACGAGAGATTTGTATGTTATGAATAATTTTTTTTTACTGAAGTTAGTGAAAAAGTGTCAAGAAGAACACATGATAGATTTATTTAGGCCATATTTCAGTTTACCAACAAGAAATTAGATGCTATAAATGGATGATAGTTAGCTCTAATAATAAGTATAGTACTACCTAAACTGGCTGGAATGAGGAATTTTTTCTTCAGATTGATGTCTTTATCATTGATCATGAAAAGTTCATCAGAATTTTCTGGTAGTGATAAGCTTCTATTCTTGACTGCAACCACTATAACCTGAAACACCTGCAAACAATTTTCAGAGAGAGAGAGAGATTAACCTGTGCAATATTCACCATAGGGCTTGTTTCCGAGGGGTTGGAAGGAGTAAAAAGGCTTCCCAAGGACAATAAAGATGAATCCAACAATAGCAGTGGCAGTACCAATGAAGAAACCCAAATACCAGTCTTTGTTCATGCTAACCCAAACAATGACTGTGACTCCAAACAATGCTCCAAAAGTTCTACTTAGTAAATACCAATTAAAATAACTTGCAACAAGTTCCCCTGCCCTCCAATCCGATCCTTTCGATTGAACAGATCTGCTCCAAGCGCCGGTAGAGCTCCCTTAACTCCACCTGCACCTAGTGATAGCAGACAAAGGGAACCATAAAACATAAAAGCTATACCGCCTTTTACACAACTCGACTTCCCACAAGGATCAGGTTGCAGGTTTTTGTAACGCACTTGAATTGTAACCAGTGACAGCGCCTGCAAACAAAACTAGAATTTTAAGACATAAGAGACAGAGTTTCATTGTAATTAAGGTTCTGAGTCTGATAGTTAAAGAACTTAAATTACCAAAATTTCCAGTGCTCCGAAAATCAGAATTGTATACAATCTGTTAAGGTAAGTGTGAAATGGAGCCTCCAAGGAGAGAGAACAAGCAAACTGATCCCATGAAGTTTGTAAAAGTATTTGAGGATGTTGATATATCAAATTACATCACATACTTTAAGTAAAGAACCATACTAACCATGTTAGCGACGAATCCCATATTCTCGAAAGCCCCCAACACTACATATCAGAAAGAAAAGTATGTATGAATTTTGTTGATCATATCATCTCATCAGCTTCATTTATAAGTATAATTCTAATTTTCAAGATTTTAAAATCCTCTTACCGAAAACAAATGAACAAGCCTGGAATCCACCTTTCTTCTTGCCCCATGGGGTGAGGGACAGATCAGAATTCTTGGCATCCTGGATTTAGAATATCATCAGCAACATAAAGTCAGTAAATGAGAGTGTTTATCAAATATAGCTTAAAGGGTTTTAAAACTCTTAATGATAAGTATCGAATAAAGCTTAGGATTTACCAACAATTAATCTTGATTCTTGAAGAATGAAGATGAACTTGCCTTGAACATTATCAAGTGATCACTATTTATAAAATGGGTGAAACAAGATTGTAGCTGGCTTGTCGATTCTAATTTCTAAATCCAAAACGATCCTAAGACAGGCATTTTCTTCCTCGTGTTGGAATCCAAGCCACCTTCTCTCCTTCTCTCACTCACACACAAAAGAGAACTAGTAGACAATTATTCCCTATTTGGGACTTTCTATTGTCTTATCGATACAATCTGTTTGATCACTTTCAATATTTAGTACAAATCTCCCTCCTCTTCCTCCCCATTTCTGTCCACACTGTTCGACTATAGTTTCCAAGTTTGTATGTGTACTTACTCATACTTTTTGTCTTTGCTAAAAATATTGACAAAGCAAGGGAATCTGTGCCTAGAAGATCACCAACCTCTTGGAAGAAGGTTTTTTAAATAGGAAAATTATATCACCAAGTAAAAACAAGACTTAGAAGGTTACCATTGTTGTATATTATATTTATGTATCTTGAAGTGATTCATCTTTATCCAGAAGTTTACTATTAACCTCCCTTTTTAACAATTTTTGAAACATTATCCATTCTGTCTGAAGTAGTCAGCTGTTTTCTCCTAGGTAGTGTCAGAAACGTGTCCTATGCTCATTTTTAAGTTTTAACTGAAGCTGTTTTCTCCATCATTTTTTTCTCTTCATTATTCTATGTATTTTTATTTTCTGATTTCCCGTTGTTTTATTGATCTAGTAAGTTTGATAGACATACTGCTTCTGCGTATTTTGCAGAATCAAACATTCCACATGTAATTATGTATACTTCTCTACCTCCATCTCTCCTATAGACTAAAACCAGTTTTAAGCCAAAAATCCATAAATAAGTAAATTATGTTTTAATAGCACATCACAGGCATAATCTCGCGTAGCAAACTCACGAGAAAAGATCTTGCCAAACTAATTCTTCTACTTTTCCCTTTCGAAAAGAAAAAATCTTCTCTTTTTCTTTCTTTTTAAGCTCTTTTTTTTCACACCCAAAACCCATTAGGCTTTTTTTTGGGGTGTTATGGCGTGGCCCAAGCCCACATAAAACAAAAGACAGAAACAAAGGGCGTGTTTCGGCAAAACTAGTTCGTCTCTCATCCTTACCACCAAACACACTCCACACATGGACCACATGACCCCTACGACATCATTACTAAGCAGAGGATCAAGCCCTGATGGAGGCTGGCTGAGCATGGAGTGGCCCGTGGGAGCAGAGGCAATCTGATCGGCCAGCCAATCAGCACAGGAATTGGCCTCACAAGAAAATGCATTATCGTGAATAACCAGTTCTCCAAATAACTATGGTAAGCAAAGAGGTCATGCTCGGCGTGGGACAAATCTGCGGGATTGTTGTTTAGAATTATCGCAGCTTGGGAGTCAAGCTCACAAATCGCTTCTCTGCAGCCTGAATCCCAGGCGCGCCTGAGGCCATTGAGAACTTCGAGTTGTGCCAATATTTGCAACAAAACCTTGCTTCCATTCACCAGAAGTTTTTAAAGTTCCTTTTAAAAGAAAGCAATCATCAAATGCTAGAGTATCAAGGATCAGATCTGAAGCCTTTTCGTCAGGTTTGCCAAGGGCAAGGCCCAAGTCGTACTTCACCTAAGCCCACCCCTTAATTCATACTTTTAGAGGTCATCAAGAGCCCATGAGCCGATAACTTTAGTGCAGAATCCAAAGATATAGGTCAACAAAAAAAATTGGTTAAAAGACCGAACCCAAATCTCTCCAACTCGAAAGTAACACTTAACCAAAAAATCCAGTTAACATTAACAAGTTAAATAGAGGATGGGCAAGAGAACAGTTAAACAATACCAACTAACACATTAGGAACAAAATGGCACCAGAACAAACAAGGTCGCAGATAGACAGATAGGAAGCTCAAAAGGCTATATCAACAATATTGCTTAACTAGATTTTAGAAATGGATAGAAAAGCAAAAGCTGGAATTCAAATAAGAACAATTCACTTTCACATATCCCAAACACTAACATATAACGACTGAAACAAGAAGGAAAATATAGGCATTTTTCCTTTCCAACACAATATGACAACTATCGTGCTAAACAGATGATGACCAATAAAATAGTAATGACCAACTCATTGCTTAACTGAAGGGCACTAGATAGGCATCTCTGTGTACTGTAATAATGCAGGAACACGAAGGTTACTCAGAAGTTATTACATCTCAATACCTTCCTCCTCATCCTCATAGTCTACCTCCTCATCAGCAGTGGCATCCTGATACTGCTGATATTCAGAAACAAGGTCATTCATGTTGCTTTCAGCCTCTGTGAACTCCATCTCATCCATGCCTTCACCGGTGTACCAGTGCAAGAAAGCCTTCCTCCTAAACATAGCAGTGAATTGCTCACTGACACGCCTGAACATCTCCTGAATGGAGGTCGAGTTTCCAATGAAGGTTGATGCCATAGAAAGCCCCTTAGGAGGACTATCACAGACACTTGACTTGACATTATTTGGAATCCACTCAACAAAGTACGACGAGTTTTTGTTCTGAACATTGATCATTTGCTCATCCACTTCCTTCGTGCTCATCTTGCCCCTAAACATAGCTGAAGCTGTAAGGTAGCGGCCATGGCGCGGGTCTGCAGCACACATCATGTTCTTGGCATCCCACATCTGTTGGGTGAGTTCGGGGACAGTGAGTGCACGATACTGCTGAGACCCACGAGAGGTGAGCGGAGCAAATCCCACCATAAAGAAATGCAGGCGGGGGAAGGGAATGAGGTTCACAGCTAGTTTGCGAAGATCGGAGTTAAGTTGACCAGGGAACCTAAGGCAGCATGTGACTCCACTCATGGTTGCAGAAATGAGATGGTTCAAATCACCGACTGTCACAATGATAAAAAAATCAAAGTACATCAGCAAAGAATCAGATAGAACATATCTTTACAAACAAAAACCCTGAGGACCCATCAGTTGTAGTACTTAACAGGAAGTATCACTGACAAAGCACATCAAACAACCAACATCATTAATACATGAAGATAACAAGGTATACTGTAAAGAAACAAAATAGATGAATAATACTGAAGAACAAATTCATAACATCAAAATAAGTACTATATAAAATATGTAGTACTATGTTCTTTCAAAGCATAGAGTCAAAAGATAGTCAACAACCACAAAATTGAGACAACCATGGTTATGTCCTATTCTACTGAAATGGACTTAGAAAAGAGAAACAAAGACAAAGTGAATAGAGACATTGCTAAATTAGCAGAAACCTCAGACTTAGCAGTTGCAGCATAAAACCAAAATATTAAAAACCTTAAAAATTTCTTCATAATACAAAATGTTAAAATTAAAAGGACAAACCAGACAATGCAATAAAACTAGCCACATGCTTGGCATTAGAACCAGAAGCTTATTAACCTCAGTAAATGACTAACACCTAGAAAATTCAAACTGTAAGAAACAGTTCAAAAAGGAAGCGACAATATGGTTTGAAAGCAAAAAGCATATTGACCGCTTGCAACCAACCAAATAGATATCATAATTTAACAATCAAATAAATCAATAATTAAAGAAACAACCGCCAACTCCGTGTGCACCTTCTATTATGAGGATTTTGCCTCCACTTGATAAGATAAAGGACCCCATAATATTTAGGCATTCAAATCAAACAGCAATACCATCTAGATAAATTTGATTTGAAATGAAACAGTCTGTGAAATTATATTTAATCACCACAACTGGCATGCACATTACTAGTTAATCAAACTTTGCATGCAATAGTTAGTGTGGAACAATTTCAAAGTAAATTATTTAATACTTATGCTATTAAATCAATGGGCAGTCATATATGCCTAGGTAGACTGCATGATCAACTTACAGCTAGGGGTAGTCAATTTAAGAGTCCTGAAACATATATCGTACAAGGCCTCATTGTCCAGGACCATGCACTCATCAGCATTCTCAACAAGCTGATGAACTGAAAGGGTGGCATTATATGGCTCAACAACTGTATCTGAAACCTTCGGTGATGGGAAGACAGAGAAAGTGAGCATCATCCTATCAGGATACTCCTCCCTGATCTTAGATATCAGCAAAGTCCCCATCCCGGAACCAGTTCCTCCACCAAGTGAGTGGCACACTTGAAAACCTACAAAACAATGAAATATACTAAAAATCAATCTGGGCCAATTTGCAATTGTAGCATTATTACAGTAACAAAAGACATTTCCTTTCTCCACACACCCCAAGCAGTGACTAAGAAAACAGGATTAAATTCATTTGCAGTGGCAACTGGCAAAAAGGAAAAATGTTCAAACACTCGAGTAAACAATAATAAGATATAAACATATAAGCATTCCATAAAATATTACATGCAGTGTTTAAGAAACAACAACTTTCCATGAGCAGATGTAATATATACTGTAAACCTAAAAAGCAAAGCATCCAACCAAACAATTCTTAGTCCCCTTAACTGAAGAGTGAAGATCCAGCGATGCATAACGAGTAGATATCCCATAATCAAACTACAAGAAAACGATTAAAAAATTTAAAAGGAACAAAATACAACTTAAATACCTTGAAGACAGTCACAGTTTTCAGCCTCCTTTCGCACTACATCAAGAACAGCATCTATGAGCTCAGCTCCCTCAGTGTAATGTCCCTTAGCCCAGTTATTACCAGCACCAGATTGCCCAAATACGAAGTTATCAGGCCTGAATATTTGGCCATAGGGACCAGTCCTCACACTGTCCATAGTACCAGGTTCAAGATCCATAAGCACAGCACGAGGCACAAATCTCCCACAAGAAGCCTCATTGTAGTAGACATTGACACGCTCCAATTGCAGATCTGAGGTTCCCGTGTATCTTCCAGTGGGATCAATGCCATGCTCATCGCAGACTACTTCCCAGAACTTGGATCCGATCTGGTTCCCACATTGTCCACCTTGAACGTGAAGGATTTCCCTCATTGTTCCTTTCTCTGAAGCAAACATGGGGATCAGAACATAGCAGACAAACAATAGAGGTAGTTTGAATACCCTAAACAATTTGATAAACAGAGCGAAGCCAGGGGGGAGAGAGATTTAAGCAGGGAGAAATGTATGATAAGAAAGAAAATTGAGAGTTGAACAAAAATAAATTTGTCAGAAAATTTAATAAGAAAAACAATTTGATGTAAATATGTAATCATCTGTTTGAAAATAACAGATCAGATCCCTATCTTTTGAAGCAATATGGAGCTAAATTTGGTGGCCAAGAAAGAGACGAAAACGAAAAGATACTACGACTTCAATAAGAAACAATAAAACACTTCACAACACCGAAGCAAAACAAAGAACATCAACAGAGCGAATGCGAAATTCAGATCTGAGAATCAAACTCACCGATAAGATTAAGTTTCCGGCGAAAGTTGGTGAAAATTTGAGAATCCCTGCGGAGCTTCTGGCAAGTTTTCCGGCGATCGAGCGCGAGACTGGCTTGATCGGGGGATGAGATATAGTAAAGGTCTAATAATGGAGCGAGGATATTATTGCGCTAGAAATGTGGGTATAAATAAGGGAGAGAGAGAGAGGGCAAACTCTGAGATCGGACGGTTGTAATTGTTTCCCTCCTTTTTCACTGTAACGCCGTTTGATGCCGTTGGATGGTGGGGTTTGAACGGTGTGGATGGCGCTTGGTTTTGAGATGGAAGAATATTTTGTTTTTTAAATTTGGAAACATCGGGAATATGTTGACGAAAACTACCATCCGCGTTCCAACAAAAGATGACGTTTTTGTCCTTCCTTAATGTCCATTTCTTGCAAAAATTACTGTTAGGATCTTGCTCAATAAATTAAGAATTCTTGGTTTAAACTGAATTCTTGGTTTAAACTGAGTCTAGATAGTTTTAGAATAGTCTGAAATTTTATTAATAATTTTAAATTTTTTATTGACAATATTTTTTTTGAGTCTCGTATTTATATTGATGTTATTGATAAAAAATTTTAAAATTATCAATAAAGTTTCGAGGTGATTTAAAACCAATGTTTTAAACCTGATCTACCATATATTTTTGTCAATGCTCATTTATGATTACAAATATATATTTCATTTTTTTTTTAAAAATAGGAGTAAATCATAAACATCTCATGTTTAGAATCAATGATTGGCAAACAAGATTATCATGGATAAATCATAAAAGTATATTATAATATGAAATAAAATTAAATATGTAATATATTAATCTTATTTTTGGTTTATGACATTATTAAATTAAGATTAAAATAAAATGACTGTATGATCTTTACATGATTTAATGTTATGAGGTGGCGTCACCTCGTGTAAATAAGGGCACATCGAGGGTAAAATTGAGTGTTATAGATAAGTTTTGCACTTGTGAAATAATCTATCGTACTCGTAATTTTGATTAATTTGTGTATCTTTTGAAGTTTTTATAAATTTAATAAAAATATTTTGATATTAAATGGCAATCTGGTCATTACATAAAAGAAAATTTCCAGCTAAGGTAGGAATTAATGAATTTAAAATAAAAATTTATTTAAAAATGAACTTCAATGGATTAGTTGTTGACAATAATGGGGATATTTGTTGGTTGTGAACCAAACAAAGACAAGTAAGGTGGGAAGAGCTTTGCTGGAAGGGCCAGATGAGAGAACCGATATGACCATGTTTACATGTGACATGCTAACTACTCTTTGGACTCCTAACCTCATTCACTAGACTACCCTCTACCTATTTGCTTTAATCAATACATTTCTTTTCTTTTTTTGGTTTACATTTGCTTAATTAAGATTTTAAGACTTGAATTCAATCTTTTTGCTTAGATTTGGGGTTAAGTATGTCTCCAACCAATTAGTACTTTTTGTCCTTAATTTAGTAGCAATTAATTCCCTCACAAGAAAATGACCCAAAATGGGCATAATTAGTAGCTGGTTGGTCAATTTTTTATAATTAATTAATTTTCTACACCTAACTAAAATGTTGTAAGGGGTGGAAAAAAAACCCAGAGATCGTATCGAGCTAAATTAGAAATGAATTAATCAAATTATTTTGTTCGGTTTTGTTTTGATATTTTAAAAAAATCAATTATTATTTTGAGAATAGTTATTAATTTCCAAAACTTATAGTTAATCCAAAAAAATTATATTACTTTATATAATTATATACATTTGGAAGCATTTAAATTTTTAATGCATACGAAATGACCAAATTACATACACATAATCATGCTAAAGGGTCATGGTTAAGAAAATTGAAAATATTTGGCTCAAAGCGGTTGATCAACATATGATTTTAATAAACCGATTCAAATTGTTTCAAAACAATTATAATTGAAAATAGTTAGCTTAATTGGTTGTTTTATTAGATGTTTCAGTTACTCAAATAAAAATATGTAAACGATCGATTCGATTGATTAAAAATTTTAATTGATTTTTTATTAATTTTTAATTTTTTTTTAACTGAATTAACCTAAACATTTCAAAATTAATAGATCGAATTGACTTCGATCGATACGATCGGTTAATTGATTAACCGATATAGTTTAAATAATCATTTTTTTATAAAAAAAGTTATTATGTATTTAATTTATTTTTAATATATTATTGATATTAAATAATTTTTAAAAAGAAAGCAATGTGACATGTGATATTAAAATATTGATGCCCTCGTAACATGAACAACAGTCAAGATTTCACCTTTACAGATAATCTTACAGGGCTAGTATATATCAAGTGGTACAATTCTATAATCCTTTAGAAGTTAATAGGACCACTTGTGTCATCATCAACAAGAAAAAGGGTTAGCCACATGTCTCAATCGCAACTTCACATGCTATCCCCCCTCTTTAAGCCGGCCTCCCATTAATATTGCAATCATAGATCTGACTATCAACAATTTTTTGTGGGGACACTGCATGACAACACGTACTATCCCATATCTATAAAGAAAGCAATAACAATACCACAATTTACGTCAAAGGAAGAAAACAATCTATATATAAATTAAATCATTAGACTTGAAAATTTTAATTATTAAATCAAAATATTATTAATACTGCGTTTTTATAAAAATAGTAAACATTGCCAATAACCAAAAAATTGCAATTAAAAGTGTTTTTTTTTTCTTCTCTTTTGAGTAGTTCCGCGCATGCAACCAAGTTCAAAATTGCAACCATATCGGGGTTTAACAATCAAAATGATTTTCAAGGTGATTTTTGGTACGAGTAGATTTAAAAAACATTTTACATTTGGTTAAATAATTAATAAAATAATTATTTTAATACAAAATTAGTTTCGCAAGTTTTGATTTTTTTTTAACAAGGGATGAAGAAAAAACTTAAAATAAAATCCCCCTAACAATGTTCGACATTAAGGCATTGCAGAAGCTAAAGGGATCTGCTTCACGATTAAAGGCTTTGAGCATAATTTATTTTAGAGCAATAGAGAACTGAGGTTGTTTCAATTCGTCCATTTAGAAATTGTTTTTTCTATTTTAAATTTTTAAAAACATTTTATTGTGTTTTATTGTGTTTAACTTAACTTTTATTTAACGAAATTTGTTTTAAAAACTTTACCAAATGGATCAAATACAATCATAGCAAAAGGGTAAAGATTCTGAAAATGGCATATGTGATATGGAATTTGGCCATTTGGAGCATTCTAACTCAAATCAAGGAAAATAAATATAAAAAATTATGTAAAAAGAAGATTTCAATTTTTTTTAATATAAAAACTTTAAAGGATGTTTTGGCCGGTTGGGAATAAGTTATTGCCATTTGGAAGATGTACATTAGTTTGTTGCATTTTTTGGAACCATGAAAACTACATATATGCATAAACTATAGTATTTTTTAATAAGATTACTTATAATATTAGCTTGCCAAACATTTGTTTTTTTTTTGGTAATTTTTTTCAAAAAGATTTTGATATTGAACCGGCCAAGCGACAATGCCCAATATTTGAATTTTATAATTAAAACTAACACAGTCATAAGAATTCATACATGTGTCTATTTTGTCTTTTGATTTTGTGAAAATTGATTTAATTCAATTGAGTTCTTCTCTTCATGTGGTTCTTTTTGAACCGTTAACTTGTCTATTTAAAATTTGATTTTGTTTAAATTAACAAATATCAAAAACGGATTTTGTTGAGACTAACCCAATTGAACGAAATAAAATTTCACAAAATTAAATAAATACAAATCAATAAACTGATTAACGGAATAAACATGTGTGTGAAATCTAATGAGTCTATTTGATTTTTTCCTAAGAATCAACATTACCATAGGTGATAGGCCCACAAGCAACATAGCAAAAAAAATAATATAATTTGACAACAAAACTTAGACACCATTTAAGAATTTTTTAAAAAGGAATTAAAGCAATTTTTTTTGTTGCTTTAATTTTTCTTTAAGAAAGTTCCCAAATGGTTCCTTAATAGAAGAAGTATATCAGCTCACTGTTAAAATGATTTGGGCTGGTTTGGGGTTTTAATTGAGTCCATTACCTAAAAGGGTTTCACAAAGAGCCCACAATAGAGATAGATTGGGCTAGGACCAACTGTTACCTAACCTCATGTGGGCATATTTCAATGTTCATTCAAAACGGGAAAGAATAATAGAGAAAACGGCAAAGCACAACCAACCAAAAAGATCCGTTCAAGGAAGAAGGAAAACCAAACGGAGCAATAGCGAGGATTCGCCAATTGCCATGAAAATGTGTCTGTGAGAAGAATCAGTGGGAAGGAGAAGAAAAGGACATGAAACGCAGGTAATCATCATCTTTTTCTTTTAAAAACATATTGTTGATGCCAAAAATGTGTGTTGCTGCACAGGGAAAGAGAGAGGAGCTATGGGATCGCCGGGATCGCCGGAGGGGATGCCTCCGAGGATGCTCCGAAGCTTAAGTTAGAGTGAGATAAAGTGTAGGCAGGGGACGAGCCTTCCCTTTGTCAGCTAAGAAAAGTTGCATTTGGTCTAGGGCGACAGTGAATTGGGTTGGGCAATGACGCTAGGAGGTCCAGCTGGGTGGTTGAGGGCCTGTGTTAGGGCTTTGTTTTGCTTCGCTGGCTTGATAAGGAGTCGTTTATGTGTTTGGGGCAGTCTGCCGACCTGACGCCCCAACTTGCAATGATGGCCTGAGGGCGGTTCTGACGTGAACGCAGCTGAGGGCGACAGAGCCCTGAAAGGCGGTTATGACGTGGAGGTTGAGCTGTCCGGTCTTGGGTTATCCACGTGTCTTATTGTGACCTGTCATCGGGAGGCTGTCATCCTCCAAAAGGTGTTTTTTTAGCAGAATCACATATATTTATTTTCTTTTACAGTATCAAGTTAGTTTAAAATTTTATGTTTATGGAGGAAGTTGATAATAAAGAAGGTAGGGAGTGAAAAGAAAATAAATTTAATTGATTTTTTTTTGCACTTTTTTTATTCGTTTAGAACAAGAGAATATTAGTATATTGCTACAAAACCTTTGAGTGATTGTAATACAAAAAAAAAAAAAAAACTACTTTAGCTTAGCATACTTTCAGACTGGTGATTGAATATCTCATAAGAATTAAAACTACCTTTCCTTTGATTTTATCATTACGTTTATCAGAAAACAAAGCAAAAATCACTGGTTCATGGGTTTTGTTTAAATGACTTGATTGGTTATTGGCATTTTTAGGATTTTATGAAATGGGTTTCTCTTACCGTTCTCTAACTTATTATCTAATATTGTTCTTGTTTGGGATTCGTGGTGCTCGACTCTCTTTGTTACATGTGATTGAAATCTGTTTTTATTAGGGGTGTTAACTAAATTATATAATTTTTGAAAAGTTTTAAATTGGTAAAAGGCATTATTTCCTTCAACGATGGCACTTGATAATGGTTTAAATTATGGTATGGTATTTATGGAATGGTTTCGCATGCATCCAAGATTTCATTGTCCAAGAACTATAATCCTGTGTCATGTAAGTTTCAATCTCCAAGTGGTGGAGTTGCTTAAGCTTAAGACTGCTAATGATTTTTTTTTTTATATATAAATAAGTCTGCCTATGATTTTTAACTATGTTGTTTGCATTATAAGGCTATGATTGCCAGGAAAGAAAAGTGAGAGGAAGGAAGAGTGAAAAAAAAAAAGGTTAGGGAATGAAGAGTGTGATTTACCTCTTCAATTAAAGCTTTAGGGCGTATTTATTTGATGCTCTTTTCTAAACTAAGAAAGTTATTATTATTTCAGTAAGTATGATTTTAAGAAAGGGAGCGAATCACTCCTTTTCCAATACTTTGGTACAAAATTAAATGTTCCTTATAGAACCTTCGCCGAATCGATACAGAGTGCCCAATATGGCTTTTATATTACGTAGTTGAAACATTGGTTAGTGTTGCTGGTTCTATCACTATATCGATTATTGATATCATTGATATGTTCTTCACCATCGTACAGATATTGTGATCTCAGCCTATATATACAATAATGCATGACATGAAAAGATTACAAAACCACTAAACAACTACACTGGGTCTCGGAATGAGGTTTTTGGTGAGTTTAATGAATTTGAATCAGATGCTTGATCAAGAGGTTCTACTTCTAGCTGAGCCTAGAGAGTCAACATTGCACTTGATATGATTTTACTCCTCTTACTCTCAGTTTCAAGTCATTCTTCCCAAGGTAGATGCACGTGTTTCCATTATTTATTTATGGGCTAGAAGTCCCTTTCTCCATGTTAAGCCCTGCTGGTTTTGGTGTTATCTAGTGCTCCATATTTACTTCTATTTTGCTTGAAGTGATTTTATCTGCAAATAATACATCCCTGTGTTATTGGGCGTTAGTTTTTTTTTTTCTCTTGAACATCTGCCTAGTGCTCGATTAAGTCCAAACCTCTGTTTTGTCTGTTGTGTTAGTATTGATAGTTTAACCAATTTCTCTGTTGATATGCCTCTAACAGAACCTTTCATTCCTTCAGTCGCAATGATAATATGATTTTCTTCAAAGTGGTCGGTAATGAAAGTTATCATTTAAGATAGTACTCGTGAAGTTACTGAGTTGATCTGGTCAAACAATTAATCATTTTGTTTTTGAAGGTTATATCATTATCAACATCAGATATAATAGACCGAGCACTGGAATTAAGCTTTATTGTTTTGATAGCTAATATTTGGAGTGTCCTAGTGAGTATGTCACATCTGTTAATATAAAACGTTTTTTATCGTTTAAACTAGAAGAACATTGTTTTGATTTTCATATTGTCATGCTAGATAAGTTCAATTTTTAACATCTATGTGGAAATAAGGTATCCTTTTAATTTTCTCCAAAAACTCTGATATCTTGTATATACTTTTCAGCTTTCACCCAAAAAAAAAAATCCTTTCTTTTTGTTTGTAATTCCCATTTTATTTGTTCCAAATATACATATGACCATATAATGGTCATGACTTGTTATATTAGCTGAGGTATTGCTGAGTAGACATTGAAGGGCTGTTTAGGAAGTTGACAAACATCACCAGCCAGACACAACTATGGGCTTGTTTGGGGAGGGTTTTCAAAAACCCTTTTCAGTGTTCAAACACTGAAAATCCTTCTCAAACACTAACAAGCTTGTTTGGAAGAGAATGTTCACAAGCAGTTTTTGAACACAGTTTTGTAAAATTGGTTGTTCAAATACTGATTTCAGAACTCTGCTATTTGGCGTTTTCAGTTTTTATTTTCATTTCTCAGCCCCTAAAACACGACTCTCTGCTCTCTACTCTCTTCTCTCTTCTCTCTTCTCTCGATCGCGTCTCTCTGCTCTCTGCTCTCGATCGCGTCTCTCTGCTCTCTTTTCTCTTCTTTCGATCGCATCTCTCTGCCACGAAGTGAAATACAGCCACGAAGTGAAAGACGAAGACGAAGACGACGTTAACAGTAATGGTGATAGCCATCAAACCCAAATTCGACCCAAATTCCAAGAAACAGGGCCCCGTAAAGGCTTTGGCGTCCCAGTTCAAGTTGCCCTAGACCAGCTCCAGCCTGGTCCGGTTCTCCTCCCTTGTACCTCTAGTGACGGCGTCGTCCAGGTTCTTCTCTCCCTCTCTCTCTCTCAAATTTTATTTCGCTTTTATAGTTTTTTTCTTAATTTTTTTTGGGTGTTGAGAGTTAATGATATTTGGTTTATTGATCTTTCTTGTGGGGTTTTATTTTACTAGTTGACTTGGGTGTTGAGAGTTTTTTCTTTTTCAGAGTAAAATTTCTGAATAGTTTTTTTGGTGTGTATGATTTAGTGTAAGAACTGGATTTAAGGTTAGCACTTGTGTTAATTTTTAGTGGGTTTCGCTAGTTATTCTGTTTGGCTGGCAAGGAACTCGCTTAAAGGAGCAACAAAAAAATTATTTATTTACAAGATTTTGTTCTATTTTCTCTGATCTGATGTTGAAGAACTGAATTTGAGGCTCTTGTTTGTGTTAGTTTGTAGTGCATTTCACTGATTATTTTGTTTGGTTGCCGAGAAACTGAGGGAAAGAAACTTGATTGACTTAATTTAGTGAAATGTTTGCTTGATTGGGTTCTAATTAGGGTGGAATCTGGGATTCAAGGTTTTTGAGCTCCATTCTTGTGAAATAAAATAGGAATGTATTTGCTAATTCACCCAAGAACCTTGTTGGTTTTCTTGCTTTGATATCGCACAAGAGTTGCAATCCATGAAAGACTAAGGTATTCTGGACAAAGTGGAAGTTATATTATCTGAATAAGTTCGCAAATATTTATGCTACTGATAGATTCATACGTAGTAATTAAGAAGAATTTTAAGGGATAGAAATATTTGAGAAATGACTACTTGTTCTGATATTTATGCATATTGTTTGTGCTTGTTTCAGTATTAATCAGCCTCTACCACTTGCAGTTTGTTATTTTGGAATATTATTATGCTGGATAAAATGCTAATTTATATTACTCCATTAGGGGTTATTGACTAATTTTCATTGTTCATATTACTGTTAGTTAGTGTTATTTACATCGAAGTTTGATTGCTATTGTGCTTGCTTCTTCGCTTCTTCACTTCTTCAGGCCTCATATTACATCAGAAGTCCTGCTATAAATGAAATTGCCTAAATGCTTGCACTTGTAGTGACTAGTCTTACACTGAAATTATATTGTCTTGTTGGTTTGCCTACAGCAACCTGGACTTATAGACGAAGATGTTTTTATTAAGAGAATTATCGCCAAAGCAAGAGACTTCGTCCAGGTATGGTTGATTATTTCACCTGCTTATGCATCAACATCCATTGAATATAGGATTCAATAATTACTTGAGAATATGTTCAAGCAGACTCTAGTTTCAAATTAGCTGAATTATTTTCTCATTAGTACTGTCCCTTTAACTAATTTCCTTTATCTGGTTAATATGAAAAGCAGGAATACAATGTTGCTCTGGAGTCTGGTTAGTGTTTTGTTTTCTGCCTCACTGGAAAATTTTCTACACCGATTAATTCATCTTTTTTTATTAGATTATTAGCTGTCATGTTTAGTGATTTGTTGCTGACTTGATTGAAAGGGACAATGGATTGTAGTTCATCATATACTTATGATTTAACTTGCTAAATAATATAAAACCAATTGAAGCCATGAAAGTGCAGGTTGTTTCCCAAAATGATTCCCTCTAATGCCTTGCAGGTTCATCATGGATCACTCTATGTTTAGTGAATGCTTGTTGAGGGAGACAATCTGATTCTCAATTTCTTTGGCAGATCCTGGTTTTCACTTTAACTATTTGGAAATGAGCTTGCTTTTGAAGTGGAAGAATAAAAAAAGCAGATTCTTTTGACTCTTTTGTTCCATTTAGGAATGCCTAGATCTGGTTGATATTGAATAAGCGTTTCCATCCATTGTTCACATCTGTATTGAAGAGAAGCAGGTGGCAATGTAATCAGAAGGAAAAACTGGGGTATGTACCAAAATTAATTTGTTGTAGCTTATGTTTTGTCTGATTTGGTTTCTATGATTTGAATGTGTTTGCCCAATTCTGGGTTTCCAAATAATGAAAGAATGTTACTAGCTTGTTTCTTTTCTTTTTTAATCTGTCCAAAGCAAGCATAATAAGACATCAAATTCATTCAAAGCATGGATTTTGACTATTTTGAACAATTTTCTCTAAAATGCCTACATGTAGGCGTGCATGCATGCCATAGATATTCGGTTGGATGTGTTTGCATGGTTTAAATTGTTTTGCTGGTGGATTTGGATTGATAAAAGAACTATCAGGTTACTGAACTTTCTGAGTCGTAATCCTTTATTTCTCAGTACCGATTCTGTCTGGCTTTGAATGCCAAAGACTGGAGAATGTGCCATGGAATGATTTCTTCCACAATGGCTTGAACTATATCTGTCAATTATTTTTTCTGCTTTGTAAAAAGCCACTTTTTACTTTATAACATATGACGCATTTTGTGCAGGTTTTAATCACTATGTTCAGGTTAAGACAGTTCGAAGGGTGTGCAAGCACAGCAAATCAACAAAGTTTCAAGCTTAATGTTGGTGATCTGTTGGTTCAGGGAACAACATCACCATCAACCAGCTATCTAGATAGACTTGAACTTTGATTAACTTGGTTGTAGATGAATGTGGCTTTATGTCATGGATTGAATTTCTAAGAATTGAGCCTAATTCGATTAATTGAATGTAGCTATGCTTGATTTTATGGGATTGGTTCGTCCAAAGCATTGTTTTGGCATATGGTGCACATGATTTATGTATATATTGTAGAAAAATTGCAATTAAGTAAACTTGGAAAACAGATCTCATTAAAAAAAAGAAGGTAATTAAAAATGCAGTGCTGCTTATGGACAAAGGTCTAAGAGAATATCATGAGAATAAGTAGAAAAAATTATTTTTTTTCATCATTTTTCATTGTTTAGATTTTTTTTTTGTTTCTTTTTGTTTTTCATAATTTTTTTTTAAAATTTGTTCATAATCTTTTAGATATTGAACAAACTTGAATATTACATTTGATGGGTTGATGGGTTACATTTTAAAAAATAAAATAATATTAATTATTTCCAAATATTTGGTGTGTGCTTAAAAAATTATATTTAGTAAAAATGAGAAATAAAATTAATTTTAAATATTAAAATTTAAACTGAACACTGAAAACAATTACAAAAAAGTGTAATCTAAACAGCTTTCTATTTTTAAAACAGTTTTCGAACATTGATTATCCAAACAACATTTCACTGAAAACTGTTTTGGAAACACAGTTTTAGAGTTACAGTTATCCAAACAAGTTTTCATCAGAAAACTGTTTTCAGAAACTGTTTTCGAACACTGAGAACTGAAAACTGAAAACTGTTGCCAAACATGCCCTATATGTTTGGTATATGTAGTCTAGCAGCCTCCGGTTCCTTGCCCACAAACCAGAAGGCTGTAGGGAAAAATAATTGCTAAGATTTACTACCAATAATTCCCTTCGCCCTGGAATATGAGTTTTGGTATTCTATACTGCACTGAGATATTTTTATGATAAGTAAAATTGTATTAAAAAGCACCAAGAGGGGCAACCCAAAACAAAGATTATCTACATCATAGAAACTCCGCAGAATTCATCGACAGTCACTATGCTGTTTATCTTTTGCATTACATAAATAAAACATTGTGTTACTCAATAGTCCCTATATGAACTTTTTCAGGAATGTATCGTACAGTATACCGGACTCGTAGTTGTAACACTAAAGAGAAGGAAAATTACGTGGCATGGACAAGCGAAATGGATCATTGTCTTTCCAAGATACTTGTGGAGCAAGTAAAACAGGGTAACAAAACAGATAACACTTTCAAGCCTGCTGCATATACGGCTGCCCTTACAGTTTTAAATGAAAAATTTAAGCTTGATTTAACGAAAGACCACATCAGGAATCGGCTAAAAACATGGAAGAAACAGTTTGGAATTTTAAAGGAGCTCCTTTCTCATAAAGGATTTGAATGGGATGAGGAAAATAAGATGATTGTTGCAGATAATTCTGTTTGGAATGACTACATTAAGGTACATTTCTTGCTCTTAGACACCATAATTGTGCTTTTGATTAGGGTGTTGAAGGATAGTAAATTTTTTTTAATACTTTTAATGTAATCTATATCTCCCACAGGCACACCCTGATGCTAGGGCTTTCCGGGCAAGGTTTATTGAAAATTACGATGAGTTTTATATTATTATTGGCAATGATCAAGCAATAGCAGGCCGTTCTGAGTTCTGACAATGTTACTGAAACTGATATGCCACTTACAAACAAGGAGGGCGTGGATACAGCCAATATGCCTGAGGTTCAGAGTGATGACAGACAGAAATAGAACTTACGGTGGACAGATGAGATGAACAGCTACCTTGGAAATATTCTTGTAGAGAAAGTGAGGAAGGGTTATACAATATATTATATCTTACATTGTGATGCATATGACTCGGTTCTTCCACAATTAAATGAAAAGTTTGGGCCACATTTGACCAAAGATCACATTAGAAGTCGGTTAAGAACTTGGAAAAAACAGTATGGGATAGTGAAGGGACTCCTTTCTCATGCTGGGTTCGAATGGGACAAAACATGGAAGATGATCATTGCAAACGATTCTGTATGGAATGGCTATGTCAAGGTATGTCACAGGTTTAGTCCAACATTTTAACATATGATATTTGGAGATGATTATATGGTTTTAGTTGAGACCAAAAGTTTTCCTCTGTTAATTGTCTTTTTGTGGTGTAAATACCTTATCGAAAATTTTAAGTGTCTACAACTCAATTTGATGACTTCTGGAAAGTACTCCAATGATATACTGAAACGTTTCTGTATTTTGCAATGTAATAAATTTGAAGGTTTTGAGGCAATTTGTTTAGAATTGATGTTGATAAATGTTGGTCGAAGTAAATAGCGGTACCGAAATTATTTTCGCCGCTATCATTTTGTGCACAAGAAAACATGAAAGATATCTATAAAAAGTGATAGTGGAGCAAAGTGTTCTTTCTATGCTCAAGTCAGGGAAAGATATCAATTAGCGTTGCAATGCCCTCAACCTGAAGTACTATACGTACCTTTTGTGTTTATTAGGGAAAGATAAAAGCATAAACAATAAAGGCGAGGATGAATATATATATTTTCAACTTATTTAAATTGAATTTGGAAATTCGTGTACCCTATACTCCGTTATTGCAGTCTTCTTTGGGTGATGCGTGCTCTGACTGTTATCTCTCTAAATCTTATATTTTCTTCACAGGCTAAACCTGATGCCGGGATTTTCCGTACAAGACTCATCGAGAACTTTGACCAGCGGCACATTATTTTTAGTGGTTATAACGAGGCTGCAGAGGCTGTTGAAGCCTCTCCTATTCGATACAATGGCAAAGTGAAAGATCAAATGAAGAACATGATGTGGACAAATGAAATGGATCATTGTCTAATCAAGGTTCTTGTGGACCAAGTGAAACTGGGTAATAAAAGCAAATCAGAATAACAAACTAAAACCTGCAGCATATGTGGCAGCTGTATCGGCTTTAAATGAAAGGTTTCAACTTGATTTGACAAAAGAGCATGTTAGGAACCGCCTCAGAACTTGGAAGAAACAGTATGAGATTCTGAATGAACTCCTGGATCAGAGTGACTTTGAATGGGATGAAGCACAAGAGATGGTCATTGCAAGTGATTCCGCATGGAACAGATATATTAGGGTACATTATATATCTAACAGATAATTATAGTTCTTTTAAAGATTTGCATGATGATCTATTCTGTTACGCTTATATGGGAAAGTGTTTTATTCTAACCCTTCTTGTAACAGAGAATCCCTGATGCTAGGCTTCTTCAAGGACGTGTCATTAAAAACTACGATGAGCTTTGTGTTATCCTTGGTTATGATTATCCACCTGAAAGTTCTTTAAACTGGGTTGACACCAACTTCGATTTGACTGCTGATAATGAAACCGTAGAGGGCTGAGGATATGCTTTACAACGAGAGTGACTATACAAAAGAGAAAGGTAAGTATATAGCATGGACAGATGAAATGGACCGTTGCTTAACAGAGCAGCTGCTTGAGCGAGTGATGCTCGGAAATAAGTTCGAGAAATGTTTTAAGTCTGTAGCTTTGACAACTGCTCTTGCAGTTTTAAATGACAAGTTTGCCTTAGACTTAACAAAGGAAAATGTTAGAAACCGGCTGAAAACATTGAAGAAAGAGTACACACTTGTTAAAGAACTAGTCTCTCATGATGGGCTTGAGTGGGATGAGAGACAAAACATGGTTATTGCAAGCGACTCCAAATGGAATGAGTACATTAAGGTAAATTTCTGGTTCTGCCAAACTGATTTTATTGTGTTTAAAAGCATTTTGAGGATTTACTAAATGTATATGCTCACATATTAGGTGTTAGTCTCTTCAATTTGGATCTCAAGTTGAAATGATTTCCAGAGAAGAAACATATTGATGTTGCTGGGAATGGATCATGTTAATAAGTACAAGACAAGTCTCTTTCTTTATTTAATATTCTTGCAGTTACATTTTTCTTTTCTACAGGGAAACTGAAAAGCAAAACATAACAGAGTTATGAAAGGCTAACAACACCTTTTTTTTTTGGGTTATTCCGGAGTGCTAATTTGAACAGCCTTTCTGTATTTATATTGATTGCCCATTGCTTAATTAACCTGTATCTATTTCAGAGGAACCCAAAGGCAAGTAAATACGAGCAAGATCTTTTGAGAACTACAATGAGTTATGTATTATCGTTGGCGATGAGCAGGCAAGTGGACACTGGTCTGAAATTGGCACCAGACTTGTTAGTCCTCCACAGGACAAGGATGGGCTCACGGAAACCCCAATACAAATGTGGGTTGATCAAGAAATGAGCCATGATGATAATGATGATGATTGGATCCAAGACTCATCTCAGCAGACAAGGGCTAGGCCTTCTTCTTCGTCGCATTCCAAACAGGCATTGAAGAGGAGCTGTAGCAGTGATGTTATGATAGAGATGATGAGAGCAATGGCTGCAAATATCGGCAGGATTGCTGATGCGTTGACAGAAAGTAACAAGTCTGTTTGCTTGGATGAACTATTTGAAATGGTGCAGGCAATCCCAGGCTTTGATGATGATCT
Organism: Bretschneidera sinensis; assembly: GCA_023935145.1. NCBI lineage: Eukaryota > Viridiplantae > Streptophyta > Magnoliopsida > Brassicales > Akaniaceae > Bretschneidera > Bretschneidera sinensis. Next base: position 5,341,480 of record CM043698.1, read on the forward strand.
TATAATTGAAGCATGTGAATATCTGTCTTTTGATGAGAAGAGGGCAAGGATGTTCGTGAAATTGGATGATAGGTTAGGAAAATTGTGGTTGTTGAAACGGTTGCGCAGTCAGGGTAGTTGAAAGTTAAAACAGTGCATTATTTAAATTTTCAGGAGTATATTAATATTTGCTAATGGTTTAGGTCATCTTTGCTTGATTTTCTTTTGCAGGCAATTCCTCCAAATCTATGGGGGAGTTTACTAGATTTAGGACTGATGAGTCAGGACTGCAATACAATCAAACATGGTCGTGATTAGTAGGTTGAAACTGACACGAACAACTACTTGGTAGCTTCTGTTTCTTGCTTTCATGTGTTTCCTTGGTGCAGGAAGTGGAGATTGAAGCTATTCACCCTATGAAGTGGTAATAAGAAAAATGGGAAGTTGTCTGTATGTAATTCCCTGTCGTCCAGCTAGAAATTCAGTATAATGTTAATGATAATGAAATGAAAGGAAGAGTTCTATATCAGTTGAAGAGATGAGAATCGTTTTACAATTTGAAAAATTTTCAAACATAAAATTATGTTTTTACGGAAAGAAAATTTTAACTCAATTTCTCGTCAAAAAATAATAATTTCGATTTAATCACATCCATCAACTTAAATATTTTTGAATAGTTCTCACCATTTATATATAAAAAAAAAAGAAATAGTTTCCACCAAAAATATACATAGAATAATTGGAGAAATGTCATAACATAATTGTCATATTTGCATTTGGTAGTATAATAGAATTGCCAACATGCTATATTAAACATTATATCTATTTTTTTTATATTAGACTGGAATCTCTTACATGAAGTGATTGTTAGTTCAAAATATTGCATTATATTTTAGTTATATTGATGGGAAACGGATTTAAACTCAAGTTTTTTATATAAAAAAATGAAATATGATTATAAAATGAAAAGATTTGAGTCAATAATTCGATAATTTTTTCTTAAAAACGATTTATTTTTTAAACTAAATCATACGACGACCTAATAACAAATTAAATAAAAAAAGATTTATGCGAAAGTTACCTATAGACTTTCATATGTTCACTGATTGAGCTTCTTTGAAATTCATGATAGGAATAGGTCATGTTTGGAAGGAGTTAATTCAATTTAATTTCAGTTTTTTAAATCGCTAAAATAAACTTGGTTCAGACAAGAATTTTATGGACTCCACGATTCTTCCTCAGCAGACGTATGATTGTCTGACGACTCGGGATTCGTATCATCAATCATAGTATCATACTACATGAATGACAATAACTTGAAACACCAGAAGGTCTTAACCATTTTTCCATGTTACTGCGGCACCTTGCAGGTAGAACTCTGCATCGTCTTATTGTAGCCTCAACATCCTCGCGCGAACTCAAACATCGACACCAATCACAGAATCATTTCTCTCTCTCCACCCAATCCACTACTCATCTCTCACCAGACTCTCACGCTAACACCAACACCAACACCAACACCAACACCAATCTCGTCCCACTTTGCTACAACTCCAAATCTTTCCTCCAAACCAAACAAACCCATGCATTTTCCATTTTGAATGGTCTGCTCCCCACAAGTGTCTCTCTTTCTGCCTCTCTCATCCTCAGCTACGCCACCTTCAGGGACCCTGCAACTTCTCTCGTTTTGTTCGAGCAAGCCCTTCCATATTGCAGCAATGCGTTCTTGTGGAATACCCTTATACGGGCTCTATCGATTGCCCAAGTTAACAACGAGTTCGATACGTATAATCGAATGGTTAGGACCGGAGTTAGGCCTGATGATCATACGTTTCCTTTTGTCATCAAGGCGTGTGCTGATTATGTGGAGGTTCAAAAGGGCATGGAGATTCATGGGTCCGTGATTAAGTATGGATTTGACTTGGATGTTTTCGTGGGAAATACCCTTTTGTCCTTCTATAGCCATTGTGGGGATTTTATGGATGCAAGGAGGGTGTTTGATGAAATGCGTGAAAGGGATGTTGTGTCGTGGAATACTCTTATTGGGGTGTTTTCAGTTAATGGGTTTAACGTGGAGGCGCTGAATCTGTTTAAAGAAATGAATCTGAGGCCTGGGTTTAGGCCCAATATGGTGACTATTGTTAGTGTGTTGCCGGTTTGTGCGGAGCTTGAAGATGAGGTGATGGCAAGGCAGATTCATTGTTATGTTGTGAAGATTGGTTTGGATTTTCGGGTGACTATTGGGAATGCATTGGTTGATACATATGGGAAATGTAGGAATGTAAAGGCTTCAAAGCAAGTTTTTGATGAAATGGTGGAGAGGAATGAGGTCTCCTGGAATGCAATCATTACTACCCTTGCTTCTATGGAGCGTAGAAAGGATGCCTTGGATACTTTTAGTTTGATGATTAATACGGGGATGAAACCAGATTCTGTCACCATTTCTAGCTTGCTTCCTGTGTTAGTTGGATTAGAATGTTTGAATTTAGTAAAGGAGATTCATGGAGTCAGTTTAAGAATGGGTATTGAATCTGACATTTTCATTGTGAACTCATTGATCGATATGTATGCAAAATCAGGCCATTCAACTGAAGCATCAAACATGTTTCACAAAATGGATGCGAGGGACATTGTTTCTTGGAATGCAATGCTTGCTAATTTTGCTCAAAATAGGCTTGAGTTAGCTGCCATAGAACTAGTAAGAGAAATGCAAAATCATGGTGAGATTCCTGATTCTGTTACTTACACAAACGTTCTGCCAGCTTGTGCACGAGCTGGTTTCCTTCGTCCTGGAAAAGAAATCCATGGGAAGACAATCCGAATGGGATATGCATCTGATTTGTTTGTCTCCAATGCTCTGATGGACATGTATGCAAAATGTGACTGCCTTAATCTAGCTCAAAAAATCTTCAACCTTTCCTTTAGAGATGAAGTGTCTTACAATATACTCATAGTAGGCTATTCTCAAACTAGGGATTGCATGGAATCCTTGACTTTATTCTCCGAAATGTGGCTCATAGGTATGAAGCATGATGTAGTATCATTCGTGGGTGTTATTTCAGCTTGTGCAAATCTAGCTGCAATAAAGCAAGGGAAAGAGATTCATGGGTCATCAGTGAGGAAACGTTTTCACACACACCTCTTTGTTGCTAACTCACTCTTGGACTTCTACACCAAATGCGGGCAAATTGATATTGCTAGTAAGGTCTTTGATCGGATTCCAAACAAGGATGTAGCCTCTTGGAACACAATGATTTTAGGTTATGGAATGTTAGGTGAGTTGGATATTGCAATTAATCTCTTCGAAGCAATGAGGGAAGATTGTGTGGAGTATGATTCAGTTTCGTATATAGCAGTTTTGTCAGCTTGTAGTCATGGAGGACTAGTAGAGAAGGGGAGGAAATACTTTGAGGAGATGCAGGCTCAGAATATTAAGCCAATACAGATGCATTATGCCTGTATGGTTGATCTCCTTGGCCGAGCTGGCCTTATGGAAGAAGCGGTAGAACTCGTTAAAAGTCTGCCTATCATATCAGGTGCCGATATATGGGGTGCTTTGCTTGGGGCATGTCGGATTCATGGTAACATAGAGTTGGGGCGTTGGGCAGCCGAGCATCTATTCAAGTTAAAGCCTCAGCATTCCGGATACTATATAGTTCTTTCAAACATGTATGCAGAAGCAGGAAAATGGGAGGAGGCAAACAGGGTTAGAGAATTGATGAAGTTGACGGGGGCAAAGAAGAGTGCCGGTTGCAGTTGGGTTCAGGTTCATGATGAGGTACATGCTTTTGTAGTTGGAGAGAGAAGAGAAAAATTGGATGGAGGTCTTTGGCTAGCAGAAGTAGGTTAAATTTCATGTATGAAAATTGATGTTGTGGCTTTGCAGAAGATGATAGGATGTGGTAAATTGGTAATATCAACATTTTTATCCTGGGTACTCTGTTGGACGGCATTTGACAAATAAGGCAGGACAGTCATTCATCTTTACAAGGTGATGATCTTCACATTTGTGTCTTGTCATTGATGTTACAATATTTGCCTAAATCATTACTTAAACCCACTTCTCAACAAATTTGTTGAAACTTGAAATTCTTTGAAAATTTAACATAGGAATCATTTTCCTTGCTTTTCTTAATCTGTAATTTCTAATATGAAATTCTTGAAACAACAATTTGGTTTTTAAGTGTATATATCTGTCCAGGTCCATATCATTACAGAAACCACTCAAATACTCAATAGCATCTAAAACATGCTCTGATGGATCAGAGATGAATGACAAATCCCTTCCGATTTAAATTTTAGGTTTAATTACAAAAATATTTTTTGATTGACTGCATTTTCAAAATATATCCCGAAATTTTTTTTTACCAAAAAAATATCATGTGATTGACTTCATTTTTAAAAAAAACCCTGAACTTTTTTTGTGTTAAAAAATACTTAGTGATATGTTTTTGTTAAAAAAAAATATCTCATGTATGTTTATGTTAGAAAAAAATAACCTATTGAGTTTCTGTTAGTAAAAAATATCATGTAATATGTTTATTTTAATCAACTAACGTGTATTTTTACTAACAAAAACATATCACAAGATATTTTTTGTCACAAAAAATCTTAGGGTATTTTTTTAAAAATGGAGTCAACCACAGGTATTTTTTGCAACAAAAAAAATCTTCAAATATTTCTTGAAAATTCAATCAACTACAGAATATTTATTATAATTAACCACAAGATATTTATTGTAATTAAACCTAAATTTTATATACATCATCTCCTTATTGATATTATTCAGCGCATGCCCATAGTGACCTTTTCTTTGAAGATAGTCAACGAAAAGGTGACTCTCTATCTGGGTATTAACATTTTCATTTACTGACAGAATTAACCGATACCTAGATAGTCAGCTCATGATCATCACAATGCAGATGTATTTCAATGTAGCAGCCAAATATTTATCTTTCTATATCATTTCAAATTTGTCTAAATAGAAAACCCAAAAACTCATTATAAAAAAAACCAAAAACTTCACTGACAGCATCCCTCAAATCGACCAGCAGTCGTCTGCATAATGATGTCCCAAGAAAGTTCCGAACTGTTACTCTGAAACTCGAAAGTAAATTCAAATTACTCATCTGCATATTGATACATCATACATCCGATAAATGAATGCCCAACTTCTACCAAAATTCTAGCTCCAAAGTCTGGTGAATTTCTGCTACTGCTGAAGATTCACCCTCCAGCAGTCTATAAAATCATGATTCCTGGAGTGTCTAACGCCAACCAAAAGGATTTGTCTCTCCAAATTATGACATTCCCATCTGCCAACTCTTGTACTACTCGATGACCCAAAATTGATCACTAATCTGCATGCCATCCTGATTACCATCTTACTTGGTGTGAAAGAATATGAGTAATATTGGTACAGATGATGTACACGGATTGTTATTAACTCGAGGACAATGTGAATTAAAAGTTACAGATGCTATGACCCATGACAAATGACAGCCATGCAAGAAGAATCACCATCTATAATCCACATATTAAACTCTTCAAGTTGCTTTTTAATGAAAGCAGAACCCATCTCAGCAGACCAATAAACCATCTTCTTCCCAACCCCTAAGGACTGACTAACATTATCGGTACCAATATTCACAGAAAAGTTTGTGTCATCAACTGTCTTGATCTTTACACCCTTCTGCTCCAACAACTTTGACACTACATGCACAAAACTTTTGCTCTCCCTTGGGGATGAGACTATATTCATCATAGCTGCAACATTGTACAAAAAATCATCAATCCAAATTTTCTGAGCAGAAAATGAGCTCCTGACAAAGAAAAGTTCCAAGCTCTTCCCGGCATAGAAATCATAGGTGGGGCTAACAGACTCGAGAAACAAGTCGTTACTGACAAAAAGCATGTTACCATTTACAACCCAAGAATTGTACCTATCTTCTAAACATTTCTTGATCACATATGCCTTCACTAAGATCTCCTTCATAGGCTTCACATTGGAATCTTGGACCCTTATCAATTTGTATGATTTGATGTTGTTGACAAACTGGTCTGCATCAATCACAGGATGTCCCCTTCTTGCAAGATCAAACAGTAAGTCAGAATGAGGACCCACAAAGATGTAGTTCCGAGTATTAAGCCTCTCAAAGTGGCAAAGCAGGTTCCTTATGACCATCTCAGATGCTCCAAATAGACTCACAAGCATAATGGTTTCCTGTCTCTGCACAGAGTGAAGAACAGTCCCAAGTTCATCTAAGTTCCTTACAACTCTTCCAGGAAGAACTTCTCTGAAACAGAAATCATACCACTTGAGATTCTTCAAAGGTTGCATTTCCAGTAAATTGAAATCAAGAGAGCCTTCATCCAATAGTTGGGAGTCTGGTCCGGCTGTTTTCCCATAGTTAACACCAGCATCCCTGTGAGAGACACTCAATGCTCTCTCATGCAAAAAATTGGTGTAGATATTAAAATAGCCACGAGAATGAATAAATTTAATGAACCAAGGAGTCCATATCCTTTCTCCCATCTTTTTGTACCATCCTGTTGTGACCTGAATAGAAGTTTCAGATTTTATTTAAGAGACAAAATGAAGATTAAATATATGACCAAGAAAGATTAAGGGAAGGACATACGAATGAAACAGATTAAATTACCATGCCATCAAGAATTGGCTTGATGCCCTTTGCCTTGTGTTTGTCATACCACAACCTGAACTCTTTCCAAGGTTTTGGGAAGAGAAGTTGCCCCCAAGTTCCAACCAACTGGTACAAGAAAAGTCGTGTTCCACTATCTAGCTGTATTTTATTCCCATGTTTACCTGTGGTTATAAATTAAATGAATCAAACGAAATTCCAGAAGAAAGAGAGATACTTCAATGGTCAGGCATAGGATTTTGCCAAGAAAATGTATAACACTTCCTATTTTACTTTTGTCAACGAGAAAGAGTAAAAAAAATAACAAAAAGATCTCCCTGGATTACACTTGAAATTGAAGCACTCAGAAGCCAATCAACCTGGAAAGTTTCATATAAAAGACACCTCATATTACTCACAGACATCTTCAACGTACAGCAAAGTGCCGCTTGTAGATGACTTGGGATCAGATTGATACAAAGGGTATTTCCCATCGTGTTTTCTGTCTTTCTTTTTCATTTGAATTGTCTTCTCAACATTATGATCTCAAAAATTGACATACAGCTCAATCGACGAATAGAGTATATTTAGATACACTAAGCACAAAGAAGATATTTTTTCTTTTATCTTTTCCCCATTTCCTAATACAACAATACTCCTCGATATCCAATATATTAGCTCAATTCTATGTCCAACATAATACTAACAGATAACAAAGCAAAGCAGCTATACAATTGATAAGCCATCAAGACATGAAGATAAATAATGAAATGAGAATTCTTTCATCTGTGTATATTCAATGTGAACAATAAAAACATGGCAAATCTAAAAAAAATGGTACCTGGGACAAACCTTGGTCGCTGAAGCGAAGCCCCGTAGATGAAGGGATTATAATTGGAAGCATTGTAGTAGTAGTTGAGGATCACACTCTTAAGAAAGCTATAATAAAGCGTTGAGACCTGGAGATCATCTTCCACCACGAACGCGAACTCGTCGTCGGAGCTCGGCCACCACGCCTCCAGCCACTGCGCCTGCAGCCCGGCGTTGTTGGTACGGTAATGCACGAGTTTCTCCCCAAACTTCCAATCGAACCCATCTAGAAACTCCAAAATCCCACGCGACTCCTCCAGCTTCTGGTCCGCGAGAAGGTCGTCAGGGGCGAGGGCAAAATGGTCGACGTAGACATGGAGGTGGACGCGGTCGGAGCCGTAATCGGCCGAGGCAAGGGAGCGGAGGCAGCGGGAGAGGGCGTGGAGGCGGTTGAAGGTGAGGACTTTGATGTGGAGACTGAAGGTAGGGACATGTTGGGGGTCATGATGAAAGTTTTGGGTAGTTGAGGGATAATCGAAATTGGAGTGCGTGACTGTGAGGGAGGAGTGAGAGTAGGAATAGATGAGTAAGGCGCAGAGGGAGAGAAGGAGGAGGAGTGGGAATAAGTGTTTCTTTGGTGGGCCCACCATCACCATAGCTTTTTTCTATTGTGATTTGGGAGAGGAAATGACCATTTTTGGAGATTATCGATGGAATTGATAGAAGAAACACGAAGAGAGATGATGGATCACTGGATCTCAAATCTCAAATCTGAAAATGGCCGACTTCACTTCAGTTGGAGAATTGAATGAGAAAAGAGACACTGTTAGCTTGGTTGTCTGCACGTGCATCCCACGTGCAAAGTAAGCTGTGGGGCTACAACTAGATATCCATTATCCAGGGTTGCAATTGGGTTGCGGATAAGAGGTTTTCAGACCGGCCCAACTTATTGTTGACCCAAAAACAAATAAAAGAAAACAACTTATTCAGTTTATGTTTTCAATAAACAAAAGTTACATTCTTTAACTCTAAATAGTTTTTAGAATCCGTTTGAGATAAAATATGAAATAATTTTTGTTTTTAAAAAAATAAATTTGTGTCAAAAAAAATTGTTTTCACTGCTTTTTATTAAATAATAAATAATTTATAATTTTATTGTTATTTTAATATTATCATTTTTCATCAAATATCTATCATTACTATTTTAGTTATCAAATCAATCCTTCCAAGATCAGCGAGATAGAATTCAACCAAGTAATCACACCACTTTTAATGAATCATATGGTGTGCAAAAATATTTTGATCAATTTCGGTATATATATTTATTTTTTAGTTTAGTGATTACCTTTAGAATTCTATATAATAGAGTAAAATTCAACCCCACACCAATATATATATATATATATATATATATATATATATATATATATATATATATATATATAAAAGAAGACATTTTGATCAGTATGATGAATAAAGTTGCAATTTTGTAAAGCAATCATTATTAAATTTGAAGTTGATACCTGCCCTTCTTTTGGTTAAAAGAAAACTCGATTGCAATTCTTAAATCACATGGACACTTTTGATTCCAATAAAAGTCATAAGGGAGTAATCTATAATTTTTCCTCATTAATCTAATCATGGGTAAATTAGAGCAATACATGACATATTTGATATTTTCTCCTGTCTTAAGATGGTTTGGTGCTTTAACCTTTTCTTAAAGAACGGTGATTTTTTGGACATGATTTTATGTAAGTTATCACGAAATTAAAAAAATTTATTAGTAATTATAAATAAATTGATTAATAATTATTTAATTTTAAAAAAAAATCAAAATTATTATTCAATTTTTTCGTTATTATCAATAAACTTTTTCGATTCTATAATAACTTCCACGAAATTAATTTTTTTAATATTACCACTCTTAATAAAATCACTAGTATTTTTCATAAACATTTTGAGGTTTACACAAATTATTTAATTATGTTATTGGTATTGTTATCATGATTTGATTTTTTTTTTTAAATAGAACTGATTGTGACAAGGTTATATATTTCCGCCACAAAAGGAAGGTTTAAATATTGAGTTAAGCATGAGATCATTTGAATTAAATAATATCTAATATAAGATCTGAGTTTATCTCACACGATTTCATTCTCATACATAAGAACTGAAATTTTTAGTTATTTTTTAAGACTTTAATACATTCTTTCTCAATTTGGTCGGTAGCTTATTAGAAAAAGAAATACCGGGAAACAGTAATCCTATTAAGGATATGGTCCCAGACAGCTTTGGTCAACTAAGCTCTTGCATTCCCAACTGACTATACAATTATTTATTTATTATATATATTTTTAGAATTCAATAAAAAAGACACTTGAAAAAAAAGAGATTATATATATATATATATATATATATATATATATATATAATAACAAAACTTACACGTAGTTTTTCACACGGAGTTCGTGAAGTTTCCTAAAAAGTAATAATTTTAAAAATAAAATACGAGATCGAACTTTACAATTCAACAAACCTCATGTAATGTATTGATTACATAAAATTTCAACAAGATGTTACCTCTTTAATGTATGATTTAAATCATATTTTATCAACGATTAAAACCTAACAAATTTTATAATAAAAATTAAAATTTATCAAAATATGTTATTTTTTATGAATTTAAAATTTTCATTAATGTATTTTAGATGATAGATTATGATAATTAATTTTATTATTATAAACGTAAAAGTTTTAATTTTATTCAGATGATATAGCACTATTGGATATTAAAAAATATTGTAGCAATTGAAAATATGAAATGTAAATTTAATATTTAATAAAAATGCATGATGTATTATAAAATAGTAATCACACGTTATTTCTTATTTTATTTTAAAAGAAGTCCAGTGCGAAAGGCTTTTCTATATATGGAAGGCCAGATTTAGTTTTATTTGTAGTTTTTTTTAAGAATAGTGATATTGATACTATATTTGTTTTTTTTTTCATGAATAGTACAATAATACTTTAAATTAAAATTAGATATTTAATTTAACATTTAAAATATAATTGTTATCATATATTCTCTTTAAAAGTTTTCATAATTCAATTTTTTTTATTAATTACTCATTCTTCATCTTTAACTCATCATTTTTACATGTAATTTTTTTAGAATTTACTTATTTCTTCACTTTTCATAATAATGGATAAACTTTTTTTATTCATATAATAATGGATAATTAATTGATGAAGTATGTGCTTTATCTTGAACATTAATAATCTTCAAAACTACATATTTTTTTTAATTAATTTATTTAAAATTATTAGCTGAAAATAGTAAATTTTCAGAAGATTTTCAGAAGTTAAATACGATCGATCTTTATCGTGTAAAAATTGAATTAATGTCTTTAATAAAAATTGAAGGAGAAAATGAGAAAAAAAAAGAGAAAAGAAGAAAGATAATGGAGGAAGAACAGTTTTGGGGTAAAAATGAAGACGGTAAGTAGTTAAAGAAATGAAAAATAGTGTAATTAATAAAAGATTTTGTATAATGAAAACTTGTAATTAGAATATATGATAGTAATTGTATTTCAAAAGTTAAATCGAGTATTTAATGAGTATTATGGTAAGTTTTAAAAACAAAAATAAATAAATAAATTGAGGGTCAATAATTATTTGCGAATATGAAATTATTGACTATACTTAATGCAAATCAAGAGATTTGCATTAATTAAAAACTCGATTGGTAATTTTTAAAAATTTTATTAATAATATTAATTAAATATATCAAAATATTATTAAATTTTTTTTTAAAAATTACCAATCAAATTACTGACAGTTGGATCCAAGAATTTTTCGTAGTGTCAACATGACTTTCATTTATTTTCTAGGCAAGGAAAATTGGCAATTTCTTCCATCTGTGTGCAAAAAGTTGAAGACTTGACGAGAAAACAACACGTGGGACCCCACTGGAAGTTTTAAGTTTAAAGCTTAAGCATGACACCACAGTAGAATCCAATTCAATTAATTCGAAAAAGAAAGAAATTGAAGAGAGAGGGCGGCTTTTTTCCTTTCTCTCCCTTCTCATATCTTTTGCCTCTGCTTTTTTTAAAAAGGCTAAACCAAAACAAACACCTTTTGCATATTCTTCTTCTATTTATAAATCGCTGTTTCTCTCTCTTTCTCTGTTTGGACAATCAAAATCTTCGATTGAAGCTAAACCTTACATCTGATCCAGTATAATCAAGCTCTCAAAAAGCACCATTGTTTATTTTTTGTTTGTGGTTGCTTTTTGTATTTACATGATCTGTAAGTCCTAATTTCCCTTTCTGTGTCTCTGTTGTTAGACTTTTTATTGGTTTCTTTTTCACCGAAATTATGTCTTAAGTAGGGTTTCAGTTTCCTTGTTTGGACGCTTGCTTTGACTTTGAAGAGCTAATGGTATTCATATTTGATTTCCGTCTCTACTTTTTCTTTTTGAAGTTTGTTCTTCTTTCTCTTTTTTTGTCTTGTTTAGAATTGTTTTGACTTGTTAACGAATAGTGTTATTATATTTTGGTTCTTCACAGTGTCTAGTTCATGGATGATGCTAGAATTACTTGATTAATCTGATTTCTGACCGGCTCTTTGGTTGGCCGAAAGGAAAGATAACATAAAACAATTTTTTAGCTTTATATTGGTTTAATTGAGTAATGGCTTTAGTTTCCCCAGATTCTGAATAACGAATTATGTAAGGCTAAATAATTTTCTAAGTTCCTTACATTTTTTAGCGATAAAATGGTAATTTGGTTTAAAATTAGTATCTGTATTGAAGTAATTTGGGTTGGTTAATACTGACCCACGTTTTGTATTTTAGGTTAAGAAGTCTTTTTTTTATAATTATTACATGGTTAATTCTTTATGATTAAGCAAATCTGTTTGGTGATTAACAGAGTTGGTTAGTGTGGAATAATGACGAGAGTAAGCCGTGATTTTGGTGGTACAATGCAAAAAGATGCTGTCCCTGCAGTATCAGCGGATGTGATATTTGCTTCTAGTCGGTTCCCAAATTATAAACTTGGGGCTAACAACCAGATTCTGGATGCAAAAGGTGACCCCAAAGTACTGTCGATGAAGGAGGTTATTGCCCGTGAGACTGCACAGCTGTTGGAGCAGCAGAACCGCCTTTCTGTTCGGGACCTCGCCAACAAATTTGAGAAGGGATTGGCTGCTGCTGCTAAGTTGTCTGAAGAGGTTGAGTATATTCAAAGTGTGTATTTTTTTATTATTTTGTTTGTGATTTTACAATTAAATTCAAGTGTTTTAATTCATTTGTCCAAGTTTGGAAATGAATTTTAGTCTTGCATACTCATTTGGTTGCTTGGAATTTAAGTTGTGAAACAATAGCACTATGAAACTTATGGTTTATGTTGGTTTCTTGAAGAATGTAAATGTAATGGCCATTTAAATTATGCTAGTTAGTGGTATTAAGCTTAATTAAGTTGGTTTTTCATTTTTTAGGCATAAGAGAATGCACAATCTAGATTGCAAAATTTTAATTGCATCTTGTTTCCTGAATTGTTTCGAGTGATCAAATGGAATATTTATGTTTATGAAGTGTGAAATAGGTTGAAACACTACATTTTTCTTTTCCCCATGTTGTTTCTGTTTCAAGTTGAGAAGCATAAGGAATGTTGATTTCCAAAGAGAATGGATGATTATATAAATTAATTATGAGCTAAGTCATTCCTGAATTCCTTATAAAAAAGTCATTTCTGAATTCAGGCTAGATTGAGAGAGGCAGCATCATTGGAAAAACACGTTCTTTTGAAGAAGCTTAGGGATGCACTGGAATCTTTAAAAGGACGTGTGGCTGGTAGAAACAAGGATGATGTAGAGGAAGCTATTGCTATGGTTAGTGTTTTCTATTTTGTTTCTTTTCCCAAGTTTGTTCCTTTTGGCATTACCGATATGTCGGTTACTATTTGATGTTGCCTTGTGGTTATTTGTTGAATTATAGAAATAATGTTTCAAATGCATTATTACAAGAGTTAAAGCATGATATCTGATTTCAAATTTGTGACAAAAATAATTTTGGTGTGGTAGTGTGGCAACCTATGATATGAGTCATAAAACTTGGTTCCTTCATCTTCATTTTATCTACCATCCATATGATTTCCAAGTTTTTCTGTTGTATGCAAATCTTTTGCTTGTATGAAGAAGATAGAAGTGATTTCTTATTTATCATGTTCGCAGTTTCTTATTTATCTTTTCACTTCCTGTACATTGGACCTGTAGCTCCAATAGTTTCTCTTTTCATTGGGATTTGTTTGCTGGGTAGTAGATCTGGCATTAAGCATTTTCACGTCTTCCTGGTTCCTTGGGTGCTTTTTTCCTCCCATTTTTCCTCTCTTTGCCGAGTGCGTTGCATATGGTAACAGTTTGTACTTGACTACTTACCCAAAATTTGTTGCATTCAGCACCAAAATAAAATATAGAGAAAAGGAAGACTTCACACCATTCACGTATCTACATAGTGTCCAGTTAGGTCGTTGGTTTGTTACGTCTAGGAAGGTTATTTAGCTATAAAATAAGAAATTCTTTAAGCTAATACAGTGATTTACTGCATTCTTACTTATCAAAATAAAAGTAATTTACTGCATTCTCGTGGTGGAACTAGGGTGTATAGGAAATGAGGGACATATAATTTACCAAAATCATGATTGTAGGAGGTAGCCCTACATGATTAGGATTCCATACATTCTGCATTGCTTCTGCATTGAAGCAAACTGCACTGATTGCGTGTTTATTCCCATTTCAAGCCAATCGGCTTGGTCAACGAGTCGATTGGCTTCACCAACCAGTGACGGCACAAAGTTGTAGTCGATCGGCTCATGAGCTGAACTGGACAGCCCAGTATGGTTGCTGCGGATCTGCTCACTCACTGAACTGATCTGCTTTCTATCCTGGTTGATTGACTTCCCCTTTTCTTTCCATATTTTGGTTCATTTGTAGGTTTTTTCATCAACCATTTCTCATGTTTGGGCTTTTCCTCATGACTTTGAATCTCTTTTTAGGCTTTTCCTTATCATCATCATCACTTCTTTTAAGGTCATCATTGGGCCCACACTCAGCCTGTTCACCACACGGAATATGGCGTCTGGGACATTTAAGACATGAAAATAAAGGTTGTTTTGGATAGCCCATGAGCAATGGATGGATAGGTAGGGTATCTGTGTTATGGATGCTTTTGCTTATGTAGAAAGTAGCTATCATAATTGGAGTAATATCAATTCAAATGTAGTAAGTTAGGCATGTGTTGATAGCAAGTGTCAGCTACCAATTATCCCAAAAGTTTAAGCTAATGGAAATGAGCCAACAATATATATCAAGCTCATATACACTTTAACAATAAGCATGTTGTCAAATTAGAATAATTAAGGTGTTGGGCTACTACGGTGCGCTACTAACACTACTCAATTAATATATAATTCCAACGACATAGAATTGTCCGTATCGATCGCTTTGTTTTAGCATGCTGTTTCCAAAGCAATACAGTTGGTTAAGTCTTGACATTGATTTCTATTCTGTCCATGATGGCCTTTTGGGTTTTCCTCTACTTTTGTTAGAACCTTCCACTTGATTCAAGCTGCTCTTCCTGATGGACAAGTTCAGTCCTCAACTACAATGTCCTACAGTATTTCAGTATGCATCTTATAAGTAAAAGTCCTGTACTTATTGTTGGCTTGGTCAACTATCAAGATTTGGTTGATCAGAGCTTTCACTCAAGTGATATACTTGTAATTTTCTTAAATGGAACATCTCTTGGGTGTGCTTATATGCTAGCTAAGAATGATTTAATTGTATAATGAGTGTTGCTAGTAAACACAGATCTCAATCTCTAACTAATTCTTTGTGTCTTCGCCCTTTCTACTGACAATTGCAGAATAACCTCTTATGCATTAATCATTATCATTGGTCAAATGACTGATTACATAGTTTTTTTAATAATCTTATTATGAATTTGTTTTGCATATTTGCATTGGAAAAGTTCTCAAAGTGACTCACAAACTGCTCTCCCTTGCCAAACCGCAAAGGGAGTAGGAGAAAGGAGTTGTGAATTCTAGATAATGTTCTTTTTGTCATTCCTAATTGTTTTTTTCACCCAAATGGTTCTTTTGGCGTTACTTATTTAGATTTTTCCTTTCTTTCGTGTCGCCTATGTAATCTTTCATTTTAGTAACTAATGTTTTCCAAATTATAATCTCCTCCAGGTAGAAGCTTTAGCAGTTCAGTTGACTCAAAGGGAAGGAGAGTTGATTCAAGAAAAATCAGAAGTGAAAAAATTAGCAAATTTTCTTAAGCAGGTAAAGTGTACCTATAATAGAAGTTGAGTGGTGTTCTCTCTTTGTCATTTGCATAGGAAAATTCTTCTAGCATTTTATATTTGTTTTGAGGTTCCGTTTTTATGAGAGAAGATAACTTCCCGTGAAATATTTTTCACATTTCTGGTATTTGGTGCAACAGAAGAAAATAAGTTAAATAAATATTCTTCTTGGTCAAAATATTAAATTTGGATATAAAAAAAATGACACTCTTCAAGAGGTGAACTCTTTTCTTCTATCTTTTTGATGATGCCTTGTTCTGTCATTGATATTCTTTCTAGTGGTTGCTAAAAGTTCTTTAAAACCTGTTTTTCAAACATAAACTTGTGCATATAATCGTTCTATCATAAAAAAAAAGTTTTGTCTTGTCTTTTAACAATTTTTTGAACAATGCATATTATCAAATATTTTAAATAAAACAACAAATTGCAAACCATCATCATCAAGTCCAACATAAATCATCCTACATAAAAGTATCCATAAACCACCATCAACAAATATTCATATTACAACCCAAAAAATAAATATCCAAAACATCCCAAACATAAATATCCTAAGTTAAATTGTAAATAAACAAATTAATTAGGAGAATAATTGGTATTATACAATGGTGGGTGGATGCATATGGATGTGCAGGTGCATGTCTGGGTGGACGGGATGGTACATCCGCAATCCATCCACTCCCACGGTGGTTGATGATTTTTGCATCTACATCCACCATCCATCCGCTAAAAGAGAAAAAAACCACCATCCAATCGGATTGGGTGGATCATTTTTTTGGATTATCCATCGGTTATTGCCATCCTAAGTAACAAGAGGGCTTCGGAAGTAAAGAAGCCTTTACCAAATATTACTTAGGAAATCTTGGAGACGCTTTTTTTTTTTTTGATAAATGAGATGCCCTTTTTTTAAATATTTATTACCCTTTTTTTTCCAAATCTCATTCTTATTTACAATTTCTAGGTTTTAGATTTCTCGGTGTTACATTTATA
Source organism: Bretschneidera sinensis (assembly GCA_023935145.1). Lineage (NCBI taxonomy): Eukaryota > Viridiplantae > Streptophyta > Magnoliopsida > Brassicales > Akaniaceae > Bretschneidera > Bretschneidera sinensis. The sequence continues at coordinate 5,358,265 of CM043698.1, forward strand.
TATTTTTGTGTTAATAGGTTTGTGCAACCATTTTTTCTTTGGTGCCTTTTAATCTTTTTATTGATTTTTTTTTCTTTGGCATGATTTTGTCTACAGATCAATTATGAGCTAGATCTCTATTTCTCTTTATGAGTCTCTCTCACACCACACGTATGATAAACTAAGTGAAAGACTATCTATCATTTTCATTTAGAGCTTATTGTGGTGACTGTTTTTTCTGATCTTTATATTCAGAATTAAAGGAAAGGAGAGGAAAGAAGTGTGTTCTTTTTCCCCATTCTTGTATAATTTAATTTATTATTGAATTTAAATTGCAATCTCACTTTGGAAAACCAAAGAACTTCTAGCCATTCTAGTTCATATTATTTAGTACCAACAACACCTGCTATAAAATTGCTGAGTTTGTTGCCTACGCAGAACAAAACGTATGCATAAATATACATTGCCTCTCTATTTAGTACTTGGCTAAGGTAGGGGTTGAAAGATGTGTCTTATTTCCCAATTAAAAAATATGACATGTAAATATTAAAAATTCAATATTATTCTCAAAAGAATCTGCTCCAATAATTGTATGTTTTTCTTCTTTTTTTCTTTTTAAATTTCCTCTGGTTTGTGATTCGGTTGTTTTTGTTGCTTAAACTATTTGCGTATTTGTTACTGTTGTTGATATGTTATTGAACCCCTTAGCTTGTTTTCTAGATATCTTTTATGCTTATACATGTACATCACTGCATCTCTTATTGGCTTGCTACTGAGTATTTATGTCCTTTAATAAGGCTTCAGAAGATGCTAAGAAACTCGTTGATGAGGAAAGAGCTTTTGCTCGTACTGAAATTGAGAACGCAAGGGCAGCAGTTCAGAGAGTGGAAGAGGCTCTTCAGGAACATGAAAAAATGTCTCGTGCTACAGGGAAGCAGGTTTGTGATTTGTGAATTTATTACTATGCCATTTTCAAGTTATCATATTGTATTTCTTGACTCTTTCCTTCTGATTGTTGGAGTTGTGCATTTGTTAAGCTGCAAGTGCTACATACTGCCAGCTTCATGGTGGATATATTCACATATATTTTTTCTATTGCATTGCCTATATTCATATATGTATTACGCACACAACGGAGTTGGCACTTTCTGGATTTAAGAATATCGACGAGTTGTATTGGGTATCAATTTCATAGTCTCTTTGGGGGCCTGTCGTGTTTCATACATGCCGATGCAGTAACTTGTGCATTGCCTTTTGGTTTTTGAATAAGAAAATAGTATATAAAAACATCAATGAGGTGCAACCCACATAACTTTGTGTTGCTATTGTTGCATGCTTATCTTTTTCTTTTGTCTTTCTATCAAAAAAGTTTGTACATCTTTCTTAGGACATGGAAGAATTAATGAAGGAAGTTCAAGAGGCTCGACGGATCAAAATGCTGCATCAGCCAAGCAAGGTTCATATCTGATATCTTAATCATAGACATAGAGTAATATCCTTGTGAGTTATTTATGACATCAGTCATGCTTATATGTGCCTTCTGGAAGTTTTTAATTTTTCTACTTATCAAAAGAAGGAAATTTTTAGTCTTCTGTCAATCTGTGATATTCCTTTGTCAGGGAAGTGCAATTTATCCGATTTAAGTAATGTGTGAAGCATTTGACACACTGAAAGCTATATGTGATTATACATTTTAATGTACAATGATCTACGGAATATTCTTATGGTTGACATTTTGAGGGGATGTTGAAATGACTTTTGAGACTTGATGGAACTGAGGACTTCTTGAGTCTTATTTCCTGGGTTATTTACCAATCAAGTTAAGGATGAGCCCAAATAGCTGGATGCTTTGCTCGGTTCGGCTCTATTGCAATCCTTGTCTCTTTGAGCAACAAATTCATGTTGCTTATTGTGTTCGTATCTGAAAAGAAGACGTGGAGGGTGTTCTAGGACCAGGATTGCTTTTGTTTGGGATGATACCGTAATTATGGTGATGTAATCATTCAGATCATGTTTCGTATATATGAACTATTAAATGTCACTTGTGCTGTTTCTGGTTTTTCTGTAGTTTCGCATGTCTCCTGTGGTTATAATTATTAACTGATATAAAGTCATTTGTTGATAATGGGATGAGCTGAGCGTAAATTTGCAGGTTATGGACATGGAACATGAGCTTCAAGCATTAAGGATTCAACTTGCAGAGAAGTCTAAACATTCCCTTCAGCTTCAGAAAAAGGTTTGTTCATTATTCTTTTACTATTTAGCTTATGTTTTCCTAAAAGCTTCAATCTTCACTCTAGTTATCATGTTTCAATGCATGTTTATATTACTTCTTTTCCCTGCACTATCTGAGGATCAGCTGTTCATATTTGACTTCACCTTGCATGGTTCTTGACTTCTTGTCCTCTAGTCTCTGTATTGCTTTGAGCTTATAATGTAAATTGTTTAGCAAAGAGGGTTATTGAGCATTTTTTGGATCTTAGTGAGCCAAGTCTATGCATCTTTAAGGTAACAGGTTGCAAATAAGTACTGGTTTGAGTATATCAAAGTTCCCCCCAACACACACACATAGAAAAGGGGTGGAGGGTGTTTGATCTTACTAGGGTGCGTGAGTTTATTAACCAAGAAAAAACAAAGTTGAACCTTACAGTAAGTTGAAGGCATTTTATCTTGTTCTTTTGGTTTAGATGGGAGCTACCAACCTACTGTTGCTAGCACACATTTTTTTGGTCCTTTTGTGAATTATGGATACTTCTATTACATATTCTGGGAATGACGAAGACATCACTTCTGTTATTGGCTTCTTGAACATTTTTTTTCCTTTTACCTTTCTGCAGCTGGCGACGAGCAAGAGGGGCGAGGAAAATATGTCCCTTTTATATGAATTAGATGGCCATGAAACTTTAGGTTCATATTTGCGGATCAAACCTTGCTCTGATAATGCTCCAGAGCTTTCTAAATGTTCAATTCAATGGTATCGTGTATCATCTGATGGTGGCAAAAAAGAGCTTATATCAGGTTTGTATATGTATTAATTTTTCTGCTTCACATGCTTCCATCACCAACACCACTCAGTCCAGTGTACCACCATTTAAAGCTCCAGATTATCTCCAATGTTAGCCTAATTTAATCTACGTTCTCGAAATAGGGGAGTTTAATTTTTCAAAGTTGGAAGTCTGTAATTTCGAAAAACTTGGGAGGTCACCCTGATTTTCTATTATACACTGTATTTTTTCAAAATATTTCATTTTTTAGCCACACTTTAAGGTTGAAATTATGTTAAAGTAAGATTAATAGCTACTGTTTTAGCCAATATATCTGTTTAAATATTGGGGAAAGTCTTCTCTTCCCCTTTTTCCTTTTTGTTCTGGGGCTTCATTCTTGTTTTTGGGAAGTAAAACTAAATTTTGGGGGCAAGAGCGAAGAGCAAGTTGTCCATTTAATTGAAGGTTATAAATGAAAACAGGATGCTGCTTATGTACTAGTGTGGGATCGATGAAGTAGGAGCACACGCTTGCTGTTGTGTGTGTACAATGGTATATGGACAATTGATATCTGGTAGTTCCCAAAAGCTTAAGCTAATGGGAAATGGGCCAATAATGTATATCAAGCTTTAAACTTTAGCACTCCTCACGTGCATAGCCCTAGAGATGATACAGGCCTATGTGAAGCACAAAACAGGTACAATACAAACTCAAACTAGTGGCAGAGACCAAACCAGATATTTATGAAACAAATGTGGGTTATCAAGATTTGAACAGAAGACCTTGGGCTCTAATACCATGTTAACTTGGGATTAGAATAATGTGAAAATGAAAAGGCTTACAGATCTAAGGCTGCACCTCAGATATTTATATTAAACCAACTTATATACGAAGTCTATAATACCCTCAGCAGGGATGAAAGGGGTACTTTGCCTAATTTTGTTGTTTTCACCTTTCCACTCTTAGGTGCTACCAAAACAGTCTATGCTCCAGAGCCCTTTGATGTTGGGCAAGTCCTGCAAGCCGAAATTGTTTTAGATGGCCACGAAATCACATTGACTACCACTGGAATCATTGATCCAGGTCTGCTTTTTATCTTGCTTCTCCATATTGATTTCTTGTAATGTAAATTGTTAATTTGTGCAGTTTCTAAATATTTTCATCTATCAGTTGTTAAGTTGAGGTCTGTGTTTGACTATCATCTATGTGAATTATTTACATGCCCTTACACTGTCACAGTGAATTGAAAAAATAAAAGGCTAATGTAGTGCTTTTGAGCAGCTGCTGGTCTGGGAAGCTATGTGGAGTCACTTGTGCGGAAACATGATGTTGAATTCAATGTATGTTGTCCTGACTCCTGACCCTACTCAACCTCTTCCCTTAAATAGCTAACCATACATTGACTTCCGTATGCGGGAATTCTATAGTGTTCTCATATTTTCTTAATTTAGTGGCATCTTACATTAACCTTCCTGATGTGTAAGGTTGGCTGTCGTTCATGTTGGGGTCTGATGTTGGTCATACCATGCTTAGCCAACTTCTGGCTAGTTTATTCTGAATTCAAGCCTAGATCAAAACTCCTAGCTATCCTTTGAAAATTGCATAGAAGGTGTTTATCTTGAAAAAGGTTCACTTACTGGTTTGTACTTGATTGTTTGGGTTGAGGAAACTAGAGCGTTTTTTGAGCACTACTAGGCAAATGTTTATGGAGATTTAGAATTGAAAGGGGTGGCAATCTTTAGCAGTGGATAGATATGGGGAGGGGTGGGAACGATTGCTCCAACGGTTAGGATTTCTCATGGCGTAGGATTACGGAAGAATATTAGGAATGGTTGGAAGAACTACGTGCAAACGTTTTGTGTTCATGGTGGGGGATGGGAGGAATTGCTATTTTGGTAGGATTGTAGGGCGTGTTGTGGTGGGAGGAACTCTTAAGGTAGATTTGTTTTCCATTGCAAAGTACAAGTTTGCAACTTTTGATAATTTGGTGATGAACTATTTACTTGGCTATTTGAATTGTAGAAGGTAGGAATAGCCGTTGTTATGGTGCAACCGGAACCTATTAGGAGTCAGATTTTTTTGTTAAATCCTATTATCCATTGCTAACTGGTGTACAGAAAACTTTCACACGGAAGAATATTTGGCCAGTGGGCGTTCCCACAAAAGTTAGTTTCTTTGTGTGTATTGCAGCCCCTTCTCGTATGTTTACCGTGGAGAATTTTGTGAAAATAAGGCATATAGTGCAACAAATTTGGATGTGCTGGCTTTCTGTTTCTAGCCATTGATGTGGACAAAGGTGTTGATACATGCATTTTACCTTGTTTTATTTATCATTTTGTAGCTTTCCTAATGGTTGGTGAGTGACAGCAGTAGAGTTTGATTGGATTTTGGGATGTATTAGGTGTTTAAGCTGCTAAAATTATATGCGATAATTGAAATTATGCCTTACTTTAAGTTATTACTAATAATCAGAAATGAGACAGGACATGTGTATGTGCCATGTGTGAACTTATCTAATTTTCGAGCAGAATATTAGAGGAAACGGAAATTGTTAACATTTTTATTAGGTCCTAAAGTCATGATTCTGGCACAAATACGTTGGTGTTTTTTTTAAGTGAGTTAGGTTTATGAATGAATGCCCACATTCTTTTTAAGTGAGTTTATTGCATGCATCTCTTGTTGATGATTTTTGAATTCGATACTACATTCTAGATAATTATCGTGAAATTGAAACTGGAACACCCTTTGATCTCCCCTCTAATTTCTTATTTTTTATATGTTTTATTTACTTGTATACTTTTTGATACTCAAGCTAAATTTACTGAATCAAACTTGCTTTTGGATACACCTACTGCAATCCTTGTCAGAAGTGGAGTATTTTACTTAATGAATCTGCATCATATCAAGTGTTTTGATGAGTGTCAGTTCAGGCAAACATTTGAGTGCAAGAGTCAACATTTTGAATGTTGTGATAAATTAGATAGTTCTAAATGCTGGGAAACATAAATGGTAACCATTGTGGCAACTGGCAAGTATGGTAATTGCCCAATTAGAAGCTGAAGTCAATAAATGCGTTTTGAAAATGTTAATCCACAGATGGAGAGAGGATCCATATTTCTATTTCGATTATTATGTAGCTTTGGAATTGATTTACAATATTGATCAGAAATCGGTTGAAAATAGGTTTGCCCATAAGTTTTGAACATGTTGATGTTTTTCATTTTATTGATTTCTATTTTCATTTTTTCCTTACAGGTAGTTGTTAGTCAAATGAGTGGTGTAGATCATCCATCAGAATCTATTCATGTGCTTCATGTGGGAAAGATGAGGATAAAGCTTTGTAAAGGAAAAACGACACTAGCTAAAGAATACTATTCCATTTCAATGCAGGTATCAATCACCCCTTGAATTTTTTTCCAATTACTGAAGATGATTCTACATTTATGTAAAAAAAGAATGGTTGAGCCGTCATCTCTGTCTCTCATTCCTTTTTCTTTTAGTAGGCATGAAGACATGTAGCTAGCGTAAATTTATTCTCTCTTTCTCTTGCGTTCTCTCTCTCTCTCTCACGCACATACACATGGAAAAAACATGCTGAGAAGATGGTTATCATGCAAAATAGGACTAGTGATTCATAATTTACCTATATTCGGTTGGAATTAGCCACTTCTGATGCACACTGTTTCTGATCCTTTAGCTATGTGGAGTGAGGGGAGGTGGGAATGCTGCAGCTCAAGCGTTGTTTTGGCAATCGAAGAAAGGAGTTTCCTTTGTGTTAGCATTTGAATCAGTGCGAGAAAGAAATGCTGCCATTATGCTTGCCCGGAGATTCGCTTTTGACTGCAATGTACGTGTTTCTCAAACATTTTCCTGCTGTTTTTTCATATAAAGATTTTATCACTGTAGTCATTATTCTTTTTTCTACTTATTTGTCCTTCTAAGAGAATTTTAAAATGTCAGATCATACTTGCCGGGCCAGATGACAGAACCCATTTAGGTTCTTAAAAGACCTCGGAAGTATTCACGTTACTACTAAATTGTAATTATGTCAAGTTTGCATCACGTATTGTAAGTTTGTAATACTAGGTTATGCCATTTTTTTATTGTGTAATGGGTTTCCACTAATTTTTATTTTTTTATCCCCTGGAAAAAAAAACCAAGGCATTGTTTTTATTTGCCTGTTTGTCCTAAAGTGTAGCATATTTGCCACTTACTAGTGGGATTATTTAGTGTTTGGCAATCTAGAAAACATTACTCATTGGCATTGAATGATTTATTTGTTGATTGATGATATTTTCCCTAATAGAAACTTCATTAACTTCACTACAAAAATTACTAATTTTGTCAATTCTGCATTTCTCTTTTTAGGTATTTGCATAAACTCTTAATTCCTTTTTCTTATTCCGTAAGTGAGATTTTCACCGAGCATAATAGGCCATACAAATAAAACACTAGGCTGCAAGACAAACTTGCTCTTTATGTCAAACTGTGAATTTTTTTTTTTGTTTTTTCTTGTTTACTTTGCTTTGACTTCACTTGTACAACCAAGGGATTAGTGGTAATATCGGACAGCGTGAGAGAGCATAGTCGTTTTCTCTTGGACGGTTTGGATGTATCGAGTGCATTTTTCTTTGTGCTGACATGTTAACCATTTGTTTTGACATGGTATTAGTATCATAGTCATAAGTAACGTTTCGGTTTTAATATTAAATTAAAATAAAATATTTTTATATATATATATATTTTTTTGTTTTGATCTATTTTAATTTGTTTCGGTTTGTTTTTGTCATTGCGATCTATTTTGGTCAAAATATTATATTTTGATTAAAATATTACAATGTAATTTTTTTTATATAATTTTGAAAAATTTAAGGAGATTATTTAAAAATTTTACTTTATCTTTAATTAAGTGATGTGAGTAATACATTATCTTTAATATTCGATATTTGAATGCTAATTTTTTTGTTATGACATGTTTTTACAATTATATATATAAATTATATATTTTGATAGTAAGACAGTTTTAATTTGAATTTATACCAAAAAAATTATTTATAATTGATTTTAAAGTAAAAATTTGTGTATAATTAATTTTTTTTATTTGAATGGTGGTTGTTTTTTTTATGATTTATATTTATAATTATATATTTTTTTAAAATACATATAATTTGATTGTATTTAAAAATATAGTTAAATTTAAAAGATACAATAAAATAAAATGAAATTGCTTTGTCCGACATACCTTGATTAATATCATTGTGATATAATGTATAAGTTTCATGGATAACCGATCATTGTAACAAGTACTGTAGCAAGTGATAAAAAACACAGTAACGACTAAGGAGTTAATTTGTGTGGACTAATACCGTAGGGTACCGTCAAATTTCGGGTGTCACCGTCATTGACGAAAAAACCATGGCCTTTTTGTTTTCCGTGTCGTCTGTTGCTGACTGACTAGATAAACTGAACAATTCATACCCTTAACAGCAAACGATCAATCACCGATTTCATGAAAAAAGGAAAATTACAATCACCGGGAAACTGTGGAGATCGAGAAGAAGTGAAGGCAATGGAGGGGATAGAGCACAAGACAGTGAAGGTGAACGGCATAAACATAAACATAAACGGCATAAAGGCAAAGGATTTGCATATCCACTGGATTCTCCAATCTTCTTGCCCTCTTGGTTGTCAGAGGAAGATGTTAAGTACTATCTTAGTAAATTTGACAAGAAGGGCTTCACCGGAGGAGTGAACTAGTACCGGAATATTGACCTGTAATGTTGCTTTTAAGTCTCTGGTGACTTCTACTGCTCATGCTCATAATTCAATGGGAAGATCAAACCGTTATATTAATTTGATAAACTTTCATGATCTAGAAGACGCTAAGAGTAGACTTTTTCAATCTAATCTTCCTTTTTTGCCTTGTCTGGTAGGCTTATCTCATTTTCTAATTTTCTTGGAGCTAATTTTTTTTTTTACTGTAAAATGTATTAAAAAAAGCATGTATTGTTTTGCAACAGGACATCATAGATTGACCCTTCACTTTATGGTTTTGTCAGTAAATGGGTCTGCCTATCTTTGTATAAATTATTGCTTACTCCGAGCACAGTGATAATGTTTCGTGCATGCGGTGTTCACTTGTTTTATGTGCCTGAGCGGAGGAAGACGTCCGTCCACCTCGAGTACATTTATTGAATAAATGACAATTTATTGAGATGTGCAGCTGAAATAGTAAATTTTGTTTATGGATTCAATAGAAATGATGAATTTCTGAGACCTAGTTGGGGATGTCCAAAAGTGTGATGTTGTTCATCAGCACCATGCATCATTTGTGAAGTCAAGTCACAATTTTTAAGTTGAACTACTTATGATTTGCATGATCATTAAATGTTGATTCCTTTAATATTTTGTCACTGAAACTGGGAGCTCATGGCACCATAGACAGTTGCCAAGTTAAAGTACCACTTAAATTCCTTTAAAGTACCACTTAAATTCCTTTAATATGTCATGGCACCATAGTCAAATACTTGCTATAAATAACTGTTGCTTATGGGGATGAGAACTCAAGTGAGAGTTCTAGGCGCTACTAATGACTATTTATTTGTGCCCTTGCTTGTGTGGTTCTCCCTCAGCGGTTGGAACTTTGATATTCATGACAAAGAACAAAGGAAGGTGAAAATCAGCTTATCCGAAATCTTCATCTCAATCATGATCCAATTATCCAAGATAGTTGGGCTTAGGCTTTATACTCCAGGAAAGGAACAAAACGGGCTAAACTGTCACTCAGCTTAACACTGGTGGGCTTCTGAAACCGGATCCGTGATTGCCTGTTTTGAAATCAAGTAATTATTAAGTAATTTTACTGATAATGTTTTTACAGTCACTATTGCGAATATATTCACGGTGGTGGATTCAAGAAAGATGAACACTTTTTCTGCAGGGAGATCATGGATGCTCACTTCCTCAACCAAGAGAAGGTCAACGATATTGGCGTTATTTATGAGTCATCGAAAATTTTTGATCTGCATTTCATTGCTATGTCTTTGTTTCATTATGGAATTGAGCACTTCTTTGGAACTGAATTATTTCAGATGAAACAGAACATATTATTTTGAAATAAGGTTGCATCTTTTTATAGCTTCTCTGCCTAATTATGCTTCTATTTCCAACAATTTTATCCAAGTAAGTTGCGCATAGCATTCAAACATACATAACAGACTTTAAACTTCAGATAATATTATCAGCTTGAAATCTATTCAGGAGGATCAATTAGTTTGATACAATGATCACACTGAATTGAATTGATAGTCAAATAAGAGGTAATAGTTTTAGAATTGGTTCATGACCCGAAAGACAAAACACAATGAGATTCATAACCCGAAAGACAAAAACACGATAAGATAATTAGATCATAATAGAACCATGATCTCTCCCCTATACAAACAGTACCCTGAAAATTTTCTCCAAGACAATCACCGAATATATGGTAATAGTTTTAGAATTGGTTCATGACCCGAAAGACAAAACACGATAAGATTCATAACCCGAAAAACAAAAGCACGATAAGATAATTAGATCATAATAGAACCATGATCTCCCCCCTATATAAACAGTACCCTGAAAATTTTCTCCAAGACAATCACCAAATATATGGTTGCTTCAGCTCTTCATGTAGGAGACAAGAGGCTGTTGGCAGGGGTAAGAAGAGAAACAGCACCTTGATCTGGACTTGAGAATTTCCGATATACTGCCTTGAGCTTACTTTCTGCAGCTGAAGCATGACATTTGACCAAGAGCTTTGCACAATCCCTGTTGCATTTAGCAAAAACAATACCCTATTACCATGGTACATAAATGGATAAATTCTTTAGGATTTTCCCATGATTCTACTAACTGAAAATTGGGCAAAATATAAAGACAGAGAGAGACTATACAGTAGCTGATCTTCAGAGTAGCCTGTATTGTGCCTTAAAGTTTCGGTCCAGAAAGGGCTCCTATCTAGGGTGCACCGTGCAGCATAAACAGCGGATGCAGCTATCATGGAGGGACAGTACATAATTATGGTGGGATATTGCATCAGACCAAGCTCAGCTAGGAAGAACACCATATTCTCCATCTGCAGTAATAAAACATTTAAATCAATACTAATTATTATTTATCCGAGTCTAAAAATGTCAGGACAAGTGCGAAATTATTAAAGCCTAGAGATTAGTACCTCCTTATCACACAGAATAGAGGCTTTGACATATCGAACAAGGAAGACATACGGCGTAGGAACTGTTAAATACCACTGTAACTGTCCCAAGATTGCTTTCTCCATGCCCAGAACCTGTTCTCTGACATAAGCATTGTCTGATATGCAAACAAAGTCATTTACCTGCAAATTCAGATCCAAAAAGTAAGGTAAAATCAACCATAAAAAGGAAATTTCAAGGGAGTGATGCTACCTCTGGTGCCCAAATCTCTTCATACTTGCAGGCTATGAGCATTGAGCTGATGCCAACCAACTGAAGCTCCCTCCTTTGTACAGCCTTCATTGAAAGGAATCGGTCAACAAGATTTATAGTAAGATAGAGGGTTTCTGGCATAAGTTCAAACTTGCGATGAACTTCAATCAACCAGTCGACAAGAATTGATCTCATTTTAGCATTGATGTCTGGCTGTGAATCCATGTAGTCATGTACTCGACCCTCATCCTGCATCAATAAATTTATTATGTTATAATGTCACAAGTACATGCAGAGTGTGAGACAGAAATGGAGGGATTTTGGTTGAAAGATTATTATTACTTCTGTGAGCTTGTAAAACTTGTAGATATCATCAACATATTCAACAACTGCCAATTCATTATCGACATCAGCTGCATCAATGTTCACTATTGGATCCCTTGGCTTATTTGTCAGTCCACAAGCAGCCTGATATCAAGCTCAGTACACAAACAAGAAATCAAGATCAACAAACATACAAGTAACAAAAGAAAAGGAGGATGCTAACAATTATCTGATTTGACTCACCTTGCTTCGAGCACTGAGGATTGACGTAAAGGCCCTGACTTCCTTCCTTGAAGTCCCTTCTTTTGGTATTCTTTTGCTAACAGGTTTGCTCTTTTCAGTTTCATCAGAGCTTATCACGATCACTGTCTCAGGTTTCGGCTTTATAACTACCTTCCTTGTTGCTACCTTTGTTTGGACACCGCCTTTCCCCGCTGCAAGCCCATGGACCCCTTCTGTGATTGGTTTCTATAAACTCAACAGAGTTCAATGTATTAAGCAAAATTGCTAAATCAAAAGTTTAACTTGACAAAATGGTGAAAAACCACCTTTCCCACTTGCGCAGCTCGTTCAGGAACAACATTGCCAATATCTTGAAGAACTCTTCTGTTTCTTCCATCTGCCAAAGCATTCTTCTGCTTCAGTTCCCCTAAATATGTACAGATAACTTAGATTTAAAAGAATATAAACAAAAGGGAATAGTAGAAACTAGAAAGATAACACCATAAAACTAATGAATGAGAAACAGACAAAATGCAATCATAAATGGTGAACAATCAAACATCTTAAATAGAAGACATAACAAAAAGGAATGAACTCTTCACTTCACTCAGCCATACTCGTTGGACAAGAGTATGATAGGTGGACACTTCAAATTAAAAGAAAATTTACGAAAAATTATTTAAAATAGACAAAACTGACCCTCAGGACAAGAAATGACACTTAAACATCTCAAATTAAAAGAAAATTAACGAAAATTTATTAAAAATAGAGGAGTCCAATATTTGGACATACTCATGTTGGACACTCTTCCAGGTAATTAAAACCAAACTCTCAGGAAATAATGTTACTGGGGCACAAGAATTTGAATTAATCTGAATCTCTAAATCCTTAATCTATCAACTATAGTAAGAAAGACTAAGAACAAGAACTTTCCAAAAGGAATAAAGAGAAAAAAAAAACTACTAGTAAAAAAGACTTAGACTTGGATCAACCGAATAAAACCTTTATAAATCTCTATTGGACAATTGAACAACAAAAATCAACTAGTAACAGATTGTTGATTACTTCAATCGAGAAAATTAAAAATGATTTCTTCTTTTATCTGAACAATAAGGGATTCTAAAAAAAAGATCTAATCATGAATAGGTGAAATTGCTCTGTAATGAAAAAAAAAACTATGAATAAACCTCATTTGCAAATTCAGCCAAAATATATGATAGAAACGATAATAATCAGCTTAGCACTAACAATGTTCTATTAATGTTATCCATTTTCACCAAAAAAATGATAATAATCACTATGTAAACAGTAACACCCAGAAGAACTTGAAAGATAAACAGAAAAAAAAGAATATTGCATATTTAACCCTAAACCCAAAGAAAAACAACCTCCATACCAGATCAAACAGCAAGACCCTCAAAAGATAATGAAAGAATGACATAATAATATGAGAATAAGAACCGACCCATTGCGGATTCACCTTAAAATTTCCAAAAACAAAACAATCGTGTGAAGATTGCAAAAGAATGACCTCCATACCCAAATTAAGAAAATAAATCACAAATAATCATCGAAGCATAGTATGGTAATTTGACAACTAGAACAAAACCCATTTACAGATTCGCGCATAAATGATCTATTGACGTAAATTAAAAAAAATCAAGAATTTAAAGTGCACCTTTGATTTCTTGTTGCTGAGGACGAACAGCTCTTGATGCCATTTCTGATTGTTCTTGCTCTTGGTTTTGAGCAAATACACCTCCGATACTCGCTAACAATGACGACAGGAACTCTTGGAGACGACTAGCACGCGTCTCCCCCTCTGTGTTCGCAGTCGCCACCCTCTCTTCAATTTTATCTCTCTCTTTCCCCCTCTAAAATCCCTGTGCAATTTTTTTTCTATTCCTTCTTTTTCTCGCTCTAGAGACTAGAAGGTTTGTGTGTAACAAGAAAGGAGCGCTCAGTTCCCCTTTTGAAGCAACGCACGTCTCACAACGGTCGAAAAATTTGTATCCAATCTGGACAGTTTAATCGATACAGATCCAGCGGCTAAGAAAGCTACCTTATTTGTTAAAAGTTGAAAAGTTAAAAGGTTAAAACACTCGCTATTAAGGTTTTGGAATTTTCTAGCCGTTAGTGGTACGGGCCTTCCGGGTGGGTATCCGGGTCGAGGTGAGTCATTGCAAGAGAAGCCCAACCCAAACACAACATGTCTGTTTTCTTCAATTCTTTATAGTAATAATAATTTTGCTGAATTCCCATTGCAAAATAAAAAAGTATCTGCCCAAATTATCTCTATTTGAACATTAGTACCCTGTCAATCTTTCCATTTAAAAGGTTATTTATTTATATCTGAGTGAACAAAAAAATATTTTTATTTCTAAATGAGATCCGTGAAAGTCATATAAAACATATTTAAATTTTTTGGGGTTACATTAGCTAAGATGAGAATCGAAACCGATTTTCTTATATGGTGTTGGGAAAAATTACATGGTCGAAGTTAACACACAACTAAAGCAAAATGAGAAAAATGAAGATAAATTAGACATAAATATTTTACGTGGAAAAACCCCGAACAAATTGGGGTAAAAAACCACGGGCAAGTGTAGGAGGATTTCACTATTGTAAAATAGGGATTACAACACCTTCTCTCTGATTACAATGAGATAATAATTCTAATGTCTATTGTAATAAGAGAAACAACTCTCTCACTAAATCGTGAAAATATTACTTACAAAGAAGGAACAAATTTTCCTCTCTAAGTAGTAACTCTCAAGAAAACTCTCACAATCTCTCTAATACTCTTCTTAGTGTGTATATTTGATTACAAATGAGAGCCTATTTATAGACTTCAAGAACACTATTGTTCATTCACATGAACACTATTGTTCAATCACATGGCCACTATTGTTCATTCACATGAACATAATTGTTCATTCACATGGCCACATTTGTATTATGGAGAAAATGGTTTTACCACTCAAATACCATCTCTCATTACATTCTCCCACTTAAAGTCACTTTCGTAATCCTTCCATTCTTCCTCACTTGCCAAATCCATGCTTGCTTACGTTTCTGCTAGATCATATGAGGATCTACACCATTTAAAGTTGTCAGTGTTGATCGGCTTGGTCATAACATCTGCAAGGTTCTCGTCGGTGTGAATCTTCTGCATATCCACACTACCTTCTTCCACTACTTCTCGAATGAAGTGATACTGAACCCTTATGCGCTTTGTCCGTGAATGAAAAGCTGGATTCCTTGCAATATGCAAGACACTCTGACTGTCACAAAATAGAACAATCTTCTCCTGCTTGTGCCCGAGCTCTTCCAGTAACCTTTGTATCCAAACTGCTTCTTTGCAAGCTTGTGTAGCTGCTATGTATTTTGCTTCCATTGTACATAGAGCCACAACTGTCTGCAGTTTAGAGACCCAGCTTACAGCTCCTCCTGCAAGTGTAAACACATAACCTGTAGTAGACTTGCTTTTATTGAGATCCCCTGCAAAATCTGAATCAACATAGCCTTTGACATTAAAATTTGATCCTCCGTAACATAATGCAGCATCTGAGGTTCCTCTAATGTATCTCAGAACCCTTTTCACAGTATTCCAATGCTCTCCACCAGGATTCGCCATAAATCTACTAACCACTCCCACTGCTTGTGCAATGTCTGGTCTTGTACAAATCATATCAAACATTAAACTTCTTACTGCTGATGCATACGGTACTTGAGACATCTCCCTCCTCTCTCCTTCATTGCTAGGACACATACTTGAGGATAACTTGAAATTAATAGGAAGTGGGGTAGAAATCGGCTTACTATCTTGCATGTTGAAGCGTCGCAAGATCTTGTTGAAGTAATTCTTCTGGGAAATCCAAATCTTCCTGTTATTATTGTCTCGGTGAATCTGCATTCCTAGAATCTTGTTTGCTAGTCCCAAGTCCTTCATATCAAACTCTCTCGCCAACTATGCCTTCAATTTTTGGATTTGATCTCTGTTGGGGCCTGCTACCAACATGTCTTCCACATACAACAACAAGATAATAAAATCATTATCACCATCAAACCTTTTGAAGTACGTACAGTGGTCAGAACTGAGTCTGTTGTATCCAAGGCTAATAATGAAGGAATCAAATATCTTGTACTAACACCTCGATGCCTGTTTGAGATTGTATAGAGATTTGTTCAAACTGCAAACCAAGTTCTCCTTTCCTATTTCAGCAAAACCTTTTGATTGGAGCATATAGATTTCTTCTTCAAGTTCTCTATGAAGAAATGCAGTTTTCACATCCAACTGCTCCAGATGTAAGTCAAACGTAGCACGCATAGCCAGGACTACTCTGATTGTTGTAAGTCGAACCACCGAGGAAAATATCTCATTGAAATCAATACCTTCTTTCTGAGCGAATCCCTTTACCACCAGTCTTGCACGAAACCGTTCCACTTGATCATTACTATCCCGCTTGATCTTGTAGATCCATTTGTTACCTATGACTTTTCTCCCATGTGGCAATAGTACCAGTTCCCAAGTCTTATTCTTGTGTAGAACTTTAATTTCTTCCTGCATTGCTGCCATCCACAAAGACACATCTGAGCTACTTGTAGTTTCATGGAAAGTTAAGGGTTCTCCATCCTCCGTTAAAAGACAGAATGCAACATTGCTCTTAGTGACAAACTCCGAATGCCAAGCTGGCGGCCTTCTCTCACGAGTTGATCGGCGACCTTCAGGAGCTTCGAACTCGACTGGTTCTTGTACCTCGTGTTCTGGTGCTGCTTCAGTAGAAACTGGAGTTTCTTGTACTAGATTATTTTCCATCTGTATTGTTGTAGTCTCTGAAACTTCTTTTGATGTGCTATCGTCTCCATCTTTTTGTAGTAGTTGATTTTCTGTAAAGATCACATCCCTGCTGATAACAAACTTGCGGGTAGTGAGATACCACAGGCGATACCCCTTTACTCCGTCAGCATACCCCAAGAATATACCTCATAGATTTCGGATTCAACTTCGTTCTTTCTTGGGCATTGTACATCACATACGCAGGACATCCAAAAGAATGTAAAGTAGAGTAGTCCGCTGGCTTACCAGTCCACATCTCTATCGGCGTCTTTAAATTAATTGTTATTGATGGCGATCAATTTATCACATAACAGGCGGTTTTGACTGCTTCTGCCCAAAAAGAGTTGGGTTGACCTGCAGTCCTCAACATAGCTCTCATCCTTTCTGTAAGAGTTCTATTCATCCGCTCTGCCACTCCATTTTGTTGAGGCGTGTATGTGACTGTGAACTGTCGTTTGACACCTTCCCGCTTACAAAGAGCAAGAAACTCGCCGTCTGTGTACTCTCTTCCATTATCTGTCCTCCAGCACTTGATCTTTTTCCCAGATTCAAGTTCCATTCGTGCTTTGAAGTCTTTAAATACCGGAAACATATTTGACTTCTTCTTGATTGGATACACCCAACATCTCCTAGAATAATTATCAATAAAAGACATAAAGTACTTTGCTCCTCCTAGGGACATTTCTGGTGATTCCCATACATCATAATGAATCAAATCTAGAATGTATTTACTCCTAGCATCAGATCTGCTAAACTTCAATCTATGCTGCTTACTTGTAACACAATGCTCACAGAAAAGTAGATTTACCGATTTGAGCCCTAGAAGCAGCTTTCTGTCGGAGAGAATCTTCAAACCTCGTTCCGACATATGGCCTAGTTTGAGATGCCACATCATCGTCGACTCTTCTCTCTTGCTGGTTGATGCAACACATGCATTAGCTTCCTGCAATGTTTCTCCTTTAAGCATGAATAGATTCACTGAGATCTTTTCTGCCTTCATAACCATAAGCACACCTCTGACAATCTTCATGATCCCATTTTCGACATAGGTCTTGCATCCAAGACTATCTATTTGCCCTAAAGACAATAGATTCTTCCTCAGGCCATTTACATGTCGTACCTCCTGAATAGTGCAAACTGTACCATCAAACATCTTTATCTTGATAGTACCAATACCAGCGATCTCCAAAGCATGATCATCACCCATGTGTACAGAACCTCCTGAGATTGGTCATATTTGTGGAACCATTTTCTCCGAGATGTCATGTGCCATGTTGCTCATGAGTCTAGTAACCAGACGTCAGCGAACTGTTTTCTGCCTCCAACTACCGTTGTTGCTTCGCTGTATAGAACTTTACCATCATCTGAGGCACTTGCCACATTCCCTTGAGTATTTGATGACTCAGAAATTCCACTCTTCTTTGTGTACCAACAATCTTTCTTGACATGCCCTTTCTTGCCACAGTTATAGCACTTGAAATTCTTCTTACTTTTTGATTTCGATCTACCATAATTCTGACTCCCACTGGGGCCACGTTCCGTTGATCTTCCTCTTGTCATCGTCAAAGCTTCCACTTTCTGTGAACCTGCCTGTCTGTCTTCCTTGTTTTTGCGCCTGGTTTCTTCTTCCAAAACAGCAGCTGCAATTTCGTCGAAGACTAGATAGTTCGTGAGAATGTTGTTCGTCAAGTTGATGATGAGTTGATCGTACGAGTCAGGTAGACTTTATAGTAGAAGCTCCGCACGTTCAGATGCCTTTATTGTGTAACCCGTCGATGTAAGTTGCGAAAATAAAGTATTCAAAATATTGATGTGGTTGGTCACCGACGTGGATTCCGTCATTCGAAGAGTGTAAAGTTTTCTCTTTAAGAAGATTTTATTGTGTAGTGACTTGGCCTCGTACAGTCTTGTTAGAGTATCCCAAATCTCCTTCACAATCTTCTTTTCCACCACACTAGATAACACTCCATCGGCTAGTGCTAAGTGCAGATCGGCAATTGCGATGCCGTCCATCTCGTTCCATTTGCTGTCGTCAGTGATCTCTGCGGGCCTTTCTTCAATTGCTGCCAAACAATTGTCTTTCCTCAAAATTGCCTTAATCTTCATTTTCCATAACGAGAAATTACTTCCGTTAAACTTCTCAACATCAAACATTGTTGTAGTTGACATCTCGTTCACAACGATCTGCTTCACACCTCTCAACCAATAGCTCTGATACAACTGTTGAGAAAAATTACCGGGTCGAAGCTAATACACAACTAAAGCGAAATGAGAAAAATGAAGATAAACTAGACACAAATATTTTACGTGGAAAAACCCCGAACAAATTGGGGTAAAAAACCACGGGCAAGTGTAGGAGGATTTCATTATTTTAAAATAGGGATTACAACACCTTCTCTCTAATTACAATGAGATAATAATTCTAATCTCTACTATAATAGGAAAAACAACTCTCTCACTAAATCGTGAAAATATTACTTACAAAGAAGGAACAAATTTTCCTCTCTAAGTAGTAACTTTAAAAAAAAATCTCACAATCTCTCTAATACTCTTCTTAGTCTGTATATTTGATTACAAATGAGAGCCTATTTATAGGCTTCAAGAACACTATTGTTCAATCACATGAACACTATTGTTCATTCACATGGCCACAATTATTCATTCACATGGCCACTTTTGTATTATGGAGAAAGTGGCTTTACCACTTAAATACCATCTCTCATTACATATGGGAAATTAAAAAATGTCTATTAGGCCGAAAAGCCAGAATCAATAAACTCATTTTAACCTATATGAAAACTATTGATTCATTGCCGTCTTTACTTGCGTTAAATTTTAAAAGGTTACCTCCTCCTTTTAAAACTCTCGTATGGTTCGTTACAATTGTTAATTATTTTGAAACACATTATTTAGTTTAAAATAATTTTATTAGTTATATTGAAAAATCTGTTAATTTAAAAATGATAGTTCTTGAAAAATCATTTACCCACGTTTTACAAAATGAGATTGAAGTTCTCAAGTTAGGATAACATATTTTTTTTTGGCATGAAGAATCACTTATATTCATCATTAACATTGTAGAGTACGATACAACGATTCTTTTAAACATAATTTCAACTAAAGCAAAAACATAATAAAAAACCCAAAAATGGTAAGATTGAAGAATCCATTGAAACTAATTAACTAGAATACACAAGCGTTTCAAAACAATTCAATCCATCGAACTCCAAGGCAATACACGGATGATCATTTTCCCTCCTTTCCGTTTTCTTTATGTTAATTTCTTGCTTTGCCTTATCAACGTTTTCCAACCGTGTCAAGACCTTCTTGTGACACTGTAAAAAACCATATATTTGTAAGACGTAATATAAGAAAAATATTAAGAAAGAAACTAGAGGATGAAACATTTTTTTCTCTCTTCTATTCTTTTCATTGATAGATCTAATTTTCCTTAGAAATATAAAACAAAATACAAAATTATTTCGTAATAATAATTTTTAAATAAAATCAAACTCGTTTTCATTTCATTATCTTTTCACATTTAAAGATTATTATTACTCCGTACCTCGTTAGTGTAGATAGCCATTGAAGCGAAATCCGTAGAGAGCGACATCTTGTAGAGCATCGACACAAGCGCAGAACAGAAAAAAAGAGAGAAGAAAAATGTTAATTGTTGGATTTGATGCGCTTGTGATAATCATGGGCGTACGTAAAGTTGATATATATGTAAGCTTGTAAGGTTAACGATTCTTTTCCACTTGAAAGAAGAAGACCATACAATTTTTGTGAAAGATTGTTATAGGAAGGATCCTATCTTTGGATAATTTTCCTTTTTATTTGTGTAGACAAGGAAGGACGAACAATGTGGGTCATTGATAAAATTAGAACTAAAAAACTGTATAATTTTAGGTGAATCACTTTTAGCAAAATATATTTCTTTTTTCCTTTTTCCAATTATACCCTCATTTTATGGAATCTAATGATTTCATTTTCTCCTTGAAAAAATTCAAATGAGATGTGAAGTTGAACTTACTTTTTTTCTTTTCTTTTTTTCATTGTCAGTCCAACATGAAGTTGTGTTTGGTTTTTTTAAAGGATTTTTGTCTCTCGATAAATGAAAGATGAAAGATTTAAAATTTGGAGTTCTATTTTAAAGGAGAGATTTGATTAGCGATTGTCTTCTAAAAACCACGATCTTATTAGTTTAAGAATTTAACAAATTTGAATTAGAGGTTAAATTAATGGTGTGATTGAATGTTATTTTGACAAATTTGAATTTGAATATTCTTTATTTATTGATGTGACATTTAATCTCACCATAAACTTGATTCTATTTCAATTTTCAAATAGAGAAGATCATGATCCGTCATGTCGAGATAGGATTTTTAACTCGTACATGTTTTTGATATGTTATCCGTCTGTTAAAATATGAGTATGAGCATGAAAAATAAAATTCGGTTTACGAAACAAGCAATTTTAGTTTGTACCCTTTGATCTAACACGTGTAAAACTTGACTCGTATCTGACTCGAGTCGCTCTTTTCTCGTCTAAACAGGAGAATTTTTATCAATTCCCGTTATCTGCCTGTTAAAGTACGAGTATGAGCATGAAAAATAAGACCCGTTAGAAAACAGACATTTTTAACCTACACTCATTGACTCGCTACACGTAAGATCCGACCTAGATTGCTATTTTTTCACCTAAACAAAAGAATTTTTGTCAAAAACCATTTTTGACCTATTACCCGCTCGCTAAAATACGGGTATGAACACGAAAAATAAGATATGTTAAGAAACAAATATTTTTAACTCATATCTATTGATCCACTACTCATAAGACTTGACTCATTCTTGATCCGATTCGTCTGTTTCTCACCTCTAAAGCCGTGGTTGTTGGTTAACATTATGTATTGCTTACTTTTTGTTTTCAACTTTTTTCTCCATTTTGTTTTCAAAGTATAAAAAATGATTAGTGCAAAATGCTGCCGATTAATTTTTATAATTAAAAAGATAATACAAAAGAGATAATACAAGATTAATTTATTTTCATTCAAATAAATACAAAGTAATATATATTGAATAATAAGAAAATCAGATAGTATGTGGTAGATGATATTATTAATATAATAACATATAATATGGTATTAATATATTAATATACAATATGATAATATATTATTTAATTAATGATGCAGGAGTACTAAATAAAGATAAAAATAATTACTACAGTATCTTATTAATAAAAGTATAAAAAAGGAAAAGACTTGGATCTTTTTGGGAAAATAAACTTAGAGATGCGGGAATCGAACGCGTACCCCTGACATGCGGAGCCAGCACCCTACCATTTAAGCCACATCGATCGCTCTCAAACCAACACTCATTAATACTCTTAAAGCTCTATATAGCTGAAACTGAAAGCTCTTTGCTGCTCAAAAGACACGTATCAAAACCGCACTACCATCCCTGATTCACAGATTCAGAGAAAACCCCCTCTTCAAAAATCAAAACTGAAAAACCCTTTTGTTTTCGTTGTCTTCTTGTTTTTCTGCAAATCCATAGACTGATGGATTTCCAGGTGGTCGTCCTAGCCGGTGGCACTTCAAAGAACCTCGTCCCTTTGGTCTCCAAGGTGTTTACCTCACTTCAGTATTGCTTCTCAAACGACCTGTTATTTTCTATCGCTTTCTCTTAGTTTTTCCGTTATACCAAACATTCCCTAAATAATCCGATGGCCATGGTTAACATCAATTTTATTCCCCAATTCTAACTCCTCTTTTTCTTTTTCTTTTTTGGAAAAGCAGGAGGTGCCAAAAGCGCTTCTTCCGGTGGCGAACCGGCCGGTTCTCTCTTACGTTTTGGAGCAATTGGAACTCAGTAACCTTAAGGATCTCATTGTTGTACGCTTCTCTTTTTGCCTAATCTTCTTTTTCTTTTCTGCTCTGTTTGGTTGAAAATAAAATAAAAAGAAAAAAGAACGTGTAGTGCAATATGTATCTTAGAATATTCTCGAGATGCAAAAAGGTATATTTTCGTTTCTTTAATTTTATTTTCTGCAGGCTTTTCAGTGACCAAGGCAGGGGATTGCTGTGAGAATTTTTACCACTATGTTTGGGTGTTTGGTTTTGCTTGGTTTCTTACTTCTCTAGTGTTAAGGTTCTTGATTTGCTTCATCTGTATATATTGTGGTTTAGGTGGTCGAAGGGCAAGATGCAGCTCGTGAGGTTGGTGGTTGGATATCAGGGGCTTACGTTGATCGCCTACATGTTGAGGTATTTCTTTACCTATAAGTTCACTTGTATAATAAATGGAGTATATATTATATGATGAATACTTCCTATCAATACATTGATAACTAAACTAATCAATAATAAAAAAAAAATGTGTCCTTCTGTTCATGTGCTAAATGCTTTAAGCAACTGTATCCAATGGAGGTTGTATTGGACCTAAATTGTTTTGTGGATGCTATAGGATTGTTAGCATTTGCTGCTTGATTTTGTGAAACATAAAAATTCTCATGAAAGGCGAAAAACGTGTTGGTTTGGCTTCAATTGGTCATCTTTTGCATCCATATTCTAGAAGATTGGAATGAGGTGAAGCTAAGAGGTGCCATATAAAGTAGAAGCGTTGAAGAGGTGCAATAAGATAACTATTTCAAGAAATCTATATGAATTGAATTCAAGGCATGGAATGAAGTGAGGACTGAAGATCATTTAAATCAACTAAGCTGATTATAAAGCTATTTGAAGAAAACTTAGTATTAGCTTTATCAAGAGTGAAATAGTTGATGGGTAATACGAATGGAGTGTGAAGACTGAAGATTAATTAGAAGTAATTAAGCTGATTCCAAAGTAGCATGGACAGATGGAGTGGGCTTTATCTAATACTGAGTTGGTTAAAATGCTTTCTGGTAGGAAAAGATTATCTGCAAAACAAATGCAGCCTGCCAGAACTTGTTTGCTTCAGCTTAAAATATCAGGTTGTACTTATAGGAACTCTAATAAGGGATTGATAAGTCCATTTTGAGCATCCCGGAAAACGATGAGAAAACCAAGTGTAACAGATGTAATCGTTGCTGGTTTATTATATTTTGGACGGAATTTTCTTCAAAATTGGCAGTTTTCTTATGCTGTTTTGTTTATTTACTAAAGAAATAAGTCCTCAAAGTATTTATGACAAATGAAAATTTATGGGAGATGTCTTTTTGTTTAATATCATTATCCAGCCGTAGAATTTTTTTCCGTAACTTCTATTTTGTAACCTTTTGTTTCCTTTCCATCCTTGAGTACTGCCGTAACTTATTTATTTAGAAGCTTGAATTCCACTCCAAGCCCATACCACCTTTAAATTGGAACCAGAACTAGCCCAACAAAGGAGATGTTTGGGAACCCACTTTAAGTGGGACTAAAGCACATTTTTCTTAAGAAATGTGTGCTTTAATCCCACTTAAAGTGGGTTCCAAAAATCTCCAAAGCCCCAAAACTTGAAGAGCCATTTCTTAAAGATGCATTCTCTAAGAAGTCCTTCCTCTCCTTTTGGAGATTTTCAATGGTAAATATCCTTTTGAGTTGCTTCATAAACAAGAAAAAACAACTTTAGGTGGGGTAATGGTCTTCCAAATAGCTTCCCGTGGGATATGTGAACTTCCTTCTATAGGGGATAGAAGAGCCTTTGTAGAATGAACTAAGCTCAGATTTCCCATCCTCTTTAAGACTTCATTTCATTCTATCTTCCTTTTGCAAATCAAATCCCACTTAATAGATGTATTCAAAGAAATCCTCAATGTTTTGAAGTTCCCAATCTTGACCACTGATACATCTTTAAGGAGTCTAGCTGAATTTGAATTTAAATTATCATTTGGTGTAACTTTATAATCATTTCGAGCTATTAACACTCCTTAGCTTGAATGTGAAAAGTGAAAGGAGTCTTTCAATCTGGCTACCCATAATAATTATTCCATTTATCTTGACTTATGCTTAATAAGGATGGCCTATAAGAAAAGAATGGTGAGATTGTTTCTTTCTTTATTGTCTTGTAAATATCATGAAAACTGAATGGAGACTGTATCTGTATCTTTGCAAGTACTAAATGGTATGGCAATTTTGTGCTCATAAATATTTTGATCTCAAAATTGGCACATCAAACTTAGGAAGTGACATGAATTGATTTTGAGAGCTTTGGAGGATAGCAACATTCACTGGGATGAAATATATGATCCGAGTCCCACTTTGTTGGTTCTTATGCTGACAAACCATGATCACCATTAAAGTCTCTCTCTCTCTCTCTCTCTCTCTCTCTCAATGCACACTTATTTATTTGTCTTTGTGGGTATTGGGGATGGGTGGGAGGAGTAATATTTTGGGGGACTGAGTTCATTTTTGATATTTTAAGCTGTGACAGTGTTGGGGTACTCATTCTAAATTCTTAAGTGTGTTCTAAGATCTGCCCAAGTGCAGCCTGAGCTGACGAAGGAGTACCTGGAAATAGCCCCATTTGGTTCAGTTGGGGTCTGACAGGGATGCAGTCCTTCCCCCAGTGTGGGGGAATCTTGCCCTAATTTATAATGGAACGGGTTATAGTAAATTAAAATAGAAAAAGTCATTGTTTAGATGTAAGATAATTTGAAATTGAGCATATTGTATTTTTATTGCTTAACTTTATTTTGGTCAAAGGTTGATCCTGTTCTTCTGAATTATTTTGGAATTGAAGCTAGCTAACATTTGGATGTGTCCGATTCTATACAGAAGTGAATATGGGTAGTGGAAAGTGGTTATGAAAACACCTACCTTTTGTTTGTACATACAGAACCATTCTTTCTTTCTTTTTCATGTTCCCTGATTAAGACAAGTGGTCTTGTTTTTGTGTGGAAGCTGGTTATACATTCCACATTCACCTTATGTAGTGTTTTGTAAATATTATAGGATCGGGTTCCATCTAGATCAAATGGAGATTGATTGACTTTTATAACATTGTAGGTTGCTGTAGTCCCTGAGGATGTTGGAACTGCTGGAGCACTTCGGGCCATCGCGCACCACCTGACTGCAAAGGACATTTTGGTTAGCATTCATATTCTTTATAGTGTTTGAGTTGTATAGAGTTGTTTCCTTACAGTCATTGGTACTTCATGTTCCTGCAGGTTGTGAGTGGAGATCTTGTTTCTGATGTTCCTCCTGGCGCAGTTGCAGCTGCTCATAGACGACATGATGCAGTAGTGACTACAATGCTTTGCTCTGTTCCTGTCAGTGGACCTTCAGAGTCAGGATCCTCTGGTGGAAAAGATAAAACAAAGAAACCAGGACGCTACAAAATTATAGGACTGGATCCCTCTAAACAGTTCTTATTATATATAGCTACAGGTTATATATCTGATATTTAGTTTTTTATGTAGCATGTTACTTTCTCTATTCCTTATGTAGCTCTTGTTATTCTTGGCAGGATCTGAAGTTGAGAAAGATACTCGAATTCATAAGAGTATTCTCCGTGCAGTAGGTCAGGTAGTGGTTTGCCATCAGTCAAATTATAATGCTTTTGTATTCTAGTAAGCCTCTTCCAGCAGCTGAGAACTAGTGGGCATCTGGTGATTTTGATTTAGGACATGCTCATTCTATGCCATACACTTTGTTTGGAATCAAATGAAAATAGAATCCATTTCATTCTTAAATGAATTGAAAAAAGAATTCCATTTGCAAATGAATTGAAATGAATTTCATGTTTGTCTTTTTTAGATAAAATTGTAGAATTCAGTTCAATTTTCATGTTTAGAATGTTTGAAATAAATGAGATCAAATTTAATGTTTAGATGTTAAACCTTTTCATTAAAGAACTTAATCATTGTTGTTCAACTATATGAGAGAGAGATTTGGTTAACATAATTTTTTCAATGAAATTCATTTGCAAATTCTATCAATTTTGATAGTATTTGCAGCATGGTAACTCAATTCCATTGTAACTTCATTTATAAATGAATTCATTAGTTTTTTGTCTTTTCAAACATATCAATAGTCTTGCTAACGAGTTTAACTGCTTATTAGTTATTATAGCCATTCTAACACCTAGTTGGTGTCAGAATAGAATGTTTAGCATCTTTCTGCCCTTCATGCTGAATGGAAACCAGATCTGATGATGATTCTTAGGAAAAATTCAAGTACCAATAATATATGCTTTTATAATATTTTTTAACCATTCAAGTTCTAATAAAATGCATATGTTATATTTGTGTATTTTCTTTTATCTTTTCAAAATCTATAAAAGGATAAGTTCTTAGGTTGAATGTCCGTCAGAGTCCATCTAGATTTAGAGGATTGAACTTGGTTGTTATTCTAATTTATCCATTCTCATTCTCAATTTAGATGGAGATTCGAGCCGATCTCATGGATACCCATATGTATGCCTTCAGAAGGTTGGTCGTTTTTGTTTTTTGTTTCCAAGTTATCTTTCAAATATCAAATTGAATGCTCTATTCTTTATCAATTTGTTCCTTCTGTCTCTCCCAGGTCTGTTCTGCAAGTTGTTCTTGAACAAAAGAATACATTTCAAAGCTTAAAACAGGATGTACTTCCTTATCTTGTCCGGAGCCAGCTGGTTAGTTTAATAAGGTCCCTGCATATAAGGTTGTTACAGAATACATTCATTTCTCAATAATTTCTGATATAGTTATTGGTTCTTTTATGGGCGTTAGAAATCAGAAGCCTTGTTAAATGCTGGACAAGTAGAAGAAAATGGAACTGAGAAGGTTGATTCCCAGAACAACCAAGAAATGCTATCTCGGATTCTTGCTAATGCATCCTCGCCAAGCTTTCATGAACTCTATGCATTGGGTCCTAATGGTTCTGGTCCTGTTCGAAGAACCCATAAATGCTGTGCTTATATTGCAAGTGACAACAAATACTGTGCGCGCTTGAATTCCATTCAAGCCTTCATGGATATTAACCGAGATGTGAGTTTACACCGTTCTTAATGTGTTTGTCTTAATTTGAAATGTCTGTTTTACTTTTGTGTGAACATTTTCTTGATCGAGTTGGGCTTATTTTGGTTTTTAACATGTCAGGTTATAGGTGGGGCAAATCATCTGTCAGGGTACTCATTCTCTTCTCATAATAAAATCATCCATCCTTCAGTAGAGCTTGGATCAAAAACTACTGTGAGTCGAGTCTAAGTAACCTTGCTTCTGGAATCAGTTAAAAATAGATTGGAAAATGACTATGGTGATGTTTGGTGCTGGATTTAATCCAGTTTAAATCCAACTTCTTAAATCTCTTAAGAAATTGGATTTAAGCTAGAGTTAAGCTGGATTAAATTCAGCCCAAACATCGCCTATATATTACCAATTTGCATTAATAGTTGTACTGTAGGCTGAATGTTGAATTCTTTTGTCTTTTTGTGGTCAAGGTGAGGCATTTTCTTGTGTAGTTATTAAGTGGTTTGGTGGTTGTAGGTGGGACCACATTGTATGCTAGGGGAAGGTTCACAAATGGGTGACAAATGTAGTGTGAAAAGATCTGTAATTGGCCGCCACTGCCGGATAGGTTCCAATGTTAAGGTAGATGATTTACCAACAATAAAGGTCCCAGAAAAAAAATACATATTGGAGCTAGTTTTAATCTTTTTTTTCAATGTGTATGCAGGTCGTTAATTCAATTGTAATGAACCATGTTACCATTGGAGATGGTTGTTCAATACAAGGTTCTGTGATTTGCAGCAATGTACAGCTACAAGAACGTGTTGTATTGAAAGATTGTCAGGTAATATCTCTCTCTTTGTATGTGTGTGCGCGCGTGCGTATGTGTTCTCACTTACATGCCTTTGCAGACTCTTGTGGCTAATGTATGATTGATGCGTTGTGCTGCATCTAGGTTGGAGCAGGTTATGTAGTTACTGCAGGCAGTGAGTACAAAGGAGAGTCTTTGGCTAAAAAGGAAAAATGATGGGAAGGGCAAGTACTAGGCTCCGAAGAGAAATTACAATCTCAACACGTCATTATTCCAGCAGATTTCATTGTAGGTCAGAGCATGCCTTTTGTTAACCAGAAGCCGGA
This sequence comes from Bretschneidera sinensis, assembly GCA_023935145.1. Lineage (NCBI taxonomy): Eukaryota > Viridiplantae > Streptophyta > Magnoliopsida > Brassicales > Akaniaceae > Bretschneidera > Bretschneidera sinensis. The sequence goes on from CM043698.1 coordinate 5,387,091, forward strand.
GTACAATTTGGTACCCTTGGCAGTTAAAGGAAGTGTCGGTCTCAGGAGTGTGTTCTTACGCATAGTTTTCAGCTTCATATTTGTCTTGCAATTTAGATTATTGGGTTGCTTGCATCTGATGGAGCCTATCCATGTAATTTTCAGTTGACTGAGGGGAATATATAAGATTAGCACCAATTTTGTCTGGGTACTTGAAAGAATGTTAATGAAATTTTATTGGGCGTTAGAGTTGAAAAGAAGGCTCTCACTCTTTCAAGTTGACATGAAAAACTCCATTTACCTGGTCTAAGCCACATTTTTCTGAAAAGCGAAGATGAGAAAATCCCAAGTTCAAGTGGATCAAAGTAACCTACAGATTGGAGCGGTTGCCACCTCACTCCTGGTGAGCCAATCTAGAACTCCAAGATAAAAACCTATGCACAGTTCATGGTTTTTGAGTTACAGAGAAAAATTCAACCAAGCTGGGGAGGCTATATCAAATAAAAAGCACATGAAATATCACAGGCAGCACACTAACTTTGACCACCTATGACTAATAAACATCCACCATAGCTAACAAGAAGACAAGAACCACCTATGACAAATAAACATCAACAGTAGCTAACAAAAAGACGAGAACCAACAAGCCATAGAAATAAACAGTAGTTATTACATAATATTTGATACAATGCCATTATTGAAAGTGTGGGCACCGATGCCCATCACTACAACTACTCAACCTAACCGTTGAATTGCGACGAGTAAGGTGCCTTCATGGACACTATAAAACTATTCAAGAGTAGATCTATAACACTTTAAACTTATTGTATCTTGAGGAAGTCGATAGTCTTATTCCCATCGTGACTTTTACTGAAGAAATATTGAAGTAATCTGCGAAGACAATTTCCTTATAAATTAATTTCTTTCCATTCTCTAGCACTTATGGCAAATGTCCAATAACAACATCATGTCCAAAATCCATAAAGATAAGGATTTGAAACCATATTCTTATTTCTGTTGGCAACCACACGGTGCTCAATACTTTTGTATTTATCATTGCTCATTATCTGTAAAAGATCTCCAACATAAAGGCCCCTTTAATTGGGGAGACGTGGATTCAGCTATTATCGCCATCTATTTCTCGAACATAAAAGCCACCTATTTCATCTTGAAAGAAGACAATCATTGTTGTTACATCAGAATGAGGACCTACTCTTGCTGTGAGTTCTCAGTTTGAACATTTAGGGTTAGTATTTAAAGCTAATTCTAGGTGAACCCATTAAAGCATACTCTCCTGCTTTATCAATCTCATTCGCGTTCAGTTTCTTTAGTAGCAACTTCAATAGTCCCTAACGAGGAATTCAACCCTCTTCATGTATTCTACGGAAAAGCACTCATGATTAGTCTAAGTAATAAATTTCATATAAAGAATTATGCTAACAATAACACTCTACCTCAATTTGAGATTCTAGCTTCCTGCAATGGCTTAATTAACTTTGACAAAACAAAAAATTATATTAAACAATACTTTAAGCACTCATTTAATTAAAAATTGATTACGGAACATGTTTAAAGCATGCTTTAAGTGAAATCTAAACAATGCCTACGATTGATAGAAGAAAAGTAAGAGGAAAAGAAGAGAAAAGTGGAGAGCTCTATACTATCGTTTAAGTTTGACACTCGTTTAAGTTTGACACATGGATGTTGGGAATGGAAACTTCGGATATTGCTTTTTCTCCCATGGAATCTATCTTCAAGAGGTCGAATGTATTTCTCTAGGATGTTCAAGTTCTTTATCTACTAAACCTTTTATTCCATTATTTTTGTTTACAACAAAGTCACTGATAATCTGATATCCATAAGGTTGAGATGCTAGTTTTTCTCAAGCCAAGAAAAGAAGTGAAGGGGTTTTACTGAAACTCGTATGGTTTTGTGTTTATTAGTTCATTCGTTTTAGTTTGACAGAAATAAAGCCATAAAATTATTGTAATATTTTTTTAAACGAGAACAGAATATAAGAATCAAAACTTAAAGGTGTGAATTAATCACTCTCTTTAAGACTCTATTCGTCTCTACTTGTATAAACAAGTTTACAATCGGCTACAGGCGAATAGTCATCCCGGATGCAACCAAGTCTCAAACTTGAAGTCTGCAGACAACAAAATCTTAAGAACTTCCAATTTAATTTTGCTTTGAAATACTGAAATATTATGACAGAATTTCGAGAGAAAAAGAGAGAAGAAAGAATTAAAAATGAATTGTATTTTAAAGTGGGGAGTTAGGGGTATTTATAGGTGTAGAAGCACCTCTTCAAATGGTTTGGAAAGTTATATTTTTTCCAGTTGAAAAGACATGATTTTTTCAGATTTAATGAGAGCCTTACGATCATGTATGTTAGTTTTTAACGGATCAGATTGTGTTTGTTTAAAAAATCTGATACATTTTTTGTTTAAATTACAACCTTTAGATTTAAATCACGCCTTTTAAATTTAAATCATATATTTCTATTTAAATCACAACCTTTAGATTTTAACTAATACTTTTTTGGTTTTCAAACAACCATTTAATATCATTTTAAATAATTTTTGTCTAATAATCCCCCACTTGTTTGAAAAACCAATTTTGAAAAATAGTGCCACAATATCTCCAAGTTTTTAATGCATAAAGTAGGTATCTTTCAATTAAAAACCTTCTATTAGTGTAAACAACTCAAAGTCATATCGAAACCAACATTCCTATGTGATACGACCGGAGCCACCACACGCATACAATTCTCTTATTTCGGTGAGAATTAATTTTCACTTAACACTATTATGGCCATGTGCTATATCCTAGTTCCATGAACCTCAAGAGAGAAAACCTTAACTCTTTATAAGAAATGGCACCACTCCTTCATTCATACGGGTAAAGTTCATCTTGTGTTTCCGTTACTAGAACGCATTTTATAACTTCATTAAGTGTTTAACTCATCCTCTAAGACGATATTGTCTTTCTTAATTATGGGCAAACTTTGTGACAATATCAACGGTCAATCACAGTAACTTGTTATTACCTATTAAAACCTAGGACTAGTGGTATACTAGCATTAGATTGGGCTGCCATCACTGCTGACTTTTAAATGGTTTATGCCCTATCTCTCTAAATGTATTACTTACTAGGTCTCTTGCGAGTGGCTTAGTAAGTGGATCCGTCAAGTTCTTACTTGACTTTACATAGACAATTGTAATGATACCATATTGTATCAATTGTCTCACATACTCATGTCTAAGACTGATATGTCTAGACTTACTATTTAAAGTACCTTTCATAAAATTTCATAATCACAAAGTATGGATTTTAAATGCATAGAATATGGCCACAAAATTTATTTCTAACAATAAATTTCTAATTAATCCATTCAACATTTTTTTTTTCAATTGCTATCGAGACAATCAATTCGGATTTCGTTGTGTGAGACATATAAGTTTGTTTCTTGCTCTTTCAAGAGACATCACCTCCTCTTGGATATTTTATATCTCTCACTCTCATCATCTGACTAGCATCGGTGTATCCTCTTGATACAATCGGATTACCACGACATCAATGTATTCTCATGATACAGTCTATTTAAATCAAATATATGATTTCTTATAGGTAACCAAAGATTCTACTAAATTTGTATATTCTTGTAATATACTATGAAGTACTCAAAGCATAACTCTCATTAAGCTTTCCCACTTTAATTTCCATAAAGTGTATTTCTTGGTTTCACTTATATCAACCATATAAGTTTCAAGATTTCATTAATTTTTCACATATATTTATGGTATTCTATAATATAATTAATGCCCACACATTTAATATATATATATAAATTCTTTACATTAACAATAATAAAAAATAAATTATTTAATTTTTAAACAAAATGACCCCCACATTTCTACTACGTGTGCTATTTCTGGATACACAAGTCCTTACTACTCATTAATGTAGTCAGAAACAAATATGCTTGAGGAATTGAATCACACAAATGAAGCACAGTTTTAATATCAGTACAAAGAATCTATAACCACACCTTTATTAGTATAAAGACTCTTTCTTTGTCTTAAACAAGTGATCGGGTTCTTTGATCCATCATTAGAACCTTTGTTCAATATTACCATATGCATCACCATGTCTTTTTCATTATGATAACATACAATTGCACTCATGTAATTGCACTCATGGTGATCACATTGTTTGTGTTATATGGCATCCTCATTTACCAATTCGAGAATATCTTAATGTAATTTTTTTTCATAATGCATGGAGTTACATATTCAGCAAAATCATGCATGTATAATACAAAACCTCAAATAGATCAGTACCATGTGATATGTTATTAACATTCTTTTAAATGCAAATTCCAACAATATAATAAAAAGCATCACAAATGCGATCTGCTTAGATTCAACGAAAACTGAAAATTGATTAGTAAAAGAAACATAAACAAAACGAGATTTAAACTGTTATCTTTTTTATTACTATCTCTTCATTCAACTAGAGAAGTTCTTCTTGCAAATAAAGTAAAATTATAGTTTGCAAAATAAAATAACCACATGTATCATATTGATACCACATACATTACTTTTCAAGTTCACACTTAGCATTCAATGTTGCTTTTCAGTTTTCACCATTTTCTCATAAAAAACATAATAAAGTAGCCAGGAAGCTATCTGCAACTAGAGTGATCCGTTGGCCCGCTTGGTCCGTTTGGCTCGGCCTGTAGTTTTTGTCAGCTTGGACAAAGACAATTAATCAGTGGACCAACTTGGCTCAACCTGAAATTTTTTTCATATATTGCTCTATTTAATCGCAAGTTACAATTTTCAATGTAATCAACAATCAAGATTTTTTTCAATTGGATGTAGATTTCACTATAATTCTTAAATTTCTAAAAGAATTATATTTCTTCCCCTAAAACACAAACACACAAAAAAAACATGTTTACAGACTGCACCCTCTATATTTTCCTTTTGGTAGTATGATCATCCACCACACAGCTTTGCAAATCTTGATAGAAAGAACTCCATTTGCCTGGAATAACTTAAGTCACATTTTCTGAAATGAGCAAGAGAGAAAATTCCAAGTTTAAGTGGATCAAAGCAACCTACAGATTGAAGTGGTTGCTATTTCACTCCTGCTGAGCCAATCTAGAACTACAAGATCAAAACTTATGCACAGTTTATGGTTTGTGGGTTATGGAGAAAATTTCAACCAAACCTTAGAAGCTGTGCAAAATAAAAAGCACATGAAATATCTGAGGCAACACAATAACTGACCAGCTATGACTAATAAACATCCACCATAGCCACAACAAGACGAGCCAACAAGCTATAGCAATAAGTAGTAGTTATTACATTTTTTTTTTGATAAATAGTTATTACAGGATATTTGATACTCACTTATGTTCTTTTTTTATTATTGCTATTATTATTATGGATTTATGCTTAACATAGGAAAGGTTAAATTACAGTTTTAATTATTGAAAGTGTGGACACTGATATCCATGACGGTAAAGATTGTTGACACGAAATATCTTCAAATCTTAACAGTTGATTTGCCATAAGTACTGTGTCTTAATGGGCACCATAGTACTATCCACATACCCCATAAGAGAGTCTATAATACTTCAAACTTATTGTATCTTGGCATAGTCAAGAGTTTTCTTCCCCTCACGGCCTTTACCGAAGAAATACTGAAAGTAATCTGAGTAGATAATTTCCTTGTAAATCGGTTTCTCTCCATTCTCTAACGCTTCTAAAAAGGGTCCAATAACAGCATCAGAATTTGGTTTCACAAAGATAGAGACTGAAACCCTATTCTTGCTTTTGTTGGCAACCACACGATGCTCAATACTTTTATATTTGCCATTGCTCATCATTTGTAGAGCATCTCCAACATTGATCACAATGGCACCTTTTATTGGGGGGACATGAAACCAGCTATCGCCCTCGATTCCTCGAGCATAAAGACCACCTATTTCATCTTGAAGGAGCACAGTAAGTGTTGATATATCAGAATGAGGACCTACTGCTGCTGTGATATCTGGATTTGGACATTTGGGATAGTAATTCAAGTTAATTCCAAGTGAACCCATTAAAGCAAACTCTTTTGCCTTATCCATCTTCTTCACATTTAGCTTCTTCAACAGCACCTCCAATAGTCTTTTAATGAGGAATTCAGCCCTTTTCATGTATTCTAGCACTGGGTCTCTATAAGAAATAATGCATGATTAGTCTAACTATTAAAATGCAAATAAAAGATTACGCTAAGAATAACCCTATACCTCAATTCAGAGATTCTAGCTTCCTGCAATGGCCTAATTTTGGCCAAAGGAAAATTAAACTAAGCAGCACTTTGAAGAGCTTTAAGCAATATTTTAAGCACTCATTTACCGAATATTAGCACGATTAGTAGAGACAAAAATAGAAAGAAAGAAGAGTGAGTAAAAAGCATTATACTATCATTTGGTCGGAAAAAAAAAATATATATATATATTTTGTGAAAGAATACATTTGGGATAAAAAAAAAAAGTTATATAGTAAAACAATATATTTGGTAAAAAAAATACCACCAAATATAATATTTTAGCAAAAAAATATAATACTGATGTGTAACGCTTCACTTTTAAGTGAGTCACCCTCTTGTGCATGGTATAAATCACAATCGCCTCAAGTTTGGAGAATTAAAGGGTGATTCTAAAATAAAGTAATTTTTCTTTTCTGTCTTTTTTTTTTATTTTTTTATCTTGAATTTGGATAATATTCATTTAAAAATTGAAATGAAATCAAGTTTATCATTATGATATTCAATGTCACTATAAATATAATATCCATTTTAATTCTCAAATTTGAGAGGATCCAACTCTTTCCATCTTGTCTACCAAGATTAATATTTTATTTTTTTCTCAAATTTTTTTCCTCTACCCTTTACTTTTCATATTTTTCTTCGCCATCAATCATAATCTAAATAAAAAAATATTAAATCAATAAAACATCATCGATTAAAATACATGTTTAAAATAAGCAAAACCATACCATTGCTACATATTCCAAGAGAAATTAATATAATTATGAGCAAGTTTTTATGGGTATGCAGATTTCATAAGGAAATTTTTTTAGTCCTAGTATTAGCTTTTTTTTTCATTTTTCTTTTTGTGTGTGTATGGCTTATGAGGGAAAGGAAAAAGAAAATTTTATATATATATATATATATATATATATATATGAAAAATATACTTTGTCACGTGTTAGAAGTTTAATAGATTATAAAAGAAACCATTGACCACACAATTTAACTGTTTTGTCAAATCAATTAAGAATCACACGAGAGACCCGTGAAAAAAATTTTACATAAACTTATCATTAATTACAAATAAAAAATAACCATGGTGACGAGTAATGATTTTTCTCACCCATAAGGAGGATGTTAATTGTGCCCTTTGCTTATAGTTTTTGTATTGAAAAATTAAACTAAGCAGCACTTTCAGCACTCAATCATCAACTAAAACACTTGTTTATAATTTTAAATTGAAATTTAAGCAAAGCCAATTAAAAGCTAATCTATTCAATTCCTTACTTGCAAACTGGAGGCCATAGTGCAGAAGCCTCATCAGTATCCCCTGGGACGTACTGGAAGCTCAGATAATCTTTCCACTCGAGCACAGACACCTTGTGAGGACTAAAGCTTGTTCCCATGAACACAGTGTCAGTGGGTGAATTCCCTTTCAGGTACTTCCTTCTCTCTTCACTGGGTAACCCGAAAAACCCATGGGCTGCATCCTTTACTTTTTCAAGAACCTCTAATCGTATCCCATGGTTGATGATCTGAAAGAAACCCCACTTGCTTGCTGCTTCACAGATTGATTCTGCAACTTTTGGATCATTCAAATTTGACACATCGATGATGGGAATGGAGACTTGGGATTCTGCTTTGCTCCTATCGAATCTAAGTTCAAGAGGCAGAATGTAATTTTCGGGTGGGTTTTCAAGGCCTTTATCAACTAAACCTTTAATTCCATTGCCTTTGTTTACAACAAAGTCACTGATGGTATCCATGGAGTTTGGTATTGTTGAGGCCATTGCTTGAACTGTTAGTGAAAGGCACAGAACCAAGTAGGCTATTTATTTATTTTATCATGTATTTGACGACAAAAAGATAAAATATTGATTTAAAGTATAGTATTTGTCTTTTATGCTTAAGTTAAAAGATTAGAGGCGGAAGAAGAAAGAGACATGGAAAGAATACTGATTCAACTCTTTGCTCTGCATGTCACTCAGTAGTCAACATCACGATCATGTATCAATATTTTCACAAGGAATTCTTCGGATACGACAAATTTCCAATAACAAATAGTAAAAAGAGAAAGAGAATTTAAATCTTATTTCCCTTCGTCGATGTTAAATTTCTTATACGTCAGGAATTCTCAACAGTTTTCGATGATCTGTTTTTTTGCCCCACACATGTAACGTTTATGGTAATAAAGAAATTAAAAAAAAGATGTAAGAATATGTTTTTGAAAAATTGAAATTAATAAAAAAACTCAAAGAAAGCCAGAAAAATATAAAAGAGCATAAATGATAATAGTACAGTATTTACGTGGTTCCGTTTATAAGACTTACTCCACAAGAGTATTAGAAAATATTTCATTATAATGAAAAAAATAATATAATAATTTATATTTTTAAACGATTTTTTATTTTTATATTGTTTTTTTCTATTTTTTCTTTTAAATATATGAAATGCTTTTATATTTTTAAACTATCTCACTGATCTTATTTTTTGATCTGTTTTGAAATAGAAAAAATTGTGAAAATGCTTATAAAAAAATTGACACCACTATGTATTAAAATTATTATAATTACTATATACTTGACGATTGAAATTATTACCTACTATGTACATGCATTTTTTGCTTCAATTATTAAAATTATTATTTCAGGGCGGCTAACGTTTTTCATTCTCTCTTGACCGTCATCATCCCTTTTCTTTGTTTCTTTCTTATTTCTCTCAACGGTCCCCTTTTTTTCTTTTTTCAATTATTTTCTCTCTCTCATTGTCCTCCCGCTTGGCCACCTTTTTGTATTTTTAATACTCCCACTTAGCCACCGGTAACAACCTTTTCCTCTTTTTTATTTCCATTATCTCTGTGATTAGAATGGGTTAGGTTGGACTTTGTCCTTTGTTTTTTTCGATTTTAGATATTCAGCTCATCCGATATAATTTGGTTTCATATAAAATACATCATGTTTCTTTTATTTAAGGCTTTAGGACCATCTACAGTGGCTATTTAGTGGCTTGGGGTTTGAATTCGATTTTTATTAAGCAAATGCATTTTTAGGCTTAAAGTCCACTCCTGGTTCGATTTAGGTCCATCAGAAATACCATGGGCTAAAGTTCTTTCCCCAGATGATTCTTTTTGGGCCAGCTTCGTGGATTTCAGTCCTGGACTTTGGTTAGATGACCCAGGCCCCTTTTTCTTACTATTATGTAAATTCAGGCTAGGCCCAGATTTTGTAAAATTATAAAAGGGCAAAACTGTTAATAGATCGAATTGATAAACATATGTGATCTTCTGTTAAGTTATGTTGCTATTGAAAGTGTGAATAAATGCTGAAATTAATATGAGAAGACAATTTTCTTGTAAATCAATTTCTCTCCACTCTCTAGGGTTTCTGTCAATGTCCAATAACATCATGTCTTGGATTCACAAAGATAGGGACTGAAACCGTACACTTGTTTTTGTTGGCAACCACACGTTGCTCAATACTTTTGTATTTATCATTGCTCATTATCTATATAGCATCTCCAACATTGATCACGAGGGCATCTTAATTAGGGGGTTTAAAAATCTAATTATCGCCATCAATTCCTCGAACATATATAAAGCTTACCTATTTCATCTTGAAGAAGGATAATGATTGTTGATATATCAGAATGAGAACCTTCTCTTGCTTTGAGTTCTGGATTTGGGCAAACGGGATAATAATTCGAGTGAACCCAGTAAGGCATACTCTTTTTCTTTATCAATCTCCTTCTCTTTCAATATCTTCAGTAACACCTCAGCTAATGAGGAATTTAGTCCTCTTCATGTATTCTACCACTTGATCCCTATAAGAAATAACCCATTATTAGCCTAAAACTCTAAAAATATTATGCTAGTAATAATCCTGTACCTCAATTAAAGATTTTAGCTTCTTGCAATGATCTAATTTTTGTAAAGAAACACTTTCAGCACTCAATCAATGATTAAAGCACTTGCTTATAATTTTAAGTTGAAATTTAAGCAAAACTAAGTAAAAGCTAATCTACTCAATTCCTTACTTGCAAACTGGAGGCCATACTGCAAAAGCCTCATCAATATCCCCTGGGACATATTGTAAGCTCAGATAATCCTTCCACACGAGCACAGCCTCCTTGTGGGACTAAACTTTGTTGCTAAGAACACACTCAGTGGGTGAATTTCCTTTCAGGTACTTCCTTCTCTCTTCATTGGGTAACCCAAAAAACGATGAGCTGAATCCTTCAAGTCATCAAGAACCTGTAAGGGTATCCCATGGTTGATGATCTGAAAGAAACCCCACTTGCTTGCAGCTTCACAGATTGATTCTGCAATTTTTGGATCATTCAAATTTGAGACATCAATGATGGGAATGGAGACTTGGGATAATGCTTTGCTCCCATCATATCTTTCTTCAAGAGGTTGGATGTATTTTTCATGGAGATTTTCAAAGCCTTCCTCTAAACCTTTAATTCCATCGCCTTTGTTTACAACAAAGTCACAGAAATCCATGGGGTTGAGATGACAGCAAACGAGTGAAAGGGATTCACTGAAACTAATAATGTTTTATGGACCAATGTTTGAGCTTAGTACAGTTTTCAGGCTTAGGTTAAAGATTTAGAGAGAATTGTGTAAGAATTGTAATGTGTTAATGTTATTACAATTGTCAACTCTTATATACAATTACAGAGAAGACTTCCTAGAATACAACGATATGTTTCCTAGACTATAGCTATAAAGGAGGAAACAAATCACAGGTAATTAAGAGAATGATACACAATAATTATAGGAGATTATAGGTGAGAGAAATAAACTAATTGTCCTACAATTACGTTCTATCATGCCCCCACAAGTGCAAGGATCCAGGGCGGATACCAAGCTTGGAACGATGAGATTCAAACAACTTTCGAGCAAGAGGCTTCGTTAGAGAGTCGGCAAGTTGATCAGCAGTGTGTACATGTGAAACACGCAGCAATTTCTTTGCAACTTGGTCTCGAACAAAGTGAAAATCAATTGCTACATGCTTCATCCTATAGTGGAATACGGGATTAGAGCACAAATACGTTGCATTGAGGAGATGAGTGAGCCAATTAATTTCTGCAGTTGTAGAAGTAATAGCCCTATACTCGGCTTCAGTAGTAGACCGAGCAACAGTTGCTTGTTTCTTAGAGCTCCAACTTATTGGATTGGTGCCAAGAAGGACAACTTAAGCTGAGGTAGACGTTCTAATATCGACATCTCCTGCCTAATCAGCATCTGCAAAAGCAATAAGAGAAGGTAGAGACCGACTACTTAGAAACAACCCAAAATGAGAAGAGCCTTTTAAGTATCGTAAAACTCGTTTGACAGCATTCCAGTGATTAGTAGATGGTCTGTACATGTATTGAGAGAGCTTATTGACTGCAAAGGACACATCCGGGCGAGTCAGCGATAGATACTGTAGAGATCCAAGGACTTATCGATATTCAGTAGCATCATGAGAGGGGTAACCATCATCAAGTTTCAAGGTTTCACTTGAAGACATTGGACTACTAACCGCTCGAGCTTCATGCATGTTTGTCTTTACAAGAAGATCACAAATATACTTGTGTTGAGACAAGAACAAGCCTCCAGTTGTTCGGGCAGCCTCCACCCCTAGAAAATAGCTAACTTGGCCGAGATCCTTTAGTGAGAATCGACGAGCTAGAGATTGAACAAAGGCATTAATAGAGGTAGCATCACTACCGGTAACAATTATATCATCGATATAGACAAGCAAATAGATAGTATGGCGACCGGTTTGTAGAATAAAGAGAGATGCGTCACATTTAGAATTGACGAAACCTTGAGCCAACAGAAATGATTTAAGCTCATTGTACCAAGCACGAGGGGCTTGGCGAAGACCATAGATAGCCCTGTTTAACTTGAAGACATGAGAGGGTAACTTGGAGTCAACGAAGCCTTGCGGTTGCTGCATAAAAACAGTGTCAGTGAGAGTACCCTGCAAAAAGGCATTGTTAACATCCAATTGTTACAAAATCCAACCACAAGACACCGCTATACTGAGAACAAGGCGAATAGTGGCAGGTTTCACGACCGAGCTAAAGGTTTCATTAAAATCAATACCCGGGCGTTGATGAAATCCTTTGGCTACAAGACGAGCCTTGTAGCGGGTAATGGAACCATCAGAATTTTTTTTTATCCTAAATACCCATTTACATCCGACAATATTTTGTGTGGGAGAATACGGTACAAACAACCATGTATTATTGTGACAGAGAGCTAGGAATTCCTCAGACATGGCAGTACGCCATTGAGGAAATTTGTTAGCTTGTGAGAATGAGGTGGGTTCGATGGAGGGATTGATCGAGGTTGAAGTAGTGATGGTAAGGGTGAATAATTTTTTTGGTTTAAAGATTTGGTTTTGAGCCCTTGTAGTCATCCAAGTGGGTTGAGGTGAAGAAGAGAGTTGAGGAGAGTTTGATTGGGCAAGTACTGAAGAAGATGAAGTAGAGTTACTTACTTGTGAGGGAGATGAATTGGAATCATCCCGAGGGAGAGGTGGAGAAGGAACAATCTGAGATAGCTGATCATGAGAAGAAGAATCACCATGTGAGGAACTTGACTGTGTCACATCTTTGGAGAGAGGTGAAGAATTTTTAGTGAGATTAATTGGTAAGAGAGAGGGAGGAGTTGTTGCCATATCTGTGGATGTGGGTTCAGTTGACAGAGGTGGTGAATTTGGTAATTTGGTGGAGGAGTCATCATAAATACTTGCCAGATTTTTGCCTGCAAAATTAGAAAACAATCTTGCAAATAATTGGTTAGTGACACACAAGTCAGAAGATGATTTTTTTTTAAAAGGGAAGTGATTTTCAAAAAATACAACATGATGTGAAATAAATATTTTGGATGATTGAAAATCAAAGCATTGAAAAGCATGATGTTTGACTGAGTAACCAAGAAAAACACAAGGCCTGGAACATGGTTCCAATTTATGAGCTGTGTAGGGTCGTAGCCAAGGATAACATAGGCACCCAAATACTCTTAAAGAGGTGTAGCTGGGATGGTGGTAAAATAGTGTGTGATAGGGAGTGTTATTTCTTAGAGTGGGTGTGGGCATAGGATTTATGAGATATGTGGCGAATTGGAAGGCATAGGACCAAAATTTGATCGGAGCGGAAGTGGTATGTAAAAGAGTGAGACCAGTTTCAACTATATGTATGTGTTTGCGTTCAGTGGAACCAATATGTTCAGGTGTGTAAGGAGGTGAGGTGAGGTGTTGGATACCAAACCGTTTAAGAGTGTGAGAGAGGGCTTGATATTCACCACCACCATCACTGTACACTGTTTTAATTTTAGCATAAAAAAAAATTTCAATTAATTTCTTAAATTGTTCGAAGACAGTTGGCGCATCAGATTTGAATTTAAGCGGATAAAACCATGTATATTTAGTGAAATAATCAACAAAAATAATATAATAACGAAAACCATCAATTGAATTAACAGGTGTTGGACCCCAAACATCTGAGTAAACAACTTGAAATGGTTTATCACAGACTAGTGAAGAATTTTAAAAGAAAGTTTGTGACTTTTGTTACAAAGACAAGAGTCACAAGAATCAAGATTATTGAATTTATTTGAAACAGAAATATTCTGACTGGCAAATAAATTTTGTTGGATGGGTAGTGAAGGGTGACCAAGACGCTTGTGCCATAGTTGAGAAAACGAGGCAAGAGAAGTTTGAGGGTGAGGAGATGGCCACTCATACAGATTGTTCCTACTCTGGCCTCGGACCAAGGATGCCCCCGTGCTCAAATCCTCCGCAAGAAAAAAGTTAGGAAAGAATTCTATAGAAGTGTTATTTTGTCTACAAAATTGAGAGATTGAAATTAGATTTTTTTTTTTTATAGAAGGTGCACACAAAATATTATCTAAAGTAAACGAAGTAGATGGTGAATCAATAGTAGAGTAACCAATATGAGAGATTGAGATACCATTACCATTGCCAACTATTACATCCTCACTTCCAGTATAATTAGAGTCCATGGACATATTTTTGAAGATTAGATGTTATGTGATGTGTAGCTCCTGAGTCGAGTACCCAATTGATGTTTGATGATCTAGAGTTACCATCCATGTAATGAGCTTGTGGCCAGGAGGGTTTGCCTCGGGAACGACAGGTTTTTGCACCATGACCAGGCTTGTCACAAAGCTAGCACAAAATTCTAGGTTGCCCTGATGGTGTGGAGGATCGGCCCTTGTTGTGAAAGGGACGATATTGTTGTTGCTGTCCCGGATAAGTAGTGAAACAAGGATTGAATGGATGGCCAAAATACCCTGTTCCGTTATTGGTGTTTGGGTTGAGGGGCTGTCCGGAATGCCATGTTCCGTTGTGGATGTTGTTCTGGCCTCCCTTGTAACCTTTGCCGCTTTTGCCTCGATTGTATAAACCTTTATGAGTAATCTAAGCAGTAATTTTAGATTCATCATCTTTTGTTTCACCATGTTATTGAGATAGTTCCTCATCCAATAGTTTGTCATACAGGTCTTCAAAGGTGATGGGAGTATCTCTAACTCGAATAGCAGCCTTTAGTTCTTTGAATTCATCAGCAAGACCATTCAAGGTGTGAGCAATAATTTCAGCATCGCTTAGTGGATGACCAATCAATGCTAGGTCGTCCACTGTACTCTTGATTTTGGTCAAATAGGTGGCAACAGTTGTTCCTTCTTTTTTTGTCCTCATGAGTGTAGTGAGAAGAGAGAGCATACGAGTATTGGATCTATTTGTATAACTGGACTCTAGCTTGTTCCATGCTTCAGCCGAAGAAGAACATGTGTTGATTGTGGGGGAGATTGTACTGTGAACTGTGGCTTGAATGCCCAACAGAACCAGCCTATCCTACTGAAGCCATAATTGATAGTCGGGTTCGGTATTTGCCGGGCAAGCACGAGAACCATCAACAAAGCTAGAAGACCATAGCCAAAAAGAAGGTTAGTCAGCTGAGATTTCCAAGAAGAGTAGTTTCCTCCTCCTTTTGCAAGTTTGAAGGGGATTTGGGAGGAAGCATTCAATGAGATTAGATGACCACCAAAGACATTCATAATACCTTGAGTTGTTGGGTTCGAAGTTGGTGTAACCACAACAGGACTTCCAGTGGTGGCCGAAGAATTAATGTTCTGCTGGTTGAGAATAGGTGGAACTTGTGAGGAGGTTCCATCGGTTGCAGATGAACCAGTTTTTGAAGAGAGAGATGAGGCCATGTGTTTCACGCTGAAGGGAATGAATGAAAAAAAAAGAAGAAGAAAGGATCGACTATTCAGAGATAGTGAAGCTCTGATACCACAAAGATTTAAAGAGAATTGTGTAAGAATTGTAATGTGTCAATATTATTACAATTGTCAACTCTTATACACAATTACAGAGAAGACTTCCTAGAATACAGTGATATGTTTCATAGACCGTAGCTATAAAGGAGGAAACAAATCACAGGTAATTAAGAGAATGATACACAATAATTATAGGAGATTACAGGTGAGAGAAATAAATTGATTGTCCTACAATTACGTTCTATCATATGTGAGTTTGATTTTCAGTTTCATTTCTCATTGATTATAGAGGTCAAAATTGGCTGCATTGCCTATCTTTGAGCTTTTTGTATAATTTGTATCTTCTCTAAGGATACAAATTCTTTTGCTTCTTATTCTTGTCCTCCCCTAAAAAAAGATAAAAAGAATTAAAAAAAAATACTGTTGAGAATTCAACAGAAATTTATCAAGAAGTCAAACTCTGGCTGTGGAATTAATGTGGCCAGAACACCAAGGAATTGTATAAACCCTTAAAATGTATAATATACAACAGCTGACAGGCTATAGAGTTGGCTCAGACAAAGTATTATAAGGTAACTAACTCTACTTGAAGGAATTGAAGAAGCTAACTGTGTCATTGAGCGCCTCGATGAAGTCATCGACATCATCTTTGGTGTTGTAGAAGTAGAGGCTAGCACCTGTATTTGCGCTCACTCCTAAGTAGCGATGGAGAGGTTGTGCGCAGTGGTGACCTGATCTGATGGCCACTCCATGCTGAGATTTAAGTACGTCAGTTGCAATTCAAGATAATCCTTTCTTGTTGAACTCTTATACAAATTTAGTCAAATTCTTTGTAATTTTTGCAGTTCTAAAATATTCAACAGCACATATTATATCCCAAGGAGATTAATCAATAACAAGTGAGAAACAAACTATGATCCTTTTGTCCCATACCTGTTGGTCAAGAAAGGTTGCAATATCCGTGGGGTGAATACTCTCCACATTGAAAGAACAAAGAGCAGCACGGTAAACACTTTCCAAAGGTTTGGGGCCATATATGCGAATATTGGGAACACAATAGAGTTTTTCATATAAATAATTAGCCAGGTCCCTCTGGAAGACACAACCAAAACTAAATGTAGTGATGAATATAAACACAAAACTTGAGAGAAAAAGAATTCCTAGTTTTGTTTTCCCAACACATCAATTCCAGTCAAATGACAGTTTCGTTATATGAAAAGTCCATAAATTTCTTTTAAAATGGATGCTTCCACGATATTAATATATTCCAATCTTAGGTTTAACCAAAACCTGTGAATGTGATAACAACGAAAGACAAACTTCTATACGTGAATGGCACACTTAACACTCTGAGCTTATGTTACATGGACTCGAGTATGAGAATCGGACAACGGTATGCATCTAGCTATCTGATCCATTGGAAGTTGAAATCTTAGAAGGACTCAGAAAAGTTATATTGTTTTGCCCTGGATGGTTTTTGTTATACGCCCTTGCTGTTGCATGTTATAAATCTCTTATCCAAGAACCCAAAAATAGAGAATGCACCAGCCCACTTCAAACAATAAAAGAGTTGCCAGTTGTTGACCACTACGAACAATTTAGAAAATGTACATGACGGACTTCTCTAGAGAGGATTCGATTAAATGAAGGGATAGGCCGGTTAAAGGGTCCGAGGTGAAATCCTTTAATAAGATTCTTCTTGTTGGGGCTTCTTCGGATGGATCATCCAATTTTTCGTGGAAAGCAATTTGGTGCTCTCGTGTCACTAAAAAAATGAGTTTTTTTTTGTATGGAAAGCCGTTTGGTATAAGATTCTTACTATAAATAATTTACCAAAAAAAGGGAAAGTGATTGTTAACAGGTGTTACATTTGCAAAAGGTGCGCCGAGTCCATGTTTCATATTTTGATAGTGTTCATTGGCAAAAAGCTTGTGGGAGATGGTTTAAAGTGTTTTGGGTGTCTCTTGGGTATTTACCGGATCCGTGAAAGATGAAATGTCGGTTTGGAGTGGGTTACGGGCTTCTAAGGATCTCAAGAAAGCTTATTCATTGATTCTTCTCTCTATTTTTTTGGATCGTGTGGAATGAGATGAATCGTAAAACTTTTGATAGCATTGAGAGGCATTTTGATGTAATTAGAGATAATTAGTTCAATGCTTTTAATATTTTGGTTTAAAGAGATTTTTTTTTTGTGAATGAGGTTGATCTTTATTATCAAAGAAAAATAAAACTGAAAGGTTAAATGATCTCCACGTGTCGTGCACATGGTAAGTTATATGAGGTACAAATTTTTTGTTATAAGTACATGAGGTACATACTTAAACGATATTCTCTCTCTCTCTCTCTCTCAGTTCTTCCTCAAGCCTCCACTTCTTCCTTTCTCAGTTCAGATCATGTTAAACTGCGCGCCCCTAACAACCCCCCCCCCTAATTTTCTTTCTTTCTCCACACTTGAAATTTTACCTACTCTCTTCAAGACCCTCCCTCTCTGCATCTCTCTATCATTCAACACATAAAAGCCTTGCCACTGTCCTCTTTCTCAACTAAGCCGTGTACAAAGTTTTCTCACCATGTAATAACCTGATTTGGTACTACTGTAAAAAAAAAAAAACATTTATTTGGTACCCATACAGTGTTGCGTTGTGTCAGACTAGTAATCTAGCCCAACCAGGCGAGTCTACATAACAGGGCACTCAACAGATCTATTATCTCAGCACAAAATAGTAAGGGACAATGACTTCAGGCTCTGAGGAGCAAAGAGTAACACTATTCATCACCCAACGCATTAGAACAGTCAACAACAGAGGACAAATAAAGAAATATTTAGCTTCATACACTGGGAGCATGCAAAAATCTCAAGCTTTCATCATGCATAACCAAATAATTCTGAATACCCAAGTCTTTACTACTCATTAATGTAGTCAGAAACAAATATAATTGAGGAATTGAATCACACAAATGAAGCACAGTTTTGTCAGTACAAAGACTCTTACTTTATCTGAAACAAGTGATAGGGTTCTTTGATCCATCATTTGAACCTTTGTTCAATATTACCATATGTATCACCATGTCTTTTTCATTATGATAACATACAATTGCACTCATGGTGATCACATTGTTTGTGTTATATGGCATCCTCATTCACCAATTCGAGAATATCTTATTGTAATTTTTTTTCATAATGCATGGAGTTACATATTCAGCAAAATCATGCATGTATAACACAAAACCTCAAATAGATTAGTACCATGAGATATGTTATTAACATTCTTTTAAATGCAAATTCCAACAATATAATAAAAAGCATCACAAATGCGATCCGCT
The DNA here is from genome assembly GCA_023935145.1 of Bretschneidera sinensis. NCBI lineage: Eukaryota > Viridiplantae > Streptophyta > Magnoliopsida > Brassicales > Akaniaceae > Bretschneidera > Bretschneidera sinensis. The sequence continues at coordinate 5,406,004 of CM043698.1, forward strand.
TAGATTCAACGAAAATTTAAAATTGATTAGTAAAAGAAACAGAAACAAAATGAGATTTAAACTGTTATCTTTTTTATTACTATCTCTTCATTCGACTAGAGAAGTTCTTCTTGCAAATAAAGTAAAATTATACTTTGCAAAATAAAATAACCACATGTATCATATTGATACCACATATATTACTTTTCAAGTTTCACACTTGCATTCAATGTTGCTTTTTAGTTTTCACCATTTTCTCATAAAAACATAATACTAGTTATATGATTTATAGAAACTCTAATATGTATGCTGATAGGTCCCAATAAAATATTACAAATGGTAAGTGAATTGTTTTCTCTTCGGGTGAGAAAATACCGCACGGTTTGATAACAAATGATTTCTTAACCTTCATTGATAACTTTTGGCTACTTAAATAAGCAAAGCTATGTACAAGCAAACCGAAACAAAAGGGAAACTATAAACTAACAATGCACCCCAAGTAAAATAACTGCATGACGTGCAAACACACTTAAAACAAAGCATAACTGCATGAAATAAAAATGACGTAAAATTCGCAACTGAAGACCCACTTGCACTATTCACGTAACTGAAGACCCACTCGCACTGTTCACATAACTGAAGACCCACTTGCACTGTTCATGTTGTTTAGCATGCAACCACAACTGAAGACCCACTCACCCAGTCGCACTATTCACACTCACCCACTCGCACTGTTCACATAACTTAAGACCCACTTGCACTGTTCACGTTGTTTAATTGTTCATGTTGCATGCATGCTAAATGCAACCATAACTGACGACCCACTCACCCAACTGTTCACTTAACTGAAGACCCACTCGCACTGTTCACACTCACCCACTCGCACTGTTTACGTTGTATGCATGTTGCATGCAATGAGCTTTTTACATCCAACTTTCATCCCAAGTATTTGGGATTTGGCTTAAGGTGCCTTGCTGACCATCGTGGCCTATCAATACCCCCCTATTATGTATCCTTGTCCTCAAGGTCGACGCCTGGGAACATCTCCAGTAGTTGTTTGGTGGGTTTCCATGTGGCTTCTTCGGCCAGTAGATTTTTCTAATGCACCAAACTCTCCTTGATCATCTGGGCTCCTTGTTTTATCCAATAGCGATCTAAAATAGCTTGTGGTTCCACCACCACGACCCCATCGTCGGTGAAAGGTGGCAACTCCGTGCTATGCGCCACCCCATTCTCCCAGTTAGTGTTGTATCGTTTGAGTAGTGATACGTGAAATACTGGGTGAATGCGTGACCCTTCTAGTAATTGGAGCTTGTAGGCAACCGAGCCGATTTTCTCCAGAATTTTGTAGGGCCCATAGTAGTGGCTAGCCAATTTTTGGTGGACTCGTTTGAAGACTGTTTGTTGATGGTAAGGATGCAGCTTCAGAAGCACTAACCCGCCGACTTCAAATGACACATCTCTTCTCTTTTGATCTGCTAATTGTTTCATCCGATTAACCAAGCATGCAAGGTTGGTCTTAAGTTATCGGAGTAGTTCATCTCAGTTCAGTAGTTGCTGATCAACTTCATGCACTAGTGAGAGTCCTTCGTTGTATGATGGAATGGTCGGTGACAGTCTGCCATACAATACTTGAAAAGGGGTCATTCCCATGGAGATGTGGTAGGTGGTATTGTACCAATATTCAGCTCAAGGTAAGTATGAGCTCTGTTTTCGTGGCCACTGGTGGACAAAACATCTAAGATATTGTTCAACGCAGCGGTTCATGACTTCTGTTTGGCCATCGGTCTGCGGGTGATACGTGGAGCTGAGTTGCAGTTTAGTGCCCGACATCTTGAAGAACTCTTGCCAGAATTTGCTCACAAAAAGTTGGATCACGGTCACTAACGATCAATCTGGGCATTCCATGTAACTTAAGAACACCCTCCACAAACTTTTCTGCCACGCCTTTGGCTATAAAAGGATGGGTTAGAGTAAGAAAGTGGCTGATTTACTGAGCCTGTCAATGACTACCATGATGGTATCCTTGCCTTGCGAGGTGGGTAATCCCTCAATAAAGTCCAGTGTGATGTCGTCCCACACTTGGCATGGAATGGGTAGTGGTTGTAGGAGTCCTGCCAGTGCCAAAGTTTCTGACTTTGTCTTTTGGCACACCATGCAAACTTTGATATATTCTTGGACAGATCTAAGCATCACTGGCCAATAAAATTGTTGCCCCAATTTTTTGTATGTGCAGAGTATGCTCGAGTGTCCGCCCACATTGGTTTCATGCATCTCATGCAGCAGCTTGGCACGTAAGGCAGGATCGGCTGGTATGATAACATTTTCCTTGTAACGAAGTAGGCCATTACGCCACACATAGTGGCCGTTAGGTTGGTCTGTGGCTGCACGGCTCATGGACTGGATACACGGGTCTTCCTTTGCAGCTTGCTTAATTTCTTCCCATAAGTTAACCTGAGGAATAAAAAGATGGTGAAGAACGGGGCTACCTTACTTTCGTGAGAGAGGATCAACTGCAGATTTTTCACGTCCCGGGTGGTAAGCGATCTCATAGTCATAGCCTAAGAGTTTGGCTACCCATTTTTGTTACTCCGGCATGGTGATGCGTTGCTCTAAAAAATACTTTAGACTTCGTTGATCCGTTTGAATATAAATTTTTCGGCCTAGGAGATAAGGCTATCACAAGTGTATTGCTTCTACGATTGCTAGCATCTCTTTAGTGTAAGTGGACCAAGACTTTTTGGCCACCCCAAGGGCCCGACTCATGAACATCACTGGTTTGCCTTGTTGAGACAACACCGCTCGAATTCTTTCATCGGATGCATCGGTTTCGATAGTGAAAAAATCATTGAAGTTGGGCATTGCTAGTGTTGGTGTGGTTGTCATGGCCTTTTTGAGAGCAAGAAAGGCAGCTTCTGCTTCCTCGTGCCACCTGAATTGCCCTTTCTTAAGGAGATTGGTGAGGGCCCGAGCTAAAGTGCCATAATTTTGGACAAACTTCCTGTAGTATCTTGTCAACCCTAGAAACCCACGTAGCTCAGAAATGTTAGTAGGCCGTGGCCATGCCACCATAGCTGCAATTTTGCTATCGTCTACTTTTACTCTTTGACTAGTGACAATATGCCCTAAGTACTCCAACTCTTGTTTCCCAAAGACACATTTACTAGCCTTGACAAAGAACTATTGCTGCTTCAATATCGCCAGAGTCTATTTTACATGCATAAAATGTTTGTCCCAAGTAGAACAATAAACTAATATGTCATCGAAGAAAACTAGTGTGAAATGTAGAAGGAGCATTACACAGGCCAAATGGCATAACCAAATATTCATAATGTCCGTTATGAGTACGGAAAGCAGTTTTTGGAATATCCGGAGGATTTACTCGTACCTGATGATACCCAGCTCTCAGATCTAGCTTGGTGAAATACGAAGCACCATAGAGCTCGTCCAACATATCATCGACCGTGGGAATGGGAAATCGATCCTTAACGGTGGCAGTGTTGAGTGCATAATAATCCGTGCAGAAACGCCAGTTTCTATCCTTCTTCTTCACTAATAGTACCGGTGATGAAAAAGGGCTTGTGCTGGGTCGAATAAGTCCTAATTTTAACATATCTTAGACTTGCTTCTCAATTTCCTCTTTTTGATAGTATGCATATCGGTATGGTCGGGCATTAATTGGCTCGGTTCCCTCTTTGAGGGAGATGCAATGATCAACTTCTCGAATGGGCGGTAGACTTGAAAGCTCCTTAAATAATTCCGAGAACTCCTGCAATATTTCCTGCATAGCCGGCTGTATTTTGTCATGTGGCTCCTTAGCATTGACTTGTAGGCATATTGCAAAAATTGCATGGCCCTAGCGAGCCTCTTTTGAGAGCTCTTTGAGTGAGGCTGCTTGAATAGTTTCACCGTCAACCCCTTGCAACTGCCTGGTCTGATTCTCCCAAAGAAATTCCATGGTTAAATTGCTTCTAGTTGCAAACCATGGACCCTAACATCTCGAGCCATTGGATTCCCAGGACTAGATCCAGCCTTGTAAGCGGAAGAGAATAGAGAGTTAAAGAGAAATGAGTGCCTTGCAGGTCTACTCGTACCTCTTCAAACCGCCCTTGACACTTCAGTTTCTCGCCATTGGCTATTCACATGGTGAAAGTCTGGGTTGGCACCACTGGTAACTGCAACCCGTTGGCCAACCGCTCACTAATGAAATTGTAAGTTGACCCACTGTCTATCAGTACTATGATGTCATGGGTACCGATCCTGGCAGCTATCCGCATGGTCTTGGGTGCGGTCCATCCCGTTAATGCATGCAACGTGATTTCTAGTCTAGTAGGCTCATCATAAGTCTCCTTGGTTGATTGTTCTTCAGTGTCATTGTCACATAGAAGAGTGTCGCTGCCATCGTAACCCTTCATCATGAGTATCTATGGCCCTTGACATTTGTGTCCTGTCGTAAAACGATCATTACAATTAAAGCATAAGTTCTGGGCTCACCTCCGCTGCAGTTCGTCCCAAGTGAGTCGTCGAACAGGAATGGCAGGGGTTGGTGGTGCTACTCAATTGGCCAGGAGAAGAGCTAAGGGAGCTTGTATTGGTGGTGCAGGTCTGACAAACCTCCTCTGTCTTGTAAGTTGATCATCTTTCATTCGGGCTAAGCCGATGGCTTCCTTTAAGGTTTGAGGCTTAAACATCCGGATACCATCCGAGATGTCCATTTAAGCCACCCATATATGTTCCCACAAGAGCTCTCTGCGTCCAGCCTCGTACCCGATTGCCTAAGCGCTCGAATTCCCGCTGGTAATCCCGCAAAGAACCATCCTGCCTTATCCTCGAAAGAGCTTCATCAAAATCTTCGCACTCTGAAGGCCCAAAGCGAGCCCAGAGTTCGTCTTCAAAACTTACCCACGAGAGAACGCGTCTTTCCTCTTGGAACGTCCTACGGATCCACTACCACCATTGGTTGGCCTCTCCTTCCAAGTGGTAGGAGGCCAAAGAAACCTTTTGGGCTTCAGAAGTATTCTGGAACTCAAAAAATTGGTTCACTCGATTGAACCACTTTGTTGGATCATCTCCTGAAAATTGAGGAAATTCAAGCTTTGCTGTTTTGGAGGATACAACATGCCATCCGCCGTCATGGCCTTCACGACATTGGTTACCGTGGTTTGGAGGCTCCTGGTTTGCGAGCAACACATCAAAGAGGTGAGTGAGGGTCTCCTCCAAAAGACGAAGCCTATCGGCCATGCCGAGCTCCATCTTCTATAACCCATCCTTTACTCCACCAAGCCTGCCTCCAGCTGCTCAATTCGTTCCTTATTGGTTCCCATTGGCTCTGATACCAATGATAGGTCCTAATAAAATATTACAAATGGTAAGTGAATTGTTTTCTCTTCGGGTGAGAAAGTACCGCACGGTTTGATAACAAATAATTTCTTAACCTTCATTGATAACTTTTGGCTACTTAAATAAGCAAAGCTATGTACAAGCAAACCGAAACAAAAGGGAAACTAGAAACTAACAATGTACCCCACGTAAAATAACTGCATGACGTGCAAACACACTTAAAACAAAGCATAACTACATGAAATAAAAATGATGTAAAATACGCAACTGAAGACCCACTTGCACTATTCACGTAACTGAAGACCCACTCGTACTGTTCACATAACTGAAGACCCACTTGCACTGTTCACACTCACTCACTCGCACTGTTCACATTCATGCACCCACTTGCACTGTTCACACTCACTCACTCGCACTGTTCACATAACTGAAGACCCACTTGCACTATTCATGTTGTTTAACTATTCACATTGCATGCATGCTACATGCAACCACAACTGAAGACCCACTCACCCACTCGCACTGTTCACACTCACCCACCCGCATTGTTCACGTTGCATGCATGTTGCATGCAATGAGCTTTTTACGTCTAACTTTCATCCCAAGTATTTCGGATTTGGCTTAAGGTGCCTTGCTGACCGTCGTGGCCTATCATGTGCACATAAATTAAAGTTTAATAACTTTAAAACCATAAACCATCTTCACATTGTTGATTGTGTAAATAAGTGCGCAAAAAAAAAATTAAGCGTACCTTTTGGTTTCGTAGGAAATTAATCAAACATTGATTTCATATATTTGATGTCAGTTAATAGATCGTATAAGCGATCTCCTCTCTTTTCTTATTTTCTTTCTGTAGTTGTTCAATCACAATTACTTAAGGCTGCTCTCCTTCCTTAGGTATTGGTTCATCATGAATGAGTTGCAAATTAGAATCCATAAATTTTCAACGTAGTAAGCAATAACATAATCTTGTCTTTTCACTGGCTAAAATTATTTCTGTCGAATCTGTCTAGCTTGACGAAGTCTTGTTTCATCATCTTGAATGATTCTGTCTCCATTTTGTTGGACAAAAATAAAGCCTTAAAATTGTTGTAATTTTTTTTTTTAAACGAGAATAGAATATGAAAATCAAGACTTAGGCGGTGAATTAATCACTGTCTTTAAGGCTTTATTCGTCCTCACTTGTATAAACAAATTTGCTATAGGTTACAGACGAATAGTCTTCTAGGATACAACCAAGTCTCAAACTTGAAGTCTGCGAACAACAAAATATGAAGAACTTCCGATTTAATTCTTCTTTGAAATACTGAAATATTATGGCAGAATTTTGTGAGAAAAAGAGAGAATAAAGAATTAAAAATGAATTGTATTTTAAAGTGAGGATTTAAGGGAATTTATAGGTGTCGAAACATTTCTTCAAATGGTTCTGGAAAGTCATGTTTTCCAGTTGGAAAGACATGATTTTTTCAGATTTAATTAGACCTTTACGATCATGTTTGTTAGTTTTTAACGAACTAGATCTTGTCTGTTTAAAAAAATATTTAAAAAATCTTATACTTTTTTATTTAAATTATAAACTTTAGATTTAAATCACGCATTTAGATTTAAACTAATGTCTTTTGGGTTTTCAAACAATTATTCAATATCATTTTAAATGATTTTTTTTAATAAATTCTCTTTCTCGTAGCGCATCTTTTTTTCAATGGGTCTGATGTATTTCTCAGGGAGGCTTTCAAGGCCTCTATCCACTAAACCTGTTATTCCATATAACAATTGGGTAAGACGCCAATCCAGTACCTATTGTGCGTGATACCCCATCTCAGCAAGCAGTAGCCAGGAAGCTATCTGCAACTAGAGTGATCCGTTGGCCCGCTTGGACCAACTTGGCTCAACCTGAATTTTTTTTTCATATATTGCTCTATTTAATCGCAAGTTACAATTTTCAATGTAATCAACAATCAAGATTTTTCTCAATTGGATGTAGATTTTCACTATAATTCTCAAATTTCTAAAAGAATTATATTTCTTCCCTTAAAACACACACAAAAGAAGAACATGTTTACAGACTGCACCCTCTATATTTTCCTTTTGGTAGTATGATCATCCACCACACAGCTTTGCAAATCTTGATAGGAAGAACTCCATTTGCCTAGAATAACTTAAGTCACATTTTCTGATAAGAGCAAGAGAGAAAATTCCAAGTTTAAGTGGATCAAAGCAACCTACAGATTGAAGTGGTTGCTATTTCACTCCTGCTGAGCCAATCTAGAACTACAAGATCAAAACCTATGCACAGTTTATGGTTTGTGGGTTATGGAGAAAAATTCAACCAAACCTTAGAAGCTATGCAAAATTAAAAGCACATGAAATATCTGAGGCAACAGAATAACTGACCAGCTATGACTAATAAACATCCACCATAGCTACAACAAGACGAGCCAACAAGCTATAGCAATAAACAGTAGTTATTACATTTTTTTTTTATAAATAGTTATTACAGATACTCACTTATGTTTTTTTTTTATTATTATTATGAATTTATGCTTAATATAGCAAAAGTTAAATTACGGTTCTAATTATTGAAAGTGTGGACACTGATATTCATGACGGTAAAGATTGTTGATACGAAATATCTTCAAATCTTAACCATTGATTTGTCATGAGTACTGTGTCTTCATAGGCACCATAGTACTATCCACATACCCCATAAGAGACTGTCTATAATACTTCAAACTTATTGTACCTTGGCATAGTCAAGAGTTTTCTTCCCATCAAGGCACTTACTGAAGAAATGCTGAAAGTAATCTGAGTAGACAATTTCCTTGTAAATCAGTTTCTCTCCATTCTCTACCGCTTCTAAAAAGGGTCCAATAACAGCATCAGAATTTGGTTTCACAAAGATAGAGACTGAAACCCTATTCTTGCTTTTGTTGGCAACCACACGATGCTCAATACTTTTATATTTGCCATTGCTCATTATTTGTAGAGCATCTCCAACATTGATCACAATGACACCTTTTATTGGGGGGACATGAAACCAGCTATCGCCCTCGATTCCTCGAGCATAAAGACCACCTATTTCATCTTGAAGGAGCACAGTTATTGTTGTTATATCAGAATGAGGACCTGCTGCTGCTGTGATATCTGGATTTGGACATTTGGGATAATAATTCAAGTTCATTCCAAGTGAACCCATTAAAACAAACTCTTTTGCCTTATCCATCTTCTTCACATTTAGCTTCTTCAATAGCACCTCCAATAGTCTTTTAATGAGGAATTCAGCCCTTTTCTTGTATTCTAGCACTGGGTCTCTATAAGAAATAAAGCATGATTAGTCTAACTATTAAAGTGCAAATAAAGATTACGCTAAGAATTAAACTAAGCAGCACTTTAAAGAGCTTTAAGCAATATTTTAAGCACTCATTTACCGAATATTAGCACGATTAGTAGAGAAAAAAATAAAAAAAATAAAAAAATAGAAAGAAGGAAGAGTGAGTAAAAAGCATTATATTATCATTTGGTAGTAAAAAAAATATATAAACATGTGGTGACTCATTAAATATATATATTTTTTGTGAAAGAATACATTTGGGATAAAAAAAGTTATATAGTAAAACAATATATTTGATAAAAAAATACCATTAAATATATTGACTTTACTACCAAATATAAGTTTTTTTAACACCAAATATAGTATTTTAGCAAAAAGATATAATAGTGATGTGTGACGCTTCACTTTTAAGTGAGTCACCCTATTGTGCACGGTATAAATCACAATCACCTCAAGTTTGGAGAATTAAGGGGTGATACTAAAATAAACTAATTTTTTTTGTCTTTTTTTTTGTCTTTTTTCATCTTGAATTTGAATTATCTTCGTTTGAAAATTGAAATGAAGTTAAGTTTACAGTGAGATTGAATGTCACATCATCGAATGAAAATGATCCAAATCCAACCTCGTCATTATGATATTCGATCTCACCATGAGTATAATCTCCATTTTAATTCTCAAATTTGAGAGGATCCAACTCCTTCCATCTTGTCTACCAAGATTAATATTTTATTTTCTTCTCAAAATTTTTTCCCCTACCTTTTACTTTTCATATTTTTCTTCTCTATCAATCACATCTCAAATAAAAAATATTAAATCAATAAAAAATCACTGATTAAAGTACATGTTTATATTTTTAAGGATGAAAATAAGCAAAACCATACCACTGATACATATTCCAAGAGAAATTAATATAATTATGAGTAAGTTTTTATGGGTATGCAGAATTCATAAGGAAATTTTCCTAGTCCTAGTATTAGCTTCTCTTTTCATTTTTCATTTTGTGTGTGTATGACTTACGAGGGAAAGGAAAAGAAGAATCATATATATATATGAAAAATATACTTTGTCACGTGAAGCTCAATAGATAATAAAAGAGATTATTGACCACACAATTTAACTGTTTTGTCAAACCAATTAAAAATCATGTGGGAAACACGTGAAAAAAACTTACATGAACTTATTATTAATTACAAATAAAAAATAACAACGGTGACAAGTAATGATTTTTCTCACCCATAAGGATGATGCTAATTGCGCCCTTTGCTTATAGGTTTTGTATTGAAAAATTATACTAAGCAGCACTTTCAGCACTCAATCATCAATTAAAGCACTTGTTTATAAATTTAAGTTGAAACCCCACTTGCTTGCTGCTTCACAGATTGATTCTGCAACTTTTGGATCATTCAAATTTGACACATCGATGATCGGAATGGAGACTTGGGATTCTGCTTTGCTCCTATCGAATCTAAGTTCAAGAGGTAGAATGTAATTTTCAGGTGGGTTTTCAAGGCCTTTATCAACTAAACCTTTAATTCCATTACCTTTGCTTACAACAAAGTCACGGATGGTATCCATGGAGTTTGGTATTGTTGAGGCCACTGCTTGAACTGTTAGTGAAAGACACAGAACCAAGTAGGCTATTTATTTATTTTATCATGTATTTGACGACAAAAAGACAAAATATCGATTTAAGGTATAGTATTTGTCTTTTATGCTCAAGTTAAAAGATTAGAGGCCGAAGAAGAAAGAGACATGGAAAGAATACTGATTCAACTCTTTGCTCTGCATGTCACTCAGTAGTCAACATCACGATCATGTATCAATATTTTCACAAGGAATTCTTCGGATACGACAAATTTCCAATAACAAATAGTAAAAAGAGAAAGAGAATTTAAATCTTATTTCCCTTCGTCGATGTTAAATTTCTTATACGTCAGGAATTCTCAACAGTTTTCGATGATCTGTTTTTTTGCCCCACACATGTAACGTTTATGGTAATAAAGAAATTAAAAAAAAGATGTAAGAATATGTTTTTGAAAAATTGAAATTAATAAAAAAACTCAAAGAAAGCCAGAAAAATATAAAAGAGCATAAATGATAATAGTACAGTATTTACGTGGTTCCGTTTATAAGACTTACTCCACAAGAGTATTAGAAAATATTTCATTATAATGAAAAAAATAATATAATAATTTATATTTTTAAACGATTTTTTATTTTTATATTGTTTTTTTCTATTTTTTCTTTTAAATATATGAAATGCTTTTATATTTTTAAACTATCTCACTGATCTTATTTTTTGATCTGTTTTGAAATAGAAAAAATTGTGAAAATGCTTATAAAAAAATTGACACCACTATGTATTAAAATTATTATAATTACTATATACTTGACGATTGAAATTATTACCTACTATGTACATGCATTTTTTGCTTCAATTATTAAAATTATTATTTCAGGGCGGCTAACGTTTTTCATTCTCTCTTGACCGTCATCATCCCTTTTCTTTGTTTCTTTCTTATTTCTCTCAACGGTCCCCTTTTTTTCTTTTTTCAATTATTTTCTCTCTCTCATTGTCCTCCCGCTTGGCCACCTTTTTGTATTTTTAATACTCCCACTTAGCCACCGGTAACAACCTTTTCCTCTTTTTTATTTCCATTATCTCTGTGATTAGAATGGGTTAGGTTGGACTTTGTCCTTTGTTTTTTTCGATTTTAGATATTCAGCTCATCCGATATAATTTGGTTTCATATAAAATACATCATGTTTCTTTTATTTAAGGCTTTAGGACCATCTACAGTGGCTATTTAGTGGCTTGGGGTTTGAATTCGATTTTTATTAAGCAAATGCATTTTTAGGCTTAAAGTCCACTCCTGGTTCGATTTAGGTCCATCAGAAATACCATGGGCTAAAGTTCTTTCCCCAGATGATTCTTTTTGGGCCAGCTTCGTGGATTTCAGTCCTGGACTTTGGTTAGATGACCCAGGCCCCTTTTTCTTACTATTATGTAAATTCAGGCTAGGCCCAGATTTTGTAAAATTATAAAAGGGCAAAACTGTTAATAGATCGAATTGATAAACATATGTGATCTTCTGTTAAGTTATGTTGCTATTGAAAGTGTGAATAAATGCTGAAATTAATATGAGAAGACAATTTTCTTGTAAATCAATTTCTCTCCACTCTCTAGGGTTTCTGTCAATGTCCAATAACATCATGTCTTGGATTCACAAAGATAGGGACTGAAACCGTACACTTGTTTTTGTTGGCAACCACACGTTGCTCAATACTTTTGTATTTATCATTGCTCATTATCTATATAGCATCTCCAACATTGATCACGAGGGCATCTTAATTAGGGGGTTTAAAAATCTAATTATCGCCATCAATTCCTCGAACATATATAAAGCTTACCTATTTCATCTTGAAGAAGGATAATGATTGTTGATATATCAGAATGAGAACCTTCTCTTGCTTTGAGTTCTGGATTTGGGCAAACGGGATAATAATTCGAGTGAACCCAGTAAGGCATACTCTTTTTCTTTATCAATCTCCTTCTCTTTCAATATCTTCAGTAACACCTCAGCTAATGAGGAATTTAGTCCTCTTCATGTATTCTACCACTTGATCCCTATAAGAAATAACCCATTATTAGCCTAAAACTCTAAAAATATTATGCTAGTAATAATCCTGTACCTCAATTAAAGATTTTAGCTTCTTGCAATGATCTAATTTTTGTAAAGAAACACTTTCAGCACTCAATCAATGATTAAAGCACTTGCTTATAATTTTAAGTTGAAATTTAAGCAAAACTAAGTAAAAGCTAATCTACTCAATTCCTTACTTGCAAACTGGAGGCCATACTGCAAAAGCCTCATCAATATCCCCTGGGACATATTGTAAGCTCAGATAATCCTTCCACACGAGCACAGCCTCCTTGTGGGACTAAACTTTGTTGCTAAGAACACACTCAGTGGGTGAATTTCCTTTCAGGTACTTCCTTCTCTCTTCATTGGGTAACCCAAAAAACGATGAGCTGAATCCTTCAAGTCATCAAGAACCTGTAAGGGTATCCCATGGTTGATGATCTGAAAGAAACCCCACTTGCTTGCAGCTTCACAGATTGATTCTGCAATTTTTGGATCATTCAAATTTGAGACATCAATGATGGGAATGGAGACTTGGGATAATGCTTTGCTCCCATCATATCTTTCTTCAAGAGGTTGGATGTATTTTTCATGGAGATTTTCAAAGCCTTCCTCTAAACCTTTAATTCCATCGCCTTTGTTTACAACAAAGTCACAGAAATCCATGGGGTTGAGATGACAGCAAACGAGTGAAAGGGATTCACTGAAACTAATAATGTTTTATGGACCAATGTTTGAGCTTAGTACAGTTTTCAGGCTTAGGTTAAAGATTTAGAGAGAATTGTGTAAGAATTGTAATGTGTTAATGTTATTACAATTGTCAACTCTTATATACAATTACAGAGAAGACTTCCTAGAATACAACGATATGTTTCCTAGACTATAGCTATAAAGGAGGAAACAAATCACAGGTAATTAAGAGAATGATACACAATAATTATAGGAGATTATAGGTGAGAGAAATAAACTGATTGTCCTACAATTACGTTCTATCATGCCCCCACAAGTGCAAGGATCCAGAGTGGATACCAAGCTTGGAACGATGAGATTCAAACAACTTTCGAGCAAGAGGCTTCGTTAGAGAGTCGGCAAGTTGATCAGCAGTGTGTACATGTGAAACACGCAGCAATTTCTTTGCAACTTGGTCTCGAACAAAGTGAAAATCAATTGCTACATGCTTCATCCTATAGTGGAATACGGGATTAGAGCACAAATACGTTGCATTGAGGAGATGAGTGAGCCAATTAATTTCTGCAGTTGTAGAAGTAATAGCCCTATACTCGGCTTCAGTAGTAGACCGAGCAACAGTTGCTTGTTTCTTAGAGCTCCAACTTATTGGATTGGTGCCAAGAAGGACAACTTAAGCTGAGGTAGACGTTCTAATATCGACATCTCTTACCTAATCAGCATCTGCAAAAGCAATAAGAGAAGGTAGAGACCAACTACTTAGAAACAACCCAAAATGAGAAGAGCCTTTTAAGTATCGTAAAACTCGTTTGACAGCATTCCAGTGATTAGTAGATGGTCTGTACATGTATTGAGAGAGCTTATTGACTGCAAAGGACACATCCGGGCGAGTCAGCGATAGATACTGTAGAGATCCAAGGACTTATCGATATTCAGTAGCATCATGAGAGGGGTAACCATCATCAAGTTTCAAGGTTTCACTTGAAGACATTGGACTACTAACCGCTCGAGCTTCATGCATGTTTGTCTTTACAAGAAGATCACAAATATACTTGTGTTGAGACAAGAACAAGCCTCCAGTTGTTCGGGCAGCCTCCACCCCTAGAAAATAGCTAAGTTGGCCGAGATCCTTTAGTGAGAATCGACGAGCTAGAGATTGAACAAAGGCATTAATAGAGGTAGCATCACTACCGGTAACAATTATATCATCGATATAGACAAGCAAATAGATAGTATGGCGACCGGTTTGTAGAATAAAGAGAGATGCGTCACATTTAGAATTGACGAAACCTTGAGCCAACAGAAATGATTTAAGCTCATTGTACCAAGCACGAGGGGCTTAGCGAAGACCATAGATAGCCCTGTTTAACTTGAAGACATGAGAGGGTAACTTGGAGTCAACGAAGCCTTGCGGTTGCTGCATAAAAACAGTGTCAGTGAGAGTACCCTGCAAAAAGGCATTGTTAACATCCAATTGTTACAAAATCCAACCACAAGACACCGCTATACTGAGAACAAGGCGAATAGTGGCAGGTTTCACGACCGAGCTAAAGGTTTCATTAAAATCAATACCCGGGCGTTGATGAAATCCTTTGGCTACAAGACGAGCCTTGTAGCGGGTAATGGAACCATCAGAATTTTTTTTTATCCTAAATACCCATTTACATCCGACAATATTTTGTGTGGGAGAATACGGTACAAACAACCATGTATTATTGTGACAGAGAGCTAGGAATTCCTTAGACATGGCAGTACGCCATTGAGGAAATTTGTTAGCTTGTGAGAATGAGGTGGGTTCGATGGAGGGATTGATCGAGGTTGAAGTAGTGATGGTAAGGGTGAATAATTTTTTTGGTTTAAAGATTTGGTTTTGAGCCCTTGTAGTCATCCAAGTGGGTTGAGGTGAAGAAGAGAGTTGAGGAGAGTTTGATTGGGCAAGTACTGAAGAAGATGAAGTAGAGTTACTTACTTGTGAGGGAGATGAATTGGAATCATCCCGAGGGAGAGGTGGAGAAGGAACAATCTGAGATAGCTGATCATGAGAAGAAGAATCACCATGTGAGGAACTTGACTGTGTCACATCTTTGGAGAGAGGTGAAGAATTTTTAGTGAGATTAATTGGTAAGAGAGAGGGAGGAGTTGTTGCCATATCTGTGGATGTGGGTTCAGTTGACAGAGGTGGTGAATTTGGTAATTTGGTGGAGGAGTCATCATAAATACTTGCCAGATTTTTGCCTGCAAAATTAGAAAACAATCTTGCAAATAATTGGTTAGTGACACACAAGTCAGAAGATGATTTTTTTTTAAAAGGGAAGTGATTTTCAAAAAATACAACATGATGTGAAATAAATATTTTGGATGATTGAAAATCAAAGCATTGAAAAGCATGATGTTTGACTGAGTAACCAAGAAAAACACAAGGCCTGGAACATGGTTCCAATTTATGAGCTGTGTAGGGTCGTAGCCAAGGATAACATAGGCACCCAAATACTCTTAAAGAGGTGTAGCTGGGATGGTGGTAAAATAGTGTGTGATAGGGAGTGTTATTTCTTAGAGTGGGTGTGGGCATAGGATTTATGAGATATGTGGCGAATTGGAAGGCATAGGACCAAAATTTGATCGGAGCGGAAGTGGTATGTAAAAGAGTGAGACCAGTTTCAACTATATGTATGTGTTTGCGTTCAGTGGAACCAATATGTTCAGGTGTGTAAGGAGGTGAGGTGAGGTGTTGGATACCAAACCGTTTAAGAGTGTGAGAGAGGGCTTGATATTCACCACCACCATCACTGTACACTGTTTTAATTTTAGCATAAAAAAAAATTTCAATTAATTTCTTAAATTGTTCGAAGACAGTTGGCGCATCAGATTTGAATTTAAGCGGATAAAACCATGTATATTTAGTGAAATAATCAACAAAAATAATATAATAACGAAAACCATCAATTGAATTAACAGGTGTTGGACCCCAAACATCTGAGTAAACAACTTGAAATGGTTTATCACAGACTAGTGAAGAATTTTAAAAGAAAGTTTGTGACTTTTGTTACAAAGACAAGAGTCACAAGAATCAAGATTATTGAATTTATTTGAAACAGAAATATTCTGACTGGCAAATAAATTTTGTTGGATGGGTAGTGAAGGGTGACCAAGACGCTTGTGCCATAGTTGAGAAAACGAGGCAAGAGAAGTTTGAGGGTGAGGAGATGGCCACTCATACAGATTGTTCCTACTCTGGCCTCGGACCAAGGATGCCCCCGTGCTCAAATCCTCCGCAAGAAAAAAGTTAGGAAAGAATTCTATAGAAGTGTTATTTTGTCTACAAAATTGAGAGATTGAAATTAGATTTTTTTTTTTTATAGAAGGTGCACACAAAATATTATCTAAAGTAAACGAAGTAGATGGTGAATCAATAGTAGAGTAACCAATATGAGAGATTGAGATACCATTACCATTGCCAACTATTACATCCTCACTTCCAGTATAATTAGAGTCCATGGACATATTTTTGAAGATTAGATGTTATGTGATGTGTAGCTCCTGAGTCGAGTACCCAATTGATGTTTGATGATCTAGAGTTACCATCCATGTAATGAGCTTGTGGCCAGGAGGGTTTGCCTCGGGAACGACAGGTTTTTGCACCATGACCAGGCTTGTCACAAAGCTAGCACAAAATTCTAGGTTGCCCTGATGGTGTGGAGGATCGGCCCTTGTTGTGAAAGGGACGATATTGTTGTTGCTGTCCCGGATAAGTAGTGAAACAAGGATTGAATGGATGGCCAAAATACCCTGTTCCGTTATTGGTGTTTGGGTTGAGGGGCTGTCCGGAATGCCATGTTCCGTTGTGGATGTTGTTCTGGCCTCCCTTGTAACCTTTGCCGCTTTTGCCTCGATTGTATAAACCTTTATGAGTAATCTGAGCAGTAATTTTAGATTCATCATCTTTTGTTTCACCATGTTATTGAGATAGTTCCTCATCCAATAGTTTGTCATACAGGTCTTCAAAGGTGATGGGAGTATCTCTAACTCGAATAGCAGCCTTTAGTTCTTTGAATTCATCAGCAAGACCATTCAAGGTGTGAGCAATAATTTCAGCATCGCTTAGTGGATGACCAATCAATGCTAGGTCGTCCACTGTACTCTTGATTTTGGTCAAATAGGTGGCAACAGTTGTTCCTTCTTTTTTTGTCCTCATGAGTGTAGTGAGAAGAGAGAGCATACGAGTATTGGATCTATTTGTATAACTGGACTCTAGCTTGTTCCATGCTTCAGCCGAAGAAGAACATGTGTTGATTGTGGGGGAGATTGTACTGTGAACTGTGGCTTGAATGCCCAACAGAACCAGCCTATCCTACTGAAGCCATAATTGATAGTCGGGTTCGGTATTTGCCGGGCAAGCACGAGAACCATCAACAAAGCTAGAAGACCATAGCCAAAAAGAAGGTTAGTCAGCTGAGATTTCCAAGAAGAGTAGTTTCCTCCTCCTTTTGCAAGTTTGAAGGGGATTTGGGAGGAAGCATTCAATGAGATTAGATGACCACCAAAGACATTCATAATACCTTGAGTTGTTGGGTTCGAAGTTGGTGTAACCACAACAGGACTTCCAGTGGTGGCCGAAGAATTAATGTTCTGCTGGTTGAGAATAGGTGGAACTTGTGAGGAGGTTCCATCGGTTGCAGATGAACCAGTTTTTGAAGAGAGAGATGAGGCCATGTGTTTCACGCTGAAGGGAATGAATGAAAAAAAAAAGAAGAAGAAAAGATCGACTATTCAGAGATAGTGAAGCTCTGATACCACAAAGATTTAAAGAGAATTGTGTAAGAATTGTAATGTGTCAATATTATTACAATTGTCAACTCTTATACACAATTACAGAGAAGACTTCCTAGAATACAGTGATATGTTTCATAGACCGTAGCTATAAAGGAGGAAACAAATCACAGGTAATTAAGAGAATGATACACAATAATTATAGGAGATTACAGGTGAGAGAAATAAATTGATTGTCCTACAATTACGTTCTATCATATGTGAGTTTGATTTTCAGTTTCATTTCTCATTGATTATAGAGGTCAAAATTGGCTGCATTGCCTATCTTTGAGCTTTTTGTATAATTTGTATCTTCTCTAAGGATACAAATTCTTTTGCTTCTTATTCTTGTCCTCCCCTAAAAAAAGATAAAAAGAATTAAAAAAAAATACTGTTGAGAATTCAACAGAAATTTATCAAGAAGTCAAACTCTGGCTGTGGAATTAATGTGGCCAGAACACCAAGGAATTGTATAAACCCTTAAAATGTATAATATACAACAGCTGACAGGCTATAGAGTTGGCTCAGACAAAGTATTATAAGGTAACTAACTCTACTTGAAGGAATTGAAGAAGCTAACTGTGTCATTGAGCGCCTCGATGAAGTCATCGACATCATCTTTGGTGTTGTAGAAGTAGAGGCTAGCACCTGTATTTGCGCTCACTCTTAAGTAGCGATGGAGAGGTTGTGCGCAGTGGTGACCTGATCTGATGGCCACTCCATGCTGAGATTTAAGTACGTCAGTTGCAATTCAAGATAATCCTTTCTTGTTGAACTCTTATGCAAATTTAGTCAAATTCTTTGTAATTTTTGCAGTTCTAAAATATTCAACAGCACATATTATATCCCAAGGAGATTAATCAATAACAAGTGAGAAACAAACTATGATCCTTTTGTCCCATACCTGTTGGTCAAGAAAGGTTGCAATATCCGTGGGGTGAATACTCTCCACATTGAAAGAACAAAGAGCAGCACGGTAAACACTTTCCAAAGGTTTGGGGCCATATATGCGAATATTGGGAACACAATAGAGTTTTTCATATAAATAATTAGCCAGGTCCCTCTGGAAGACACAACCAAAACTAAATGTAGTGATGAATATAAACACAAAACTTGAGAGAAAAAGAATTCCTAGTTTTGTTTTCCCAACACATCAATTCCAGTCAAATGACAGTTTCGTTATATGAAAAGTCCATAAATTTCTTTTAAAATGGATGCTTCCACGATATTAATATATTCCAATCTTAGGTTTAACCAAAACCTGTGAATGTGATAACAACGAAAGACAAACTT
Source organism: Bretschneidera sinensis (assembly GCA_023935145.1). Lineage (NCBI taxonomy): Eukaryota > Viridiplantae > Streptophyta > Magnoliopsida > Brassicales > Akaniaceae > Bretschneidera > Bretschneidera sinensis. The sequence goes on from CM043698.1 coordinate 5,425,084, forward strand.
CTATACGTGAATGGCACACTTAACACTCTGAGCTTATGTTACATGGACTCGAGTATGAGAATCGGACAACGGTATGCATCTAGCTATCTGATCCATTGGAAGTTGAAATCTTAGAAGGACTCAGAAAAGTTATATTGTTTTGCCCTGGATGGTTTTTGTTATACGCCCTTGCTGTTGCATGTTATAAATCTCTTATCCAAGAACCCAAAAATAGAGAATGCACCAGCCCACTTCAAACAATAAAAGAGTTGCCAGTTGTTGACCACTACGAACAATTTAGAAAATGTACATGACGGACTTCTCTAGAGAGGATTCGATTAAATGAAGGGATAGGCCGGTTAAAGGGTCCGAGGTGAAATCCTTTAATAAGATTCTTCTTGTTGGGGCTTCTTCGGATGGATCATCCAATTTTTCGTGGAAAGCAATTTGGTGCTCTCGTGTCACTAAAAAAATGAGTTTTTTTTGTATGGAAAGCCGTTTGGTATAAGATTCTTACTATAAATAATTTACCAAAAAAAGGGAAAGTGATTGTTAACAGGTGTTACATTTGCAAAAGGTGCGCCGAGTCCATGTTTCATATTTTGATAGTGTTCATTGGCAAAAAGCTTGTGGGAGATGGTTTAAAGTGTTTTGGGTGTCTCTTGGGTATTTACCGGATCCGTGAAAGATGAAATATCGGTTTGGAGTGGGTTACGGGCTTCTAAGGATCTCAAGAAAGCTTATTCATTGATTCTTCTCTCTATTTTTTTGGATCGTGTGGAATGAGATGAATCGTAAAACTTTTGATAGCATTGAGAGGCATTTTGATGTAATTAGAGATAATTAGTTCAATGCTTTTAATATTTTGGTTTAAAGAGATTTTTTTTTTGTGAATGAGGTTGATCTTTATTATCAAAGAAAAATAAAACTGAAAGGTTAAATGATCTCCACGTGTCGTGCACATGGTAAGTTATATGAGGTACAAATTTTTTGTTATAAGTACATGAGGTACATACTTAAACGATATTCTCTCTCTCTCTCTCTCTCAGTTCTTCCTCAAGCCTCCACTTCTTCCTTTCTCAGTTCAGATCATGTTAAACTGCGCGCCCCTAACAACCCCCCCCCTAATTTTCTTTCTTTCTCCACACTTGAAATTTTACCTACTCTCTTCAAGACCCTCCCTCTCTGCATCTCTCTATCATTCAACACATAAAAGCCTTGCCACTGTCCTCTTTCTCAACTAAGCCGTGTACAAAGTTTTCTCACCATGTAATAACCTGATTTGGTACTACTGTAAAAAAAAAAAACATTTATTTGGTACCCATACAGTGTTGCGTTGTGTCAGACTAGTAATCTAGCCCAACCAGGCGAGTCTACATAACAGGGCACTCAACAGATCTATTATCTCAGCACAAAATAGTAAGGGACAATGACTTCAGGCTCTGAGGAGCAAAGAGTAACACTATTCATCACCCAACGCATTAGAACAGTCAACAACAGAGGACAAATAAAGAAATATTTAGCTTCATACACTGGGAGCATGCAAAAATCTCAAGCTTTCATCATGCATAACCAAATAATTCTGAATACCCAAGTCTTTACTACTCATTAATGTAGTCAGAAACAAATATACTTGAGGAATTGAATCACACAAATGAAGCACAGTTTTGTCAGTACAAAGACTCTTACTTTATCTGAAACAAGTGATAGGGTTCTTTGATCCATCATTTGAACCTTTGTTCAATATTACCATATGTATCACCATGTCTTTTTCATTATGATAACATACAATTGCACTCATGGTGATCACATTGTTTGTGTTATATGGCATCCTCATTCACCAATTCGAGAATATCTTATTGTAATTTTTTTTCATAATGCATGGAGTTACATATTCAGCAAAATCATGCATGTATAACACAAAACCTCAAATAGATTAGTACCATGAGATATGTTATTAACATTCTTTTAAATGCAAATTCCAACAATATAATAAAAAGCATCACAAATGCGATCCGCTTAGATTCAACGAAAATTTAAAATTGATTAGTAAAAGAAACAGAAACAAAATGAGATTTAAACTGTTATCTTTTTTATTACTATCTCTTCATTCGACTAGAGAAGTTCTTCTTGCAAATAAAGTAAAATTATACTTTGCAAAATAAAATAACCACATGTATCATATTGATACCACATATATTACTTTTCAAGTTTCACACTTGCATTCAATGTTGCTTTTTAGTTTTCACCATTTTCTCATAAAAACATAATACTAGTTATATGATTTATAGAAACTCTAATATGTATGCTGATAGGTCCCAATAAAATATTACAAATGGTAAGTGAATTGTTTTCTCTTCGGGTGAGAAAATACCGCACGGTTTGATAACAAATGATTTCTTAACCTTCATTGATAACTTTTGGCTACTTAAATAAGCAAAGCTATGTACAAGCAAACCGAAACAAAAGGGAAACTATAAACTAACAATGCACCCCAAGTAAAATAACTGCATGACGTGCAAACACACTTAAAACAAAGCATAACTGCATGAAATAAAAATGACGTAAAATTCGCAACTGAAGACCCACTTGCACTATTCACGTAACTGAAGACCCACTCGCACTGTTCACATAACTGAAGACCCACTTGCACTGTTCATGTTGTTTAGCATGCAACCACAACTGAAGACCCACTCACCCAGTCGCACTATTCACACTCACCCACTCGCACTGTTCACATAACTTAAGACCCACTTGCACTGTTCACGTTGTTTAATTGTTCATGTTGCATGCATGCTAAATGCAACCACAACTGACGACCCACTCACCCAACTGTTCACTTAACTGAAGACCCACTCGCACTGTTCACACTCACCCACTCGCACTGTTTACGTTGTATGCATGTTGCATGCAATGAGCTTTTTACATCCAACTTTCATCCCAAGTATTTGGGATTTGGCTTAAGGTGCCTTGCTGACCATCGTGGCCTATCAATACCCCCCTATTATGTATCCTTGTCCTCAAGGTCGACGCCTGGGAACATCTCCAGTAGTTGTTTGGTGGGTTTCCATGTGGCTTCTTCGGCCAGTAGATTTTTCTAATGCACCAAACTCTCCTTGATCATCTGGGCTCCTTGTTTTATCCAATAGTGATCTAAAATAGCTTGTGGTTCCACCACCACGACCCCATCGTCGGTGAAAGGTGGCAACTCCGTGCTATGCGCCACCCCATTCTCCCAGTTAGTGTTGTATCGTTTGAGTAGTGATACGTGAAATACTGGGTGAATGCGTGACCCTTCTAGTAATTGGAGCTTGTAGGCAACCGAGCCGATTTTCTCCAGAATTTTGTAGGGCCCATAGTAGTGGCTAGCCAATTTTTGGTGGACTCGTTTGAAGACTGTTTGTTGATGGTAAGGATGCAGCTTCAGAAGCACTAACCCGCCGACTTCAAATGACACATCTCTTCTCTTTTGATCTGCTAATTGTTTCATCCGATTAACCAAGCATGCAAGGTTGGTCTTAAGTTATCGGAGTAGTTCATCTCAGTTCAGTAGTTGCTGATCAACTTCATGCACTAGTGAGAGTCCTTCGTTGTATGATGGAATGGTCGGTGACAGTCTGCCATACAATACTTGAAAAGGGGTCATTCCCATGGAGATGTGGTAGGTGGTATTGTACCAATATTCAGCTCAAGGTAAGTATGAGCTCTGTTTTCGTGGCCACTGGTGGACAAAACATCTAAGATATTGTTCAACGCAGCGGTTCATGACTTCTGTTTGGCCATCGGTCTGCGGGTGATACGTGGAGCTGAGTTGCAGTTTAGTGCCCGACATCTTGAAGAACTCTTGCCAGAATTTGCTCACAAAAAGTTGGATCACGGTCACTAACGATCAATCTGGGCATTCCATGTAACTTAAGAACACCCTCCACAAACTTTTCTGCCACGCCTTTGGCTATAAAAGGATGGGTTAGAGTAAGAAAGTGGCTGATTTACTGAGCCTGTCAATGACTACCATGATGGTATCCTTGCCTTGCGAGGTGGGTAATCCCTCAATAAAGTCCAGTGTGATGTCGTCCCACACTTGGCATGGAATGGGTAGTGGTTGTAGGAGTCCTGCCAGTGCCAAAGTTTCTGACTTTGTCTTTTGGCACACCATGCAAACTTTGATATATTCTTGGACAGATCTAAGCATCACTGGCCAATAAAATTGTTGCCCCAATTTTTTGTATGTGCAGAGTATGCTCGAGTGTCCGCCCACATTGGTTTCATGCATCTCATGCAGCAGCTTGGCACGTAAGGCAGGATCGGTTGGTATGATAACATTTTCCTTGTAACGAAGTAGGCCATTACGCCACACATAGTGGCCGTTAGGTTGGTCTGTGGCTGCACGGCTCATGGACTGGATACACGGGTCTTCCTTTGCAGCTTGCTTAATTTCTTCCCATAAGTTAACCTGAGGAATAAAAAGATGGTGAAGAACGGGGCTACCTTACTTTCGTGAGAGAGGATCAACTGCAGAGTTTTCACGTCCCGGGTGGTAAGCGATCTCATAGTCATAGCCTAAGAGTTTGGCTACCCATTTTTGTTGCTCCGGCATGGTGATGCGTTGCTCTAAAAAATACTTTAGACTTCGTTGATCCGTTTGAATATAAATTTTTCGGCCTAGGAGATAAGGCTATCACAAGTGTATTGCTTCTACGATTGCTAGCATCTCTTTAGTGTAAGTGGACCAAGACTTTTTGGCCACCCCAAGGGCCCGACTCATGAACATCACTGGTTTGCCTTGTTGAGACAACACCGCTCGAATTCTTTCATCGGATGCATCGGTTTCGATAGTGAAAAAATCATTGAAGTTGGGCATTGCTAGTGTTGGTGTGGTTGTCATGGCCTTTTTGAGAGCAAGAAAGGCAGCTTCTGCTTCCTCGTGCCACCTGAATTGCCCTTTCTTAAGGAGATTGGTGAGGGCCCGAGCTAAAGTGCCATAATTTTGGACAAACTTCCTGTAGTATCTTGTCAACCCTAGAAACCCACGTAGCTCAGAAATGTTAGTAGGCCGTGGCCATGCCACCATAGCTGCAATTTTGCTATCGTCTACTTTTACTCTTTGACTAGTGACAATATGCCCTAAGTACTCCAACTCTTGTTTCCCAAAGACACATTTACTAGCCTTGACAAAGAACTATTGCTGCTTCAATATCGCCAGAGTCTATTTTACATGCATAAAATGTTTGTCCCAAGTAGAACAATAAACTAATATGTCATCGAAGAAAACTAGTGTGAATTTTCTAAGATGAGGGCGAAATATAGAGTTCATGATAGCTTGAAATGTAGAAGGAGCATTACACAGGCCAAATGGCATAACCAAATATTCATAATGTCCGTTATGAGTACGGAAAGCAGTTTTTGGAATATCCGGAGGATTTACTCGTACCTGATGATACCCAGCTCTCAGATCTAGCTTGGTGAAATACGAAGCACCATAGAGCTCGTCCAACATATCATCGACCGTGGGAATGGGAAATCGATCCTTAACGGTGGCAGTGTTGAGTGCATAATAATCCGTGCAGAAACGCCAGTTTCTATCCTTCTTCTTCACTAATAGTACCGGTGATGAAAAAGGGCTTGTGCTGGGTCGAATAAGTCCTAATTTTAACATATCTTAGACTTGCTTCTCAATTTCCTCTTTTTGATAGTATGCATATCGGTATGGTCGGGCATTAATTGGCTCGGTTCCCTCTTTGAGGGAGATGCAATGATCAACTTCTCGAATGGGCGGTAGACTTGAAAGCTCCTTAAATAATTCCGAGAACTCCTGCAATATTTCCTGCATAGCCGGCTGTATTTTGTCATGTGGCTCCTTAGCATTGACTTGTAGGCATATTGCAAAAATTGCATGGCCCTAGCGAGCCTCTTTTGAGAGCTCTTTGAGTGAGGCTGCTTGAATAGTTTCACCGTCAACCCCTTGCAACTGCCTGGTCTGATTCTCCCAAAGAAATTCCATGGTTAAATTGCTTCTAGTTGCAAACCATGGACCCTAACATCTCGAGCCATTGGATTCCCAGGACTAGATCCAGCCTTGTAAGCGGAAGAGAATAGAGAGTTAAAGAGAAATGAGTGCCTTGCAGGTCTACTCGTACCTCTTCAAACCGCCCTTGACACTTCAGTTTCTCGCCATTGGCTATTCACATGGTGAAAGTCTGGGTTGGCACCACTGGTAACTGCAACCCGTTGGCCAACCGCTCACTAATGAAATTGTAAGTTGACCCACTGTCTATCAGTACTATGATGTCATGGGTACCGATCCTGGCAGCTATCCGCATGGTCTTGGGTGCGGTCCATCCCGTTAATGCATGCAACGTGATTTCTAGTCTAGTAGGCTCATCATAAGTCTCCTTGGTTGGTTGTTCTTCAGTGTCATTGTCACATAGAAGAGTGTCGCTGCCATCGTAACCCTTCATCATGAGTATCTATGGCCCTTGACATTTGTGTCCTGTCGTAAAACGATCATTACAATTAAAGCATAAGTTCTGGGCTCACCTCCGCTGCAGTTCGTCCCAAGTGAGTCGTCGAACAGGAATGGCAGGGGTTGGTGGTGCTACTCAATTGGCCAGGAGAAGAGCTAAGGGAGCTTGTATTGGTGGTGCAGGTCTGACAAACCTCCTCTGTCTTGTAAGTTGATCATCTTTCATTCGGGCTAAGCCGATGGCTTCCTTTAAGGTTTGAGGCTTAAACATCCGGATACCATCCGAGATGTCCATTTAAGCCACCCATATATGTTCCCACAAGAGCTCTCTGCGTCCAGCCTCGTACCCGATTGCCTAAGCGCTCGAATTCCCGCTGGTAATCCCGCAAAGAACCATCCTGCCTTATCCTCGAAAGAGCTTCATCAAAATCTTCGCACTCTGAAGGCCCAAAGCGAGCCCAGAGTTCGTCTTCAAAACTTACCCATGAGAGAACGCGTCTTTCCTCTTGGAACGTCCTACGGATCCACTACCACCATTGGTTGGCCTCTCCTTCCAAGTGGTAGGAGGCCAAAGAAACCTTTTGGGCTTCAGAAGTATTCTGGAACTCAAAAAATTGGTTCACTCGATTGAACCACTTTGTTGGATCATCTCCTGAAAATTGAGGAAATTCAAGCTTTGCTGTTTTGGAGGATACAACATGCCATCCGCCGTCATGGCCTTCACGACATTGGTTACCGTGGTTTGGAGGCTCCTGGTTTGCGAGCAACACATCAAAGAGGTGAGTGAGGGTCTCCTCCAAAAGACGAAGCCTATCGGCCATGCCGAGCTCCATCTTCTATAACCCATCCTTTACTCCACCAAGCCTGCCTCCAGCTGCTCAATTCGTTCCTTATTGGTTCCCATTGGCTCTGATACCAATGATAGGTCCTAATAAAATATTACAAATGGTAAGTGAATTGTTTTCTCTTCGGGTGAGAGAGTACCGCACGGTTTGATAACAAATAATTTCTTAACCTTCATTGATAACTTTTGGCTACTTAAATAAGCAAAGCTATGTACAAGCAAACCGAAACAAAAGGGAAACTAGAAACTAACAATGTACCCCACGTAAAATAACTGCATGACGTGCAAACACACTTAAAACAAAGCATAACTACATGAAATAAAAATGATGTAAAATACGCAACTGAAGACCCACTTGCACTATTCACGTAACTGAAGACCCACTCGTACTGTTCACATAACTGAAGACCCACTTGCACTGTTCACACTCACTCACTCGCACTGTTCACATTCATGCACCCACTCGCACTGTTCACACTCACTCACTCGCACTGTTCACATAACTGAAGACCCACTTGCACTATTCATGTTGTTTAACTATTCACATTGCATGCATGCTACATGCAACCACAACTGAAGACCCACTCACCCACTCGCACTATTCACACTCACCCACCCGCATTGTTCACGTTGCATGCATGTTGCATGCAATGAGCTTTTTACGTCTAACTTTCATCCCAAGTATTTCGGATTTGGCTTAAGGTGCCTTGCTGACCGTCGTGGCCTATCATGTGCACATAAATTAAAGTTTAATAACTTTAAAACCATAAACCATCTTCACATTGTTGATTGTGTAAATAAGTGCGCAAAAAAAAAATTAAGCGTACCTTTTGGTTTCGTAGGAAATTAATCAAACATTGATTTCATATATTTGATGTCAGTTAATAGATCGTATAAGCGATCTCCTCTCTTTTCTTATTTTCTTTCTGTAGTTGTTCAATCACAATTACTTAAGGCTGCTCTCCTTCCTTAGGTATTGGTTCATCATGAATGAGTTGCAAATTAGAATCCATAAATTTTCAACGTAGTAAGCAATAACATAATCTTGTCTTTTCACTGGCTAAAATTATTTCTGTCGAATCTGTCTAGCTTGACGAAGTCTTGTTTCATCATCTTGAATGATTCTGTCTCCATTTTGTTGGACAAAAATAAAGCCTTAAAATTGTTGTAATTTTTTTTTTTAAACGAGAATAGAATATGAAAATCAAGACTTAGGCGGTGAATTAATCACTGTCTTTAAGGCTTTATTCGTCCTCACTTGTATAAACAAATTTGCTATAGGTTACAGACGAATAGTCTTCTAGGATACAACCAAGTCTCAAACTTGAAGTCTGCGAACAACAAAATATGAAGAACTTCCGATTTAATTCTTCTTTGAAATACTGAAATATTATGGCAGAATTTTGTGAGAAAAAGTGAGAATAAAGAATTAAAAATGAATTGTATTTTAAAGTGAGGATTTAAGGGAATTTATAGGTGTCGAAACATTTCTTCAAATGGTTCTGGAAAGTCATGTTTTCCAGTTGGAAAGACATGATTTTTTCAGATTTAATTAGACCTTTACGATCATGTTTGTTAGTTTTTAACGAACTAGATCTTGTCTGTTTAAAAAAATATTTAAAAAATCTTATACTTTTTTATTTAAATTATAAACTTTAGATTTAAATCACGCATTTAGATTTAAACTAATGTCTTTTGGGTTTTCAAACAATTATTCAATATCATTTTAAATGATTTTTTTTAATAAATTCTCTTTCTCGTAGCGCATCTTTTTTTCAATGGGTCTGATGTATTTCTCAGGGAGGCTTTCAAGGCCTCTATCCACTAAACCTGTTATTCCATATAACAATTGGGTAAGACGCCAATCCAGTACCTATTGTGCGTGATACCCCATCTCAGCAAGCAGTAGCCAGGAAGCTATCTGCAACTAGAGTGATCCGTTGGCCCGCTTGGACCAACTTGGCTCAACCTGAATTTTTTTTTCATATATTGCTCTATTTAATCGCAAGTTACAATTTTCAATGTAATCAACAATCAAGATTTTTCTCAATTTCTAAAAGAATTATATTTCTTCCCTTAAAACACACACAAAAAAAGAACATGTTTACAGACTGCACCCTCTATATTTTCCTTTTGGTAGTATGATCATCCACCACACAGCTTTGCAAATCTTGATAGGAAGAACTCCATTTGCCTGGAATAACTTAAGTCACATTTTCTGATAAGAGCAAGAGAGAAAATTCCAAGTTTAAGTGGATCAAAGCAACCTACAGATTGAAGTGGTTGCTATTTCACTCCTGCTGAGCCAATCTAGAACTACAAGATCAAAACCTATGCACAGTTTATGGTTTGTGGGTTATGGAGAAAAATTCAACCAAACCTTAGAAGCTATGCAAAATTAAAAGCACATGAAATATCTGAGGCAACACAATAACTGACCAGCTATGACTAATAAACATCCACCATAGCTACAACAAGACGAGCCAACAAGCTATAGCAATAAACAGTAGTTATTACATTTTTTTTTTATAAATAGTTATTACAGATACTCACTTATGTTTTTTTATTATTATTATTATGAATTTATGCTTAATATAGCAAGAGTTAAATTACGGTTCTAATTATTGAAAGTGTGGACACTGATATTCATGACGGTAAAGATTGTTGATACGAAATATCTTCAAATCTTAACCATTGATTTGCCATGAGTACTGTGTCTTCATAGGCACCATAATACTATCCACATACCCCATAAGAGACTGTCTATAATACTTCAAACTTATTGTACCTTGGCATAGTCAAGAGTTTTCTTCCCATCAAGGCACTTACTGAAGAAATGCTGAAAGTAATCTTAGTAGACAATTTCCTTGTAAATCAGTTTCTCTCCATTCTCTACCGCTTCTAAAAAGGGTCCAATAACAGCATCAGAATTTGGTTTCACAAAGATAGAGACTGAAACCCTATTCTTGCTTTTGTTGGCAACCACACGATGCTCAATACTTTTATATTTGCCATTGCTCATTATTTGTAGAGCATCTCCAACATTGATCACAATGACACCTTTTATTGGGGGGACATGAAACCAGCTATCGCCCTCGATTCCTCGAGCATAAAGACCACCTATTTCATCTTGAAGGAGCACAGTTATTGTTGTTATATCAGAATGAGGACCTGCTGCTGCTGTGATATCTGGATTTGGACATTTGGGATAATAATTCAAGTTCATTCCAAGTGAACCCATTAAAACAAACTCTTTTGCCTTATCCATCTTCTTCACATTTAGCTTCTTCAATAGCACCTCCAATAGTCTTTTAATGAGGAATTCAGCCCTTTTCTTGTATTCTAGCACTGGGTCTCTATAAGAAATAAAGCATGATTAGTCTAACTATTAAAGTGCAAATAAAGATTACGCTAAGAATTAAACTAAGCAGCACTTTAAAGAGCTTTAAGCAATATTTTAAGCACTCATTTACCGAATATTAGCACGATTAGTAGAGAAAAAAAATAAAAAAATAGAAAGAAGGAAGAGTGAGTAAAAAGCATTATACTATCATTTGGTAGTAAAAAAAATATATAAACATGTGGTGACTCATTAAATATATATATTTTTTGTGAAAGAATACATTTGGGATAAAAAAAGTTATATAGTAAAACAATATATTTGGTAAAAAAATACCATTAAATATATTGACTTTACTACCAAATATAAGTTTTTTTAACACCAAATATAGTATTTTAGCAAAAAGATATAATAGTGATGTGTGACGCTTCACTTTTAAGTGAGTCACCCTATTGTGCACGGTATAAATCACAATCACCTCAAGTTTGGAGAATTAAGGGGTGATACTAAAATAAACTAATTTTTTTTGTCTTTTTTTTGTCTTTTTTCATCTTGAATTTGAATTATCTTCGTTTGAAAATTAAAATGAAGTTAAGTTTATAGTGAGATTGAATGTCACATCATCGAATGAAAATGATCCAAATCCAAGCTCGTCATTATGATATTTGTCTACCAAGATTAATATTTTATTTTCTTCTCAAAATTTTTTCCCCTACCTTTTACTTTTCATATTTTTCTTCTCTATCAATCACATCCCAAATAAAAAAATATTAAATCAATAAAAAATCACCGATTAAAGTACATATTTATATTTTTAAGGATGAAAATAAGCAAAACCATACCACTGATACATATTCCAAGAGAAATTAATATAATTATGAGTAAGTTTTTATGGGTATGCAGAATTCATAAGGAAATTTTCCTAGTCCTAGTATTAGCTTCTCTTTTCATTTTTCATTTTGTGTGTGTATGACTTACGAGGGAAAGGAAAAGAAAAATCATATATATATATATATATATATGAAAAATATACTTTGTCACGTGAAGCTCAATAGATAATAAAAGAGATTATTGACCACACAATTTAACTGTTTTGTCAAACCAATTAAAAATCATGTGGGAGACACGTGAAAAAAACTTACATGAACTTATTATTAATTACAAATAAAAAATAACAACGGTGACAAGTAATGATTTTTCTCACCCATAAGGATGATGCTAATTGTGCCCTTTGCTTATAGGTTTTGTATTGAAAAATTATACTAAGCAGCACTTTCAGCACTCAATCATCAATTAAAGCACTTGTTTATAAATTTAAGTTGAAATTTAAGCAAAGCTAATTAAAAACTAATCTATCCAATTCCTTACTTGCAAACTGGAGGCCATAGTGCAGAAGCCTCATCAGTATCCCCTGGGACGTACTGGAAGCTCAGATAATCTTTCCACTCGAGTACAGACTCCTTGTGAGGACTAAAGCTTGTTCCCATGAACACAGTGTCAGTGGGTGAATTCCCTTTCAGGTACTTCCTTCTCTCTTCACTGGGTAACCCGAAAAACCCATGGGCTGCATCCTTTACTTTTTCAAGAAGCTCTAATGGTATCCCATGGTTGATGATCTGAAAGAAACCCCACTTGCTTGCTGCTTCACAGATTGATTCTGCAACTTTTGGATCATTCAAATTTGACACATCGATGATCGGAATGGAGACTTGGGATTCTGCTTTGCTCCTATCGAATCTAAGTTCAAGAGGTAGAATGTAATTTTCAGGTGGGTTTTCAAGGCCTTTATCAACTAAACCTTTAATTCCATTACCTTTGCTTACAACAAAGTCACGGATGGTATCCATGGAGTTTGGTATTGTTGAGGCCACTGCTTGAACTGTTAGTGAAAGACACAGAACCAAGTAGGCTATTTATTTATTTTATCATGTATTTGACGACAAAAAGATAAAATATCGATTTAAGGTATAGTATTTGTCTTTTATGCTCTAAGTTAAAAGATTAGAGGCCGAAGAAGAAAGAGACATGGAAAGAATACTCATTCAACTCTTTGCTCTGCATGTCACTCAGTAAAAAGAAATTCAAAAGAAAGATGTAAGAAGATGCATAAATGATAATAACACAAGTGTTTACCTTGTTCGGTTTATGAGATTTACTTAATGGGATTAATAGAAAATATTTCACTATAATGAAAAAATAATATAATAATTTGTATTTTTAAACAACTCTTTTATCTCTATATTGTTCTTTCTATTTTCTCTTTTAGATATATGAATTGCTTTTGTATTTTTAAATTATGTTGATCTCACAGATCTTATTTTTTGATCTGTTTTGAAATAGAAAAAATTGTGAAAATATTTATAAAAAATACATCATGTTTCTTTTATTTAAGGCTTCAGGACCATCTACTGTGGCTTGATTTTAATACATGAACTGTCTGGGCTATTTAGTGCCTTGGGCTTTGAATTTGATTTCTTATAGTGCAATTAAAATTCACATTAATCAAAATTTAATCCTCGTAGTTGGAGATAATTATATATTTGTTCCACTCATGAAGTGAAGAAAAAAATTATCAATTTGCACACTAATTTCTTATGAATCATTATTCCACTTAGGATGATTGAGTTAGTACTCAAGTTTTGCTTAACATTCATCTGACTAAAGTTCCATTATCCAATATTGGATCTCTATCATTTCTTGCACTTTGTCGCAAATTAGGTAGACACCTCTTTGCGTCATAGCGTAAGGCTTAGAATAATCTCACCCTTTCGGATGTATGATGACTGATTTAAGTGGGGATCCAAGCATAGTCTAAAGTGATGCAAAGATTAAAAAAATTAGATCTTTTATCTTATTTTGTGTTAAGGTCAGAAGTACTTCACATGATAGGAGATCACATAAACACAAGTTTGATATACATGGATGGACATCAATATAATTCAAAAGTTTAAACTCATGAGTTTTGGACCCAAACAATATATATAACCCACTATTAACTATTGTCTTTTATTTCTTTCATACGTGGGATAATTTATATGCAGATATTCAAACAAATCTATTCCTCGTGTGAGTTAGAGTTATATATCAGACTCTCTCTTGAATAGAACTATTGGTCACTCTATCAACATGAGAAGTTAAACTAAACTAAACCATGAGAAAGGCAAACTATGAAAGTTTTCACAGTCAGACAACCGTGGGTAACACGAGTTTGATAAACATGAACGGATACTAATATTACTCAAAAATTTAAACTCATGAGTTTTAGATCCAAACCATGTATATAATCCATTATTATTTTATTTTTTTTCAGATGTGAGATAACTCATACGTGAATATCCTAACATTTTGGATTAATAGTTATCTCGTGTTAAGGATTGAAGAGATTTTGTGTGTAAGTTTGTATATCTGAATGACCAACGATTTGATTCAAATACTTAAATTTACGAGTTTTTGATATAAATCATGAATGTATATAAGCTATTTCTGCTTTTATTTTATTTATGATGTAGAATTATTCTTCAGTTTCTCCACTTATTCTCACAAACGAATATTTTCAATATCTTGATTAGTTACTATCTTATTTGAATGACTTAAGTAGGGAAGATATTATTAAACTGAAAGAAATCGTGATAGAAACCGATAAAGAAAATGTTAAGACGTGGCGCAAATCCTCGTACAAATTTAAAAAGTTAATTTCAGTTATAAACATTACCCAATTTCTAAAGAAAATTATATAATAGAAGTATTATTAAAACCTTATTTTCAAGTACATATGCTCAATAAATCAAATAGTTGGCATCTACCCCTTCTAATTGCCGTACGAAAATATTAGCGTCTTTTGTGGGAATGTAGATTGAGTTAATTACTTTCTCAATAATGAACAAGTCCAGTGGTTGTACCATAGCTCTCCGTGGTACAATAATTAGAATAGTTTGTTTAGTTAACATTTTGCCTCATTTAGAAAATATGACTCTTTTTAAGCATGAAATTGATGCAGAATAAATAAATTGACATTATTCTGCATCAATTTCATGCTTAAAGTCCACTCCTGGTTCGATTTAGGTCCATCAGAAATACCATGGGCTAAAGTTCTTTCCTCAGATGATTCTTTTTGGGCCAGCTTCGTGGATTTCAGTCATGGACTTTGGTTAGATGACCCAGGCCCCTTTTTTATTATGTAAATTCAGGCTAGGCCCAGATTTTGTAAAATTATAAAAGGGAAAAACTGTTAATAGATCGAATTGATAAACATATGTGATCTTCTGTTAAGTTATGTTGCTATTGAAAGTGTGAATAAATGCTGAAATTAATATGAGAAGACAATTTTCTTGTAAATCAATTTCTCTCCACTCTCTAGGGTTTCTGTCAATGTCCAATAACATCATGTCTTGGATTCACAAAGATAGGGACTGAAACCGTACACTTTTTTTTGTTGGCAACTACACGATGCTCAATACTTTTGTATTTATCATTGCTCATTATCTATACAGCATCTCCAACATTGATCATGAGGGCATCTTTAATTGGGGGGTTAAAAATCCAATTATCGCCATCGATTCCTTGAACATAAATAAAACCCACCTATTTCATCTTGAAGAAGGATAGTGATTGTTGAGATATCAGAATGAGAACCTTCTTCTGCTTTGAATTCTGGATTTGGGCAAACGGGATAATAATTAAAGTGAACCCATTAAAGCATACTTTTTTTCTTTATCAATCTCCTTCACATTCAATATCTTCAGTAACACCTCAGCAGCCTCTTAATGAGGAATTTAGTCCTCTTCATGTATTCTACCACTTGATCCCTATAAGAAATAGCCCATTATTAGCCTAAAACTAGCAATAATCCTGTACCTCAATTAGAGATTCTAGCTTCTTGCAATGGTCTAATTTTTGTAAAGCAACACTTTCAGCACTCAATCATTGATTAAAGCACTTATAATTTTAAGTTGAAATTTAAGCAAAGGTAATTAAAAGCTAATCTACCCAATTCCTTACTTGCAAACTGGAGGCCATACTGCAAAAGCCTCATCAATATCCCCTGGGACATACTGTAAGCTCAGATAATCTTTCCACTCGAGCACAGCCTCCTTGTGGGACTAAAGCTTGTTGCTAAGAACACACTCAGTGGGTGAATTTCCTTTCAGGTACTTCCCTCTCTCTTCATTGGGTAACCCGAAAAACGATGAGCTGAATCCTTCAAGTTATCAAGAACCTGTAAGGGTATCCCATGGTTGATGATCTGAAAGAAACCCCACTTGCTTGCAGCTTCACAGATTGATTCTGCAATTTTTGGATCATTCAAATTTGAGACATCAATGATGGGAATGGAGACTTGGGATAATGCTTTGTTCCCATCAAATCTTTCTTCAAGAGGTTGGATGTATTTTTCAGGGAGATTTTCAAAGCCTTCCTCTAAACCTTTAATTCCATCGCCTTTGTTTACAACAAAGTCACAGAAATCCATGGGGTTGAGATAACAGTAAACGAGGTGAAAGGGATTCACTGAAACTAATAATGTTTTATGGACCAATGTTTGAGCTTAGTACAGTATTCAGGCTTAGGTGAGTTTGATTTTCAGTTTCATTTCTCATTGATTATAGAGGTCAAAATTGACGGCATTGCCTATCTTTGAGCTTTTTGTATAATTTGTATCTTCTCTAAGGATACAAATTCTTTTGTTTCTTATTCTTATCCTCCCCTAAAAAAAGATAAAGAATTTAAAAAAAATACTGTTGAGAATTCAACAGAAATTTATCAACAAGTCAAACTCTGGCTGTGGAATTAATGTGGCCAGAACACCTAGGAATTGTATAAACCCTTGATATGTATAATATACAACAGCTGACAGGCTATAGAGTTGGCTCAGACAAGTATTATAAGGTAACTAACTCTACTTGAAGGAATTGAAGAAGCTAACAGTGTCATTGAGCGCCTCAATGAAGTCGTCGACATCATCTTTGGTGTTGTAGAAGTAGAGGCTAGCACGTGCACTTGCGCTCACTCCTAAGTAGCGATGGAGAGGTTGTGCGCAGTGGTGACCTGATCTGATAGCCACCCCATGCTGAGATTTAAGTACGTCAGTTGCAATTAAAGATAATCCTTTCTTGTTGAACTCTTATGCAAATTTAGTCAAATTCTTTGTAATTTTTGCAGTTCTAAAATATTCAACAGCACATATTATATCCCAAGGAGATTAATCAATAACAAGTGAGAAACAAACTATGATCCTTTTGTCCCATACCTGTTGGTCAAGAAAGGTTGCAATATCCGTGGGGTGAATACTCTCCACATTGAAAGAACAAAGAGCAGCACGGTGAACACTTTCCAAAGGTTTGGGACCATATATGCGAATATTGGGAACAGAATAGAGTTTTTCATATAAATAATTAGCCAGCTCCCTCTGTAAGACACAACCAAAACTAAATGTAGTGATGAATATAAACACATAAAACTTGACAGGAAAAGAATTCCTAGTTTTGTTTTCCCAACGCATCAATTCCAGTCAAATGACAGTTTCGTTATATGAAAGTCCATAAATTTTTTTAAAATGGATGCTTCCATGATATTAATATATTCCAATCTTAGGTTTAACCAAAACCAGTGAATGTGATAACAACGAGAGACAAACTTCTATACGTGAATGGCACACTTAACACTCTCAGCTTATATTACATGGACTCAAGTATGAGAATCAGACAACGGTATGCATCTAGCTATCTGATCAATTGGAAGTTGAGATCTTACAAGGACTCAGAAAAGTTATATTGTTTTGCCCCGGATGGTTTTTGTTATACCCCCTTGCTGTTGCATGTTATAAATCTCTTATCCAAGAACCCAAAAATAGAGAATGCAAACCAGACCACTTCAAACAATAAAAGAGTTGCCAGTTGTTGCCCACTAGGAACAATTTAGAGAATGTACATGATGAACTTGTCTAGAGAGGATTCGATTAAATGAAGGGATAGCCCGGTTAAAGGGTTCGAGGTGAAATCTTTTAATACAATTCTTCTTGTTGGGGCTTCTTCGGATGGATCATCCAATTTTCCGTTGAAGGCAATTTGGTGCCCTCGTGTCACTAAAAAAGTGCGTTTTTTTGTATGGGAAGCCGTTTGGTATAAGATTCTTACTATAGACAATTTACCAAAAAAAGGGAAAGTGATTGTTAACAGGTGTTATATTTGCAAAAGGTGCGCCGAGTCCATGTTTCATCTTTTGATAGTGTTCATTAGCAAAAAACTTGTGGGAGATGGCTTATAGTGTTTTGGGTGTCTCTTGGGTATTTGCCGGATCCGTGAAAAATGAAATGTGGGCTTGGAGTAGGTTACGGGCTTCTAAGGATCTCAAGAAAGCTTATTCATTGATTCCTCTCTCTATTTTTTTTGGATCATGTGGAATGAGAGGAATTATAGAGCTTTTGATAGCATTGAAAGGCATTTTGATGTAATTAGAGATAGTTGGTTCAATGCTCTTAATATTTTGGTTTAAAGGGATTTTTTTATGTGAATGAGGTTGATCTTTTAGATTTTGTAGTTTCTTTTCTATAGATAGATGTTGTAAATGGGTTGCACCCTCCTGGTGCGTTTTTTATCAACATATCTTTATTATCAAAGAAAAAAAAATTGAAAGGTTAAATGATCTCCACGTGTCCTGCACATGGTAAGTTAGGTACAAACTTTTTTTTATAAGTACATGAGGTACATACTTAAACGATATTCTCTCTCTCTCTCTGAGTTCTTCCTCAGGCCTCCCCCCCCCCCCAAAATTTCTTTCTTTCTCCACACTTGAAATTTTACCTACTCTCTTCAAGACCCTCCCTCTCTGCATCTCTCTATCATTCAACACATAAAAGCCTTGCCACTGTCCTCTTTCTCAACTAAGCCGTGTACAAAGTTTTCTCACCATGTAATAACCTGATTTGGTACTACTATAAAAAAAAACCCTTATTTGGTGCCCATACAGTGTTGCGTTGTGTCAGACCAGTAATCTAGCCCAATCAGGCGAGTCTACATAACAGGGCACTCAGCAGGTCAATTATCTCAGCACAAAATAGTAAGGGACAATGACTTCAGGCTCTTAGGAGCAAAGAGTAACACTATTCATCACCCAACCCATTGGAACAGTCAACAACATATACTGGGAGCATGCAAAAATCTCAAGCTTTCATCATGCATAACCAATTCTGGACTCTGCATTTTGTCTTTCCAGGGTTTTACCTAACATCAATCCAATACATGGATTTGGATTTTAGCTTAAGCTGATCCTCAAAATGAGAAATAAGAATCACAGCACATTTTCTTTACATATCATGCAAATGCATCAAGGAAACTCCCATCCATAGTCAATCAGATGGTACCGGATATTCAGGCCTCCAAAATGTGTACAAGGTAAATGAGTGCCTTCTATTTATGATAAAAGATATTAAGATGCATATGGCAAAAAAATGCAACTCACCTCATAGTCATGAATCTTTTGCATGCCAATCCCTGTTAAGTAATCAACTGCTGCTCCTAGTGCAATCGCTTCCCCAATTGCAGGTGTTCCAGCCTCAAATCTAATCCCATTGGAGAGAAGTCATACAACAGGACATTCTAGAAACTAGCACTTAACATTGCATTGTTGAATACAATATTAAATGCCAGAAGAAACGAGAGCATTTACGAACCAATTATAAGTAAGGTACTAATCTTTACGCCATTCAAGCTAAGACAACGACAATTGCACATGCAGAAGTCAATGGACATTCATGTAAAAAGTAAAAACCATAGCTGAAATGAGGATGATATGATCGATAAATAATATATATTTTTTATAAGTAATATGATCTATGAATAATTGAACATTAGAGGATAGATTCCTTTAAAAATAATAATAATTCTGAAGGAGTTGAAATTAGCACTTTAAGAGGCAACAAAATGAGAGAAAGTTGCCTAAAGATGCCTTTGTTGTGTATAATCAAGAGAATGACTGCACCAATTCAAAGTGATCTAATACAAGCTTAAGGGGCGACAAGGAGAAGGAAAGTGAAAAAGGACATACTTATAGTTGTAAGAAATGAGGACAATGGCTTATAAGCAATCACGCATATAAGCAAAGCTTTTTCAAACTAAAGTTCTAGCTTTGAAAGTGAACAGTTGGGGCATTGCAATAATATGTGATATATGTATATAATCCAGGCAGAGCCTAAGACAAAAAACAACAGCAGGCCAGAAAGGAAATCGAAAATTATCACTTTTAATTGACAGATAGAAATCCACCGAATTGTCAAACTCTCATAGATTTATAGCCTTCATAATCACATGTATGGAATTTTTTCATTCTTAATATTATGACTTCTGTCTTCAATAATGAAAAACTAGAAAGAGTAATCTTTTTAGTGACAACTGACAACTGAGAAATTAATAAAAGAGAAATATCAATAAAATTATAAAAGCGTGACTACTACGTCCAACTCCTTAAGATTATGAGAAAATGTTTACGTTCTATGTACTTCAACAACTACATAAGTAGAGAGAGATCTTCACCCAGGCACCTGCAACTTATGATCCCAAAAAAGAAGAGGTATCTTCATACCATATTTGTCTGAAATATTTAAAAGTAATACTAATCATCTCCACATCTTCTGATGATTTTAAAAATGAAATAAGGAAAATCAAAGAAGGAAAAGGACAAGAAACACTGCACTCCTGTTTTCTTTTCTTTTTTCCAGTACAATATAAAAAATGCACATAATGTGTCGAAAGGATTAAATAAATTGCTAGTGTGCCTCTTTTACTTGCATCTATTATGAGATGATATTAATAAATATGCATATTCACCAACCTGGAAGGAGGCTCTGCATAAGTAGAATGATCAAGAAATACATCAGAAATCATTTCTCCGCCACCTAAAAGAAGGGAGAGAACCAACATTAGGACCATCTTCAAATACAACTGCTGCCATAAATATAGATATAACGAACTCATGCAAACAAGAATTGAAGTTCATAACAAACGAGCTTATCTAAATTGCTAAAAGTAATAGCTTACCTAAAAATGGAGGCATGGCAAACAAAAGATCACTCTTCCCATACAAGAATCCAATGCCTGTAGGCCCACACATCTGAAGCATGTTTATTCCTTAACTTCGTATACTTGCCATAAGGCTTAAATTTCAGTGTATAAGGCAATAACCTAACCTTGTGAGAAGAAGCAACAAGAAAATCAGCATCAAGGCTCTGGACATCAACCACCATGTGTGGAACACTTTGACAAGCATCTACAAGCACTTTTGCCCCAACATCATGCGCCCAAACAACAATCTTCTCTATGGGAAGAACAGAAGCTAAAAGAAAAAAAATACTCGGCATATTATTAGCTATTTTGAACCATGGGTGTGTATAGAACTGCGTTTCTAACATAAAATTCTATCAAATAAACAGCCCGTTTACAATGAGGTCATCTATGCAACACAATTCCGTATTTGGCCCATAATAGTCATGTAAGTCTGATAAGATCTATGGTAAAAAATAGCTATTGACAAGGAAAATTCAAAAGACGTAATTAATCCACTAGAAACTTTCTGACTAAAATCAATAACAATATTTGGGGCTGCCTTTGGGTGCAAAATTCAAAGAGAAGTTTGAAAAAAGGTTAGCTGGGTGGAAGAGGAACTATTTATCAAGGAAGAGATTGACTCTTATAAAAATCACTCTTGCTAGCCTTCCCATTTACTTTATATCACTATTTCCTATCCCGAAGTCAATTACTAGGAAAATGGAGAGCATCCAACGCAACTTTCTTTGGGGGCATATGGGGATGAATATAAATACCATTTAGTTAAATGGGGTGTTGCCAAGCAACCTTTGGTGTACGGGGGTGTGAGCTTAAATCTATCATTTTGTTTAATAAAGCCTTGCTTGAGAAGTGGTTTTGGAGACTTATGTGGGAACGAGATCAATTGTGACGAGAGAAAATTTGTGCGAAGTATGGAGTTGAGTTAAATGGATGGGTTTCTAAAGAGATTAGGGGGCTATGGAATGGAAGTTTGGAAATGGATCAGGAAAAGATAGGATTCTTTCATTCCTTGCGTGGCGTTTGAGGTCGGAGATGGTCATTCTATTCGTTTTTGGCACGATGCTTGGTGTGGGGATGTTACTTTGACAGACCGTTTTCTGGAGGTTTTAGAGATAGTGTAGGAGAAAGATGCTTTGATTAGCTCATGTGTTACTTCCATCAATGGGGTCATCACTTGGGACATTCCTTTCATTCGGAATGTTCATGATTGGGAACTCGAAAGATTAGGAAGTTTCTTTGAATTCATTTACCAAGTGACGCTTGATGTACATCATGAGGATAGACCTAGATGGGTTTTGAATAAGGGGAGGGAATTTGATGTGGAAAGCAATTTGTGGAAGTTGAGCGCACCCAAGAAAGTTTGTTTCTTTGCTTGGGAGGCTTCTTTGGAAAGGATTTTGACTATTGATAATTCACAAAAGAGAGGTCACGTGATTGTTAACCGGTGCTATCTTTGTAAGGAAGAGGCCAAGAATGTCAACCACCTTATGTTGGGATGCTCCTTTTCTAGGTAGATTTGGGAGATGGCACTTTGTGTGATGGGCTTAAATTGGGTAAGGGCCTACTCCATTCAAAGTGAAATTTGGGCTTGAAGTGGAATTAGAGCTACTAGAGAGATGAGGAAAGTTTTTTCTATGATTCCTTTCTCTATCATGAGGATAGTTTGGAAAGAAAGAAATAGTAGGGCTTTTGATGGTATAGACTTTTCTATAGATACCACTTTTTATAAATAAAATTTATTAAAAAAAGTACCAAGAGGGTGCAACTCAAAGCCTAAGGCTAATTACAATGAAAAAAATTCATCAAGAATAACAAATCATTATTATTTACAAATAAATTCCCTCTAAACCAAAAGTTTAGGGTATTGAACCAACTATAGATACCATTAAAAGTAAATGGGTAAATATAAGGGGAATTATTTTGTACATGAAGAAGAGTTCCATGATTTCCTAGACTTGCTATCTTATAGATAGTGTTTTTGTAAATGGGTTGCACCCCCTTGGTGCGTTATTAATACATTTTTATTTATAAAAAAAAAAAAATAACAATAGCAAACATGTGAAAATCACCAGTTGCTTCCCAAGAAAACTATCAATAAGGAAACAAAAAATATTAGTGTAAAAAGACTGAGGATAAAAGAACCTACCAAGCATGTTTGAGACATGATGAACAGATACGAGTTTTGTCTTCCTTGAAAGCATGTCTTTTAACTTTTCTGCATCTGGAACTTCATCTTCATTCAAGCTGACAAATTTCAAAATCGCACCAGTCTTTTGAGCTACAATTTGCCAAGGAACAATGGCACTATGATGTTCAGCAATCGTCACTATGATCTGCACTAAAAATAACGTCACACCAGAGCTCAAGTAGTACATCCAAAACAACAAAAAAAGAAAAACTAAAAAATGCTGGGCGAAAACTAGTCAAACTAACAAAGAAGAGAACCAGTACAATATGAGCTTACATTTGATAAATGAAGGAAAAGAAAAAACTTTCATAGACAGAATATGATCCAAAAGATAACTATCCTTCTAAATCTTAATGCATTGCCCTGGACCTAGAAAGGCAATATGGGTCTTTCTCCTATTTGAAAATCAAAGGTTATGAATCAAGACATATCAGGATTCCAAATTTTAGTTGCTTTGGTAAGTGACAGGAATCAGTAAATCCAATCTCGTCCAAAACAAAATGGTTTAAAATCTAGATATCAACAAGCTCTGTAATGACTTAGTGGGAAACAAAATGCTGCAGAACATGATACCATAACTCAACCAATTGAAAACTGAGACGAAGATACATATCGGAGAAGCAAAATGGGAAAGACTTGTTACTTTGGACATAAAATTTTTCATTCACATCTTGTAAATCTTTTTTCTTCCTTTCTAACTTCTTCATGAGGATCTGAAACTCCAATAGTACTTACAATTTGCTAACTCACAACCCCAATAAGTATTAATTTTGAATCATACATCAAACCCCCAAGCTCGAGATTGAGATCTTGCCAAATGCGAGAAAAGATCAGAAATAATTAACACCTGGAGCAGATGTTTCTTTTTTGGGGGGGAGGGAGCGAGGGTAGATGGAGCCAACTATTCCTAACTCCTACTTCTACATCCGAGAACAAACAATTCATCCAGCAAGCTAAGAAAATTGGGTAGCCTGGCCCAAAAAAGTTAATTTTCAGACCTCAAAATGGCTTGAAATAAGCAGAATAACCCTAATAGACTTTCTACATATGGGAAATTGTGAATAGGACATGCTAATTGAGTTTTAACACAATTATTACACAAGCATTAAATATTGTGAATTTAACAACTGAACAAGAACATAAAAAAATCAACATTATTTTTGTCAATAACAAACAAAAATGAAGTTGAATTCATTTCTTAAAGAAGCCTAACAAGTATAAAACACATCAAGCCAAAAATACAGTGAGAGAATTATAAGTAAAGCACACCTCATCTCCTGGTTTTAAATTAGAGAGACCCCAACTGTAGGCTACCAGATTGATAGCTTCCGTAGCGTTCCTTGTAAAGACAATCTCCCTAGAATCCGATGCATTGATAAAAGCAGCCACTTTCTTTCTAGCCAACTCATACTCGTCTGTTGCCCTCGCGCTATATTCACACGAGAATAACAAGGAACAATATATACCAAATAGCACATTTATCTGAATTGACCTTAAATCCAAAATTATATTAAGAAAAAACACGTTTTTCATTAGAATTAAGTACCTTAAGTAATGGATTCCTCTATGCACATTTGAATTATAAGATTCATAATAGTTCTGTAAAGCCTTCATCACCGCATTGGGTTTCTGTGAAGTCGCAGCATTGTCCAAGTAGACAAGCTTTGAGCCATTTACCTCCTGCAAAATCATATGATACCCTGTGATTTATAATATCACGCATCACATATAATATAGGATAAAAAACATAACCATGAATTCCATATGATCCCAGAAAATTTTAAATTGAGAAAAAAAAATTAAATAAACATGAATAAAATCAGTAAGAACATCGCAGCACCCAAAAGAAACGCTACGAAAGTGAAAAATTAACCTGGTGGAGGATGGGAAAATCGGGTCGGGTTAGATGACCAAGAGAAACGGATCCTAGCGCCGGATCACCTTCTTTGGTGATCGAAGCTGATACAGGAAGGGAAGAAGAGAAGCGACGGAACCCGAACCGAATAGGAATGGAGCTCCGAGAAGTGACATTAAGTTTGACGAATTTGAAGGACGGAAGCTTTAGAGCCACTCCTTCCATCATCAAGAACGAGTAGAAGAAGCGCAAAAGAGAAGAAGAAGTAGAAGAGAAAATAGCGCACCGATTTGCTTTACCTTATCATTTTATCCAAGAAAATGATGAAAGGCTTTATAATATTTTCTTTTTTTAATTTTTTTTCTATTGGGTCAGGCTCGGAGAAATCAACCCGTTTAAATTGACCTGATTTTTGGGCCGGCCTTGGACATATAAATTTGAGCCTTTCCCAACACATTTTACACTCCACTTGGATATTTACTTTTTTTTCGTTAAAATAGTAAAATTTTACTGTTATGTTTTAAATTTTAAAGATAAATAAAAAATTTGTGCTAATTTAAAGACTTAGGGTGCAATTGAGAGTGTTGTACTGTAGTTGTATTGGTGTCAAAAGTGTTGTTAAAAGTTCAACGTAGCGTTTGGTAAACTGTCTTGCAATTTGGTAAACTGTCTTGTAAAAACACTGTGAAAGTGTTGCGATCAATTATAATGTTTGGTAATTGTAATCTTAATAGTGCTATAAAACTGTAAAATTATTAAAATAGATATGATTAAAAAATATACAGTTTTAATGAATTATTTTTTTAACTAAAAAGGTATTTTTTATTGACAACAAAAAAATATTCATTATCTAATTATAATCAGCAACTTTATATTAATAAAATTATTTATTACTTAAAAATAAAATAAAAAATATCTACGATTTTTGTTTTCATTGGCCATTTCTTCCAAATGTCATTTTCATGGCGAGCTCGTCGTTTGTACAAATAATTTGAATATATAAGGAGTTTGATGGAAATTAGTGAAATATAGCAAGGGTAGTTTCGATTTTATATAAAATTCATTAAAAACTTTATGAGTTACCGGATTAAGCATATTTTAAAAGCTCCCCACTCTTGCTTCTAAAAAAATGATTTTTAGCTTTCCCTAACAACTATTTTTGGAAAAGTTGTAGTGAAATTTTATCAAACAGTAATTTTTAAGAAAAACAATCAAATCTATTCCCACCAGCTCTTTTTCTGTGGGTAAAAGCTTTCTCAAACGTCTCCTTAATCTTTCAGAAAAAGCTCATGGACCTGAGATCATTGGTTTTTGACCACTCTCGATCTATCATATAAGAGACTCGAAATCAGTAGAACATTAAATAATTTCTTTCATTAGTCGTTTTGAGCTTTCAGTTTTTCGAATTGCTAAACAATAGCAGATGCCAAATTCCTACTGGAGCGAACCTTTCGTGTGCATAGCTATGTCTTTAGTTACAAGTTCAACTTAAGCAACACGATTTGGATTCTCTCCAACGAATTGATTGGAGATCATGTTTATGATAAAATTGAATGTTATATTATCAAATAAAAATATCTAAATTCAAGTTTATCATGATGATATTCAATTTCACTATAAACTCGTGTTCTATTTCTATTCTCAAATAGAGATATAAATTCAAGCAAGTCGTTGCTTACTAGTTTATCCATAATCCAATCCACAACAAATCAAATGAAAGCCCGATACTTCCACCTGCACAAACAAGATTTAACTACTCATTTAAAGTTTTATTTTATTAACCATTTTTAGCAAACTTTTTAAATATGTCTTAAATCATCTCAAATTAAATCAAACTTTATTTATCATAATACCTAACCCCCACTGTAGACAACTTTACTTAAATTAAGATTTAAAAAGTTTCAAAACATTACCATTATCTCTTTCAAAATTTTGTAACACCCGAAACATCTTTACATAACAATTTTAGCCTCCGATTTTTTTTTTCATTTTGTCGGTCTGTGCCCTTCTTATTAAAATGATGAAGAAATATATTGTGAAAACTAACAACCAAGTGGCTGAGTGAGAATTATGCAGAGTTTGTTAGTTTGTTACAAGTTAGTGGAATTTTGTTATTTTCTCTTTTATTTTATGGATGAGCTGGATCTTCTACATTGTTCCAGCCTTCCTATATAAGTTGCTCTTGTATGAACAATTGAGGAAAAAGATCAAGGAATTAGTTTCTTCCTCTCTCAGGCTTTGTAGCCTTTCATGCTGCTTTCTAGCTTTAATGTCTCTTTTAGTCTTGCTTTTATTTTCTAAAATGGTATCAGAGCGATTTTGTTCCGCTGTTTCTCCCTTCTGATCATGGCTAAAGGTAAACAGATTCAGCTCTCTTTTCAATCTCCCATGGAAGATAATAGTAGTCCTTATTTTCTTCACAATGGTGATCATCCAGGACTCTCTCTGGTTTCTCTTTCACTTACTGGATCTAGTTCAAACTATCACTCTTGGCGCCGATAAATGGTTACAGCTCTAAATGCTAAGAACAAACTTGGGTTTATCGATGGAACCATCCCACGTTCGGCTGCAACAGATCTCCTTGCTGGTTCTTGGTCTCGCTGCAACAGCATGGTCATATCTTGGCTCTCCAACTCTGTCTGCAAAGAAATTTCAGAGAGTATCCTCTATTATGAAACAGCCATCGAAATGTGGAATGATCTATACGAACGATTTCGCCAAGGCAATGGTCTTCGAATTTTTGAACTCAAGCAAAAAATTCTTGCTCACACTCAGGGATTGGCTGATGTCAACACCTACTATACTCGACTGAAAACTTTGTGCGATGAACTTCGAGAATTCAAGGCGATACCAGTTTGCAATTGCGGTGGAATGCATGTTTATATGGAGGATCAACAACGAGAATCTATGATGCAATTTCTGATGGGTTTGAATGAATCCTTCGCTTCAATTCGAGCTCAAATCCTGCTGATGGAACCAACTCCTCCGCTGAACAAAGTTTTTTCCCTGGTTGTTCAAGAAGAACGACAACGATCTCTTACCACCTCCAATTCTCCGGCATTCACAGCTTCTGTTTCTTCCATATTTCAAGCGGCGTCCCGAGCTTATTCTCCTCCTAATTCCTCTCGATCAAGAAAAGATCGACCACTTTGTACCCATTGCAACATCTTGGGCCACAAAATTGATCGGTGCTACAAAATCCATGGGTATCTGCCTGGATTCAAAAATAGGCCCAACTTCAGGTCCAATGGTTTTCACCCAAATCAGATGTTACCCGATAGTCCTCACACAAACCAATTGGTTCTCACGGATGGTTCTTCATCTTCTCCAGCAAATTCTGCATCTCCACAGTCTCTCACTCATGACCAATACAATCAATTATTGGCTCTCTTAAGTTCGCACAGCTCAAATGGCTCATCTGCCTCACTTGGTGCCGACAACCCGCCTCAGCAATCCATTTCCAACTTCACTGGTATTTTTTCCTTCTCTTCTTCATCATCCACACTTCATCTTAGCATTTGTATTTTAGATTCAGGGGCAACCCACCATGTTTCACTTCATTCATTCATTTTCTTTCAACTCTGTCACTTTGCCCACTGGTACAAAAATACCAATCACCGGAATTGGCACCGTACAGCTGTCGCCTCACCTTGTGCTTGAACATGTTCTTTACATTCCAACATTACAATTTAATCTTATCTCCATTAGTGCCTTAACTCAAACCAATCGTTTTTCCTTTGATTTTACTGCTCGTTTTTGCTTTATCCAGGACCATTCACAGGGGAAGATGATTGGGATGGGTAGACGTCAAGGCAACCTTTACCTCTTAGATAGCTCAGTTTTTCGTTCTGTTTCCTCTGTAATTGCTGTTGATAACAGCACTTCTTCCTATGTAAATAAACTATGGCATTACAGATTAGGCCACCCCTCCAATATCAAACTCCATGTATTGAAATCTCATTTACAATTGCAAAGTAATAGCAATACCAATCTTTCTTGTTCAATCTGCCCTCTAGCAAAACAAAAACATCTGCCATTTGATTGCCATAACAACTTATCTCTTTCTCCCTTTGATCTCATACACTGTGATATTTGGGGACCATTTCATATCCCCACACATGATGGCTTTCGTTATTTTTTGACAATAGTTGATGATTGTACAAGGAATACATGGGTTCATCTTTTACGTACTAAATCTGATGTCAATACCATCTTCCCACAATTTTTCTCCATGGTTAAAACCCAGTTTGGTCTCACAATTAAATCAGTTCGCAGTGATAATGCCCTTGAATTAAAACTGTCCGATCTCTTTACCCAACTTGGTGTGCTTCATTTTTATTCATGTGTTGACACTCCTCAACAAAATTCTGTTGTTGAGCGTAAACACCAGCATATCCTCAATGTAGCTCGGACCTTATATTTCCAATCCAACATACCTATAGGATATTGGGGGGATTGTGTGCTTACTTCGGTTTACCTTATAAATCGAATTCCATCACCATTACTAAACAACAAAACTCCTTTTGAGCTACTTCATCATAAATCACCATCTTACTCCCATCTCAAATATTTCGGATGTCTTTGTTATAGCTCAACTCTTCCTAGCACCCGTCCCAAATTCTCTCCTCGAGCTTTACCTTGTATTTTTCTAGGATATCCTTTTGGTTACAAAGGTTACAAAATTATAGACTTAGAGACCAACCGAATCTCTATCTCCCGAAATGTTATCTTCCAAGAATCTGTGTTTCCTTTCAAGTTAACTCAGAACAATAACTCTGTTGTTTCAGGATTTTTTTTCTGAAAAAATGTTGCCTGCTGTACCAGTTTCCACCCCTTCCCCTTCTTTTGATAATTCGACTTCACATCCTACAGCCATGACTCTTCGTCACATAATACTTCACTTCATACTACCTCTCACACAACTACTAGGTCTTCTAGAGTATCCCAGCCACCAAAATATCTCTCTGATTATCACTGTTATTTGGCTTTTCCTACTTCTCATTTCAACGTATCCAATTCCACTCCTTACCCCTTGTCCGATGTCATTTCCTACAATAAACTTTCCCCTTCTTTTCGTGCATTTTCTATTTCCATTTCCAGCATCATAGAACCAACAACATATGCTGAGGCAGCTGTTGTACCCGAATGGCAGAATGCTATGAGAGCTGAACTGCAAGCTTTAGAGTCCAATAATACCTGGTCTTTATATTCTTTACCACCTGGCAAAACAGTAGTTGGTTGCAAATGGATTTATCGTGTTAAATATCTTGCTGATGGTTCTATCGAACGGTACAAAGCACGACTTGTTGCCAAAGGGCTCACACAGCAAGAAGGTGTTGATTTTTTGATACTTTTTCACCTGTTGCCAAGATGGTCACTGTCAAGGTATTACTCTCTCTTGCATCTATTTACAATTGGCATTTGACTCAACTTGATGTCAATAATGCATTTTTGCACGGTGATCTGTCTGAAGAAGTTTTCATGCATCTTCCTCCTGGTTATCACCGTGAGGGGGAGACTTTATTACCTGCCAACACAGTTTGTAAGTTACACAAATCTATCTATGGCTTGAGACAAGCATCTAGGCAGTGGTTTGCAAATTTTTTTGGTGTTTTAATATCTGAAGGTTTCCAACAATCACATTCAGATCACTCATTATTCATCAAGACAGCAGGAAATGATTTTATTGCCTTGTTAGTATATGTTGATGACATAATAGTTGCTAGTAACAACAAGATTGCTGCTAATAATTTGAAGAATTCTCTTAACGAAAGATTCAAGTTAAAGGATCTAGGAAATCTCAAGTATTTTCTAGGACTTGAAGTAGCTAGATCAGCTAAAGGTATCTTGATAAACCAGAGAAAATATGCTCTTGAACTCCTATCTGAAACAGGCTATTTAGGATGCAAACCTGCCAAAACTCCAATGCAACCGAATATGCCACTTTCTCAAGATGATGGAGAGCTATTGACTGATCCCAGCATGTACAGAAGACTTATAGAGAAGCTCATTTACCATCACCAGACCAGACTTAACTTACTCAGTAAATAAACTAAGTCAGTTCCTAAGTCAGCCAAAGAGACCCAATTTGCAAGCAGTCTACAGGATTCTGCAGTATATTAAAGGATCACCAGGCAAAGGTCTTTTCTTCTCAGCTTCCTCACCTCTTCAACTTAAAGGCTCTGCCTCTTCTCTTCATTTAAAAGCATTCTCAGATTCTGATTGGGCAGCATGCCCTGATTCTAGAAAATCGGTTACTGGTTTTTGTGTATTTCTTGGAGATTCCTTGATATCATGGAAATCAAAGAAGCAAATGACAGTTTCAAGATCCTCAGCTAAAGTGGAGTATCGAGCAATGGCTTTTGTGACTTGTGAACTAACATGGCTGATTGCATTGCTCAAAGATTTAGGTGTTTCACACACACAACCTGTTTTGTTGTACTGTGACAACCAAGCTGCTCTACACGTTGTAGCAAACCCAGTCTTCCACGAGCGTACTAAACACATAAAAATAGATTGTCATATTGTGAGAGAAAAGATTCAAGCAGGTATGCTTAAAACTCTGCATGTTGCTACACAACATCAGCTAGCTGATGTGCTTACCAAAGCTCTCTTTCCTGCTCAATTTAATTCTCTTATAGACAAGATGGGAATGTGCAACATATACATCCCATCTTGAGGGGGAGTATTAAAATGATGAAGAAATATATTGTGAAAACTAACAACCAAGTGACTGAGTGAGAATTATGCAGAGTTTGTTAGTTTGTTACAAGTTAGTGAAACTTTGTTATTGTTGTTATTTTCTCTTTTATTTTCTGGATGAGCTGGATCTTCTACATTGTTCCAGCCTTCCTATATAAGTTGCTCTTGTATGAACAATTGAGGAAAAAAATCAAGGAATTAGTTTCTTCCTCTCTCAGGCTTTGTAGCCTTTCATGCTGCTTTCTAGCTTTAAGGTCTATTTTAGTCTTGCTTTTATTTTCTAAAACTTCTCTCTCTTTTGCAACCCTTTTATTTTTTCTCTCTGCGTTCTCTCATTCCCAGAAATCCCGTGAAAATTAAATACGGGCTGCAACTGTCTGCGGCTCTCTTATGATACCACCCCAAAATAATCATATACAAGATCCAGGGCAGTAGATATGTTGTGACATCTAAATGGAAATGAAAACTTTGCACTGAATGCAAAGCTAGTTCATCCAGAATTACACATCCAACATAGAAATTAAATTTTGAGGAACACAAAAGTCCTTAGAAAAGTGTCCAATTTTAAAGAAAACCATTAGACAAATTCAACAGAAACTCAATCACGCAACCTGGTAATCCTCCACGGAATACTTTTAACTGACGGTTGATCTCTTCTTTCTTCTCTGAATCAATGTATAAGTCCTTTGAACCCAAGATCGTTACCTTCTCCAAAATGTTTGCATTCTCAAGCAAACATTTTAGGAAATATATGTCTGCTGCACCCCCAATAAAATTCAACATGCTAAACACTTTTGAGGCAAAACTTGAAACAATGAGGTACAGATTCAAATATCCAATCTTCCTCTGGGATGAGTCTCTGTAAGACAATCAAAAATCGATTATGAAAAACTCACCACAAATTTAATCGCTTAGGAATCTGAAATTGTAGCCATAAGCAAGTGAATATCAAGTCTTTAGAATTCAACCTCAGTAACGTCAAGAGATTCTAGATTTGGTGACTTCTGAAGAAGGTACATCAAATTTTGGCCAGAAAAATCAAGATATTCAGAAGATTCAGAACCCAATCAAAATGAGTCAAATTGTCAAATGTAGGAAGTCGCACTGGGAGATTTTCTGCAAAAAAGAGACTTTGAACGTAAAAGAATACAATGCATTTGTTAGTGTTATGGAATCTGCAATCAGGACGAATATAAGAAACAAGTTCAAAATCAGGACGAATACACTAAGGGCATCACCCGATAATGTAAGAGATCTGACACTGAATTCCAGCAAGTAGATTTACTGCACGACGACTTCTTTCCAGTTTCTCCAATATGCTCATTACATCTATACATGCATTAACCAATGATGACAGGTTGCATAAAAGAAGTTCAACGGTCAGGTAACTTTTGCAGTCAAAAGATACAAGATTTTCTGCATAAATATTATTTTACAATCAAGTCAGTCATCAAAATAACCAGGTCCATAACGAAAAGTGAACACCCTTCAATTGGGAATAGTGATGGTGATACCCTTTATATTCCTCCAATCACAATTGTCTAAAACCAACTCCTGAAGGACTAGACAACCAGCAAATAGTTGTTGGCTGGACTGAACATCCTAAAAGCTAACATGCGAAAGACGTAATGTCTTAAGACTTGAGAAACAGATGGAACTAGGAACCTCTAGAGTATAACACATTTCTAATTTCAGCGTACTCAATGATTCAGAAGTAAAAACACTTGGTGGCAATATAAAGTAATCTCTTCCATGGTTAGATCAAGCTCTTGAACTTCATGCTTTATTGCAGCAGATACCAATAAATTGAAAAAACATGCATATTTAGGACAAGGTGAAATTTTCTTATGCATGACATGTCACTATGGAGGAGTGCTTTGCCCACCAAATTCAAGAATCTAGTTTCCAACTCCAGATTTCGAGTACCCGCATCCCAGAAATCCAAAAACCCATCATTAAATTCAATGTTAGGCATGAAAATCCACAAGGATTGCCATCTTGTTGACAATACAGAAGTTCTTATGATATCCTTGGTTGGAAGGAATGAGAAAATGTGAAGAAGAATATCATTAGGTAATTTGCTGATTATGTCATTGCTCTGACCCACATCCTGTCCTTTGAGAAGTTTCTGAGATTTTGAACTAGGCAGCAAAGCAACACCATCCATGCTTACTATTCCCTCCCTAAAAGAGAACATTAAAATTCAGATATTATTTGCCATAAGAAAAGTAAATAAGTGAACATGGTGTAAGAGCAGAAATTTAGAACTTTGATAACAATCAATTCCATAATGTGCCCATAACAGAAATTAAGCCATTTTGGACTATGATAACAACATAGAAAGAATTTTTCTTTTTCGTTAAAAGGATGTAAGGCTCCTATTACAATTATCAGAAACGAAAAATGGATGAAATGGTAGTATTGATTACACGGGACATTGCAGAATATGGATCATCCTAGTCCATTAATTTTAAATCCTACCAATGAAAATAGGACTATGAATCTCATCAATCAAAGCTTATAACCAAAATTCTAAATAAATAAGTCAATTATGGGGAATTCTATGGTGCCTTGCCTATATTCCAGGTAACCAGTAAACACTCACATTTGCTTGTATTTGTAGAGGTAAGTCATCACATTTCCTAGTTACATTACTAGCAAACCACATGTTACCACCAAATGTGACAATTTACTACAAATCTAACCCAAACTACAGGCAAATACGACGCTTTCTGGTTGCCTTGAATGTAAGCAAGGCACCAAAGTCAAACCCGTCAATTACGTACCCGAGAGAAAAAAGAAATGAAAAAGATTTCTTTAAATAAGCATCATTGGTACCATAGCAATAAAACATATTCAATAATTTAATGTATAACTTATAAGAAGAATCATCAAAAAGATACATTTTCTTGTGAATTTCATCGCAAATTAAGATTATACCCAGTAAGATTCTCATCCAAGTACAATGGAAAACAAGTAGTTCCCATTTGGGAGAGTATGAAATAGTTTATATTTCCTACAAACAGAAGTTAGGTGAAACGCTTTAAAAAAGGTTTCTGAAAAGAATTAAAAGCTAAAAAAGAGTTTCTAAGAAATTGAATTTGTGTCGGAACAGCTGTTTTCACACATGCTTTAACAATAACTGTTCAAAAATAATTTGGATAGCCATAAACCAAAACTAAAACTAGGCCAAACGGTACCTCAGCAGATAGACTAACTAATACTTATAGCAGGCTAAATATAATGATTACTGACCATCACAATGCATTCCTTAACAAGCACCACAAAAAAAAAAAAAAAAAAAAAAAAAACAGATGCATATCAGGCAAAAAAAGGGCATCAATGCTTATTAAAATTAAGATCAAACCGTAATAGCGGTTTCACATGATTAACATGGGGCAAAATGTGGGAGTTAGCTCAAGACAGAAATTCCAATATCGTTTTGTCAAGTGATGGGTATCGAATATTTCCTAATTTGTAGAGATGAATAAGCTAACAAAAGAATCGAGCGAAGACAAAAACTTCAAATTATCAAATGCCAGTAAAAAAATAAATTTGAAAAAAAAAAAACAGATAAAAGATCACACCAAAAGCAAAGAAATCAACCCAGATCAAGTAACCAGCATTAGAAAGAAAACGCATAGACTGTTATAGAACTACCTGAAAAAAGGAGAAAGAAGAGACGTTTACTGCAAATTGGAAATGGCGCAGAGAAAATTACTGAATGTGGAGTCGTGAAAATTTGCGGAAGCGCTAAAATTTCACACACCTTGCTATGAAATACCCTCTTTTTTTTCCCTCTGATGTGATGAGAAAAGAATTTCTTCGTTCACCTTAAACGCACTGTTTTGGATTTTGGAAGGTTTTATAACGGTGTCGTTTATACTTTGCAATAGTTCTGCCCTGTGCCTTACATTTTGCACATTGTTTTAATGTATTCCTAAGTTACAAAATCGATTAAATAGAACCTTATGTTTTGAGGGAATTTTTAATAGCCTATTCGGACATTTTTTAGCTTAAATATTAAATGATGTACATGTATTTACACACGTGCAAAATTTATGATCAATTCATCTGATAGTTAAAATAATAAAAATAATAAAAATAACTTTTTTTAATTGAGGTCTAAATTAATTTTTCAATTATCAAAAAAAATATAAAAGAATTTATTGGTAATATCCCTAATTCTTTGTTTATATTATTTTTGGTAATAAAAAATGAAAAGTAAAATTGTGGTTTTTCTATTTCATCTTACAATGTTAATATCTTATTTGCTTCCTCTTTTATTTCTTTTGTAAAAAAGAGAATAAAAAATGTTAAACATACATTTGTACACCAACATATTCAAGAAAGTTCAATCGTAAATACGTGGAAAGTGTAATAATAATTATTAATCAATCATCAAAAATATATAATTGTTTGATCCGAGTATTCAATAACACCGATGTTAAAAATATATTCTTGAAGTATGTGTAATATAGTAGATTCTTTTAAGGTAAATTACACAGATCTTCGTTGAAGGAAGGTATAATTATAAACATTTCTCTTGTATTTTTTAAACCTTCATTTACACCTCTGATAAAAAAGATTAAATTTGATTTCACGTGATTAAATTCTTTTATTAAGGGGTGTAAATGCTTACACTCAATTAAATCTGATTTCATATGATTAAACTTTTTTATCATATAATGTAAATAAAAATTTAAAAAATACAAATGAAATGCTTACAATTATACATTACTTAAATTAATGAGAATTCCATCTTCCACATTATTGTTCTGTTGGAAAGTTAATAAAAGTTTCATCAGATTCCAGATTGCAACACTACATTCTCTTCGAATTTTATAGAAAGATGTTTCGAGTATTTTGCGTGCATTCTGTTTTATTTCCGTATTGATACTTGGAATTTCTCTGCTTCAACTATCAAAAAGGATATTAGTATATTATATTTATGTTTTCTTCATTGCTCTTACTTTATATCGAATTGAATTATTTTCTTAACGTGATTCATGTATCATATACATAAAATAGATAGATTTTGAAATAATTAATTAATAAAAAAAAAACAAGTATAAATGACTTAAATTATTATGGCGTCTCCCTTCAAGAGACTCAAGCAAATGGCACCTATTAATAAAAAAAAAGAAAGTAAAAATGACTTAAATTATTTTGTCATTAATATACAAACTTTTCTGATTTTAGGTGGACTGCACATAATCAATTGGTAACCATTTTTTTATTTTTTATTATTTGAAAGTAACAAAACTACAATGCTAATTAAATATTTAAATATTTTATTTTTTATTCAGTTATTATTGTAATTCTTTATCATTATCAGTAAACTCAGTTTTATGGTAACTTTCATGAAATCAGTTTTGTGAGATCAAAATTCTTTTTTTTTTAAAGATGTCTCAAGTTTCGCACCCCTAATTATCAAAAGAAGAAGAAAAAAAATCCTGATTTGATACATGAACAATTATTTTGATATTGTTTATGATTTTTTTTAAATATAATTTAAATCACCAAAACTAAAAAAAAAATTATTTTCAAAATTTAAACAAAAAACCCACAACTGCAGAAAAGAGTGAGATTTTTTGTTTAAATTCCAAAATTCATCTATCATTTTTTTAAGTTTTGATAATTTAAATTGCATTTAATCAATTTCCAAACAAAACCTTTGTGCATGAAAAAAGAAGAGTTGATATCTACCGGGGGGGAAACCGTTAGAGCATACATACAACACCAACAATATATCAAACAAACTTATAACATCGGATTTCCAGAAGAAAAAAAAAAAACTTATCCCACTTGCACATCAGTGGGCTATTATCATATGAAATTTCAGACTTCGACAGGAAAAAAAAAGCAAGAAAAGAAAAGCAGATTCGAAACAAGTAGTCGCTCAACCATTATCCACGGCTAGTTTAAACTTTAAATATATCAAAACGTCCCATGCCCCTTTACAAAATTCTATCATACAGCAATTTAGGAAGGCAAGGGAAATACAGAGTTAGAATTCAATACAAAAAAGAAGAAAAGGAGGGAAAACAGCTACTATCTTGTCAATGAAGGAAGCAAGCAATCATAAACCCGCTCCATGCGTGATGTCACCGTGAGCTTATTTGCGGTTGGCAAGCCAGGCTTTCCCAAATCAATAATATCCTGTCTCAAACTGTTCATTGTATATACTAATTAGCTCTTCCTCATAACATGCACAAACACTAGAAAAGGCAGGCACACAGGCATAGTGAAAAGTAGGAATTCGCGTGAAATATATAGATTGTACTTACCACTGCCATTCACCAGTTGCTTTTGCATGCCCCTCAACAGCATGATATAGACGATCAAGACTATATATCACCAATCCAAACATGCATCGTGCATCTTTTTCCTGTAACAAGCATGAAATGAGTTTTTTTTTTTTCCGGTTTTCCTGAAAGTATAGCTACCAAATGCAGTTATGCACTTAAACATTGGTCTTCTAAATCAATTGTTTCTAATGCAAAGATGCTGACAGAAATCAGTAATGCAAATTCTAATTCTTACAAACTGCATTACTGAATACTAAGTTTGACCCATCTTGAAAGTATAGCTACTAAATGCAGGCATGCACTTAAACATTGGTCTTCTAAGTCAATTGTTTCTAATGCAAAGATGCAGACAGAAATCAGATGAGGCTCCATTAAGCAATATTAATGAAAAATGAAATCAAGATTTTGCACTTATATTGCCTAGGATGACTTGCATGTTGATACAAGTATCTCTTAGCACACACAAAGAAGTGACTAGGAGGAACAACATTTCAGATCAATCTTTCAGCACCCCACATTGAAGAAACTACTACACACAAGCCCACAGAAACACAATATAAGTAATTTGTCTTATCAATAGCAAGTATATGATGCAT
This sequence comes from Bretschneidera sinensis, assembly GCA_023935145.1. NCBI lineage: Eukaryota > Viridiplantae > Streptophyta > Magnoliopsida > Brassicales > Akaniaceae > Bretschneidera > Bretschneidera sinensis. The sequence continues at coordinate 5,463,417 of CM043698.1, forward strand.
AACTGTCAACAAGTCAAAAAATATATCATAGAATATCAGGATGCTTCCAAAGAAACAGATTAAAAGACAAACTCTTTTCTCTCTCTCGGGTAGGGAAGAGAGCCTTTTGTTTTGCTTTCAGTCTATCAAGTTCCTCTTTTTAAACGTTAGAAGCTCTCTCTTTTTCTAAGTGGCAGTTCCTAAATCACACCTTTGACTCAGGATCTAACCTACCTGCCGCCCATAAGTACCACTGCCAACTCTCCCTCACCTACCACTCCCACATCAAATCCCATGTCAGTCCCACTTTACCTACCTCTCTTTCTTACAACTCCCACCTTGCTATCTCTCTTACCACTCCCACCCTACTTACCATTTGCACCATACTTGTTACTACTCCACTCTCCCATCATTAATAAGAAGATATCTTATTCTTCATTTTTCTTCTAATTTATACTTGGTTTACCTTTCCACTCTACTCCCTCCATATTTCAATACTTCTCAACCCCCAACATTAACTGAATTCCCTAACAATAGCACAAGCCTCCTCTTTAAACCCTCACTACTTCTAGTCCGTAATTCTTGAGCAAGGAACTTTTTCCTCAGTAATTAATCAATTAAGATTCAATAAGCCCTATTTAACTGTACTGACAAGGAAAAAATGAAACAGAAGAATCGAGACACTAATTTAAATTCTTACCAGCCCTTGGTCGATGTAAGTTTGGTACTGCATAATCCTCTTCTCAACCTCTACAACCAGTAGCCTCCTTTGACGACGAGCAACTCTTCCCCTTCCTTCTGCTCTAGTATCCTGATTTACATTGATATAAATCATAGTGAGCTCATTATAAGATGATTTTTCAAGATTTATAACTAATCCAGAACATCTATTCTCACAAACCTTGCAATGGACAACTCAGTAACCAGAAACTTCAAAAATGAATATCAGATCATGAAGTTCCTAATGCAGGATCGGATCGGATCATGGCTACCCATGCCAGGCACATAAATTCACTACTATTCATAAAATAGATGTCTCAATACTATTTTTCAAATAATCCAAATAAATGACAAAATAGCTTTAAATGATAGAAAAATGTGTCTTCGTCTCAACTTGCAGTGCATTTTAAACCCCCCACCCCCCAAAATATATTTTTTTAGCCCAATTTTTTTTTCAAACTATTTCTTTCCATCAAAGTGCAATCAACCAGTTGTTAGATGCTTAGCAGATGATGTCCATAATTCAAACTCAGAAGAAAAGTTTGTGGTACAAGCCCCAACATCTTTTTGATGTTAGGTGGTGCACATTTTCCAGTACTTGCCTGTTTAAACCATGCACGCACCAACATGACCAGAACAAGAAAGACAAAGAATGCAGGTAAGGCAGCCAGAATAGCAAAGTTTATTTCATTTGCCCTTAGAATCTGATCCAGTTCAAGCATTGCCCTGTTCAAACAAGCATTTTTAGAAAGTAAATAATGAGACAAACTCGTATGTTAGTGTAATATAATTAGCCATCCAAAGGTACCACTTCAATGAACTCACGTCTCAATATCCAGTTTTAACTTTTGAACCTGTAAGAAAAAACCATAGTCATGCGATCAGAAACTGAGCAATAATCACATAATAAAGTAGTCTGTACTCTGTAGTCTGTACTACCTGGATGAGCAAACCACGAGAAAGCTCTCCACTTAGAAGATTCTGAATAGGACGCTCCATTTCCTTTTCGTACCTACATTTCAGTCCAATAAACTTATTAATAGATAAATTCAGTGAGCTAGAGTATCTATATAAGTAGGTCAGTTACAATAGTATTTCAAAATAGCAAACACAAGAAGATATTAGTTCTGAGATTTAAGACTATCGATATGTAATTTGTCTGTACCAATAATCAATTACCAAGGTTGAGAAAATTCCAGATACATTTATCCAAATATTTACAATTATTTAGAGCATTTCTTGGGAACTAGTACAGTTAAAATAGTTTCTTTTTCTTTTCTTTTTTAAATAATTTCTCCTGTCAATTCCAGAAATGTGGGGAGCTCCATAGATGTTGGGAGGATGTTTATTCTTGGTTGTAAAAAATGTTATCATCCCATTTTCCCAAACTCTCAGATTCCAGATTCTATTTAGAGCTGATGTACCTTCCCCCCTCCACTTTTCTAAAGTTTTTCATGTTTACATTATGGGTTTCAGGGTCCCTGGTCTCTTTTAAACGCTCCCCAAATGCATTTTCAAATATAATTTGGTTCTCTAAAGAATCTAACAATAGCTATTAGGAGAATACTCTGTAAGCTATTCTAGAATAATCTTAAGCACCATATTAGAAATACTAATCTTAAGAGCCAACTATAAGGAGATCCCACCTGGCCATTACTATTTCAAGCATTTCCTGATCTGCTGCATTCTCCGGGAACTTTTGACCCTTTGTCTGCTCACTGAAGGCCAGCAACATTCTGCATACCGACCAAAAAGATAAAGAATAAGTCAAAAGGAAATCAAGTTCAGTGAACCAATTATTTTGATACCAAATCAGAGATAAACGACTACTGACTTCACATATGTGGTCATTAATCATATAACCACAAATGTACATATTTAACAAGAAATCCTTCATAGGAGAAGGACCACAAGCACTCTACGGCAGCTACCAAAATAAGGGAAAGAAGCATGGAAAAGAACAAGATATAGCACCATAGTTATTGACATATTAGAAATATGGCAGTACATTCGATGGAGAGGAGAAGACAAATTTTGGTTAAGGATATTACAGATTCACATTCTTAACTTTTGGTTTAATGGCCACCTTTTTGTAAATAAAGAAGAGTTCATAGAGCTCCTTACTAGTAAATGATTTCTTTACATGGGTTAGAACCCTCTTGATGCCCTTATAGTATATATATAAGCACACACACATATACATATAGTATTCAAGAAGAAGGCTGTAAAAAAGGTAAAGGAAAATTTAACCTGTGCAGAGACTTAGAAGTCAACTGTACTTCTTCAGCATTCATAACACCTTCGTGCCTCTTCCGAAATGTCTCAAAAAGCTCATCTCTAATGGACAGAAGCTGAACATAAATGAAGTCAATATACGTTAATTCAAGAAATTTCACATGTTCATAAAGACTTTCCAGCTTTAATCAGAAGCTGATTAATAAAAACAAAAGAAAACAAAAGAATAACTTCCTCTAAACAGACAACCATTAAAACTAGTAGGCCAAAAAAGCAATCATGTAGAAGTATTCCTATTTGCTAACATATGGAAACCCTTTTATGGACCAATTATGCCTGCAAAAAACACGCACAAGCAAGTGTGAGGACGCACACATTAAACATAAGATGATCACCAAAACCAATTCTGTGGATCAATTACACATTCTTAATCTAGTTTCCTCCAAGATTTGAATATGAATAGAATACATTAAGAAACCATGTGTGACTCATACAAATTATTGATGCAAAGCATGCCTATAACCAATGGTCAAATGAGATTGTAAGTATCTTTATATTGTTGGTAACAAATTAACTTGTCAAAATCACAAGTCAGTTAGCATACAAGTTTCATCAAGTAGTTACAGTATCAATACCATAGCAAGGAACTTTCAGATTACCACTCACTTTGCTCAAGCCAGTTAGTATTCATGCTTTATATACGTAGCCATGAACTACAAAGAGATTTTGGTTCTTTCTCCAACTTACTTTTAGTAGAGGTTTCGCTTCTTTTGGATTACAACATATATTTTGACTTAAAGTATCCTTCTACCCATGTAAAAATTCACTTATTAGTAATATCTTAGATAAAAACTCATTTCTATCACTTAAAAGTTACAGAATTTTTCTTTTCGAATTTATGATAATTACCTAAACCAATCACTCAAGAAACTTATAGATGATCTAAGAAGAACAAAAGCTTTTTAAATTTTCTTTATGATATCTAATAAATAAGAACTTTACTATCTTTAACCTAGCATGAGGCTATTTTACACCAAAACAATCTATATTCTTAGCAGCGTTAGTTAAAAAGTTAGCCTTAATACTTTTAAGTATAAAGAATTTACCATTCAAGTTTTTTGGATAGATAAATAATATCTTGGTTCTTAGGACAAAAAAAGTATTCTTGCAAGGGGCATTTAATTATTTTTATCATTATTTCAAAGCTAAATGCATAAACCTTTACATTACAAAACGTAAAACCACCATAATATATCATAACCCTTAGCCACCATCAACCCATAATAAACAGCAGTATTCAATTTGTTGGTGCTGCCTCATGGCATTCCTAAGAAACAGTTATCTTCTGCAACCACAGCAAATCTTATACACCTTATACTGTAGTTTGAAATTAACTTCTAAACATAAAAACTCACTCCTAATTGTTTACTAAAGGGTTGAATTTGAAAGTTACTGCACTGTATGATAGTAAATTTTGACCTTTCTTTTATATGAATAAAGCACCTCAAGGTACAAGCAGTTCTCGTTTTTCACTGCTTTATACAAGATCAGTTTTGCAAAATATACTTTCAACACTTTCATGAAAATTTTGGCTTTCCATCAAATTCTCAATAATATCCTCAAAGCAATTCCTTTCCTCAATTAATATAATAAGCATCTTATGGCCACATTTGGTGCTGGATTTAATCCAGCTTAAATCCAGCTTTTTGTCTTGAAGAGATTTAAAAAGCTGGATTTAAGCTAGATTAAATCTAGCACCAAACGTCGCCTATATCAATTTATACCTACGGAATATCATCTCAATAAATTGTCAACATCTGTTATATATTGTGTATGTGTTTCGTTTTTCAAATCTCTAATACACAGAAGTCATAAGCCTCCTAGCATCCAACTACCACAGCTCTCCACAGGAGACATAAAACTGAAAAGTGAACTCAACTTAAATTATGAGAGAAGCAAGTTCATATATACCGGTTGCTCCACATGGACATTGAAGAAGCTAACTGTTGCTTCCTTTGCTTCACTAATCCAATTGTCAATGTCAGAACTGCCCATCAAACTACTATGTCGTAGGAGCCAAATAGAGCAAGCTGAGAGTCCAACTGCACCACATGTATAGCGGATCCAGTATAAAGTTACTTTTCTTGGCCTTCGGTGTTTGACAACCTAAAAGAAAGAAAGGCAAGGGAAAGTATAGATCATTAAACAACCAAAACCCTATCAGATAAGTCAGTCAATTAATAGAATATTGATCCAATCATTATAAAGATGATTAAATCTCTTACCATAAGAGATAAATATGAGTCCAGTTTGTGTAGATTTTTATAAACCAAGTTGATAGCATCTTGAAGTTCACAATCTGTCCACTGAGACCCTTCTTGGTTAACTTCTGGCAATTTCTCAAACATTAGAGGAAATGAATAGCTACCATCAACAGTAGAATCACTCTGAAAAGTCATTGAATACCGAAAAAAGTTACAAGAAAAAAATGGCTGTGAGAGTAAACAAGCTAATAATAGCAACAATTATTGGGATATTCTGCAGGCTGCATTGAGAAACAAGTATGAAAACGAAAACAATGGCAAAGCAAATTAAGATTATGCCAAGGATGTTCAAGTATTGTACATGACATCATTTGGAGGTTACCTGGCGCATTGCATGTAGATGGCCAATCGATGCCTCCAAGTTCAAAAATAAATCATTAATAATAACCAATAATGAAAGCAATGTCTTCTCTGGATCCTTAACTAATTCTTCCCCACATTTGTCCACTTCCACATAGATCTAGACAAACCAGGAAAAAATCCGGTCATGATTATTTACACATGCCTTAAGAATCAAGTAAGACCTAAATGAAGTAACAACCATAAGGAACCATGTAGATGAGCAAAAAGCACACAAGAGAGATGCACCTCATCCACTCCAACAGTCAGGTCACATAAAAAATGGAACCGAATGTGAATATAATAAATTCCCATTAAGTCATCCCACTTACATAAAGTAAATGCTGCCTTGCATTTTTGAAATAGAACTTAACAAATCCTCTCTACTGAAAAATTTGATTATGCACATGTTCCTCTTGAGCATCCGCTTATATGTGATAATGGCAGTATAAAGGCAATGAAAATACTTAACAAAAAAGAGTAAAAAGGCACTAAAAATATTATTGGACCATAAAATTATACTAATTTGTTTGTGTAGCACCAAGGCCCATGGGCCCATCACCCAAACGTGTTGGTCAATGTTGCAATCGTTCAATCTTACATATATACCAAGATCTTTCCGATTGCAATACCAATGTGGGACATAGGTTATCACAACAGATCACACAAATGACATAGGAAAGGCAACGGGGCAAGATTGAGGCGGAGAAGGCATTCCTCGTCCTCGTCTCCATTACCAAATCTTCCCCCATCCCAACCCCCATACCCGATGGGGATTTTTCTTACCCCATCCCCATCCCCAACGGGGATGTATATCCTCGTCCTCGCCTCCATTTACCTATCAGGGTCTCGTTTACATATTTGGGGATTCTCAATGAAACCATTACCAACTTTATTTTTTCCCCTAATTATGCTTACCTATTATTTTTAAACTGGTATAATACAACATAAAAAAAAATAACTATACAGTTTCATAAAAAAAAATTAGGAAATGATTTCATAAGTGTATTATATTGCGTATATGATAATACATATTAGGTTCAAGGAATAAGTGGGGTGGGAAATGCAATCCCCAACCTCGGCACCGAACTCGATGGGAAATTAGATCTCATCCTAGCGGGGACAAAATTCTCCCTAAACCGCCCCAAACAGGATGGGTATAATTGAGGCCTTGTCGGGACAAGAAGTTTTGCAATCTCAAAAATCACACAGATCAAACCAATGGTTCTGACCCATTGAGAGCCTAAATACTCATATTAGCTTGTGGTCAGCCCAAATATCGCACATCCATATAGTGAGCCTGGTCAGCCCTGATACCATTAGTAATACTGTAATACCATGGACCAATCTCTCAAAAGTGCTAACCAACGTTGTTTTGGGGATCATTGAGTTTTACATATATACCAAGATCTTTTTCATTGCACTATCTATCTATGATGTTGGTCATCACAGTTTTCATATTAAGTTTCGTACTAGGACACATTTATGCACACAATTCGAGATGCTTCTTTCACACTCTATATGGGGTTTTAAAATTTAAAAAAAAAAATTTGATTGCCCTTAACCCAAAAAAATCAACAAATAAATAAATATATTCACATGTCTAATGGCAATCTTCCTCCTTCTATTGAGCTATAATGTTGCAATTGCTTCACAATAGCACTTGCCATACACTATAATTGAATTACGATAAAATTGAACAGCGGAAATGCTAAAAAAATCATTTCAACTTCTCTTTAACAGTCCTGTCAACTGTCAAGTATGCCAATACCGCTCACTGCTCTTGGCAAACCCTCAATTTCAAGAGGAAATTCGTAATAATAATCATAGTACAAGTATGAGCATCATGTAGAAGAGACATGAAATAACTGATGATATCATAGAGTAGAGAATATGGGCCCTGAAGAAGAAGAGGCAACTTCAAGATATAAAATATGTAGTGAAGAAAAATAAAACAAATGAAAAAACACCATAATTAAAGTACAGAAAATAAACAAAGTTGAGGCAAACCTGAGCCAGAAATGTAGCAAGTGAACATCTTAAGGCAGTCAAGACAGCTATCCTCTCAGACAAGTGAGTAGACGCGGATTGGCAAAGATGCTGCATTGCCGAACCCTCAGCAACACATTCACGAAAGAACTGAACTGTTCCATCAACAAATGCCCATGGTCCTCTCTCGAAAATCATGAAGTAAGCTTTTCGAGCGTTAGATCCCTAAAACCAAGAGGAACAAAAAACTGATATAGATAAGCACAATTTTACTATACGGCCAAGGAAAAAACATTGTCAACAAACAAGAACATGTTGTTCATTGACCTCAGCTCTAGATTGCCAAAATTGCAAATTCTTCTGGATATTATGCAAATTTGAGAAAACGCGCTCCATTATATCCCCCAAAACATCATACACGCTAGATGCCTCTGTCAGAACCCTGGCATGTGGTCCGGAGAATTCAAAATTTGAGTTAATGAAAAATTAAATTAGATTCCCTATAATTTGAAATCCCATAAACTAGCTCCTCAAAATATTACATGTAAAGGTAAATACATTTTTGAAAGGTATTTCTACAATGTTTATCCTTTCTTCCCATCAAATACTGTAAACCAACTTAAAAGAGAAATGCATTGGCATATTGCTTGAGCATAACACATATAGCTTCACAATGTGAAGGTCACAGTAACCAACCATGAAAATTTCAGTATTCTCTCACTCCCAAAAACTAATTAGCACAAGCACTCGAGCAAATTATATATCAAATTAAGTAATAAAAATTAAAAATAAACAATAGAACCAGGAAAACATTGGTTTGGTTCCCAAGAAAACCAAAGATCATCAGATAATTATTAAGAGGGGAAAAAAAGAAAGAAAAGAAAACGTAGTGAGAAGGTCATACACAGAAGAGTCCATCGAATTGGAGGGCAGAGGGAGAGGGAGGAAGGGCCTTCGTCTGCGAGGAGCTGTTTGGCGATAGAAATTTGAGATTTTCCCGAGAAAATTCGAATCAAAAGAAGGGAAGAAATTGGTCACCCGGTTCCAGAGATAGTTCGAGTAGAATGATATTAGGGTTTTAACACCATCCGACGGTTTGTTAGGCTGAGGTTGATCTCCCATCTCGATGTTTAATTTGACTGCTTTAGTTTCAAATGGAAGCTTTGCTGCTCTCCACTGCTTATGACTGCGGATGCTCACGCAGTCCGGGAAATAATTTGGTTATGCCCATGAAGTTACGAAAGTACCCTTTTTCTCCTTTTTTTCGGTTTGGTCGTAATGGGAAAAAAATAGGGAAAATAAATTGAAAGGATACATAATTTTATTAAAAAAACATTTTTTCCAATTTCAATTTGAAAAGAATGAGTTGTCCTCACTCCTCGCCCTACCAGTGGTTTTATAATAAATTATCAAAAAAAAACAAACGAAAAGAACAATCTTATGACCATTGTCTCAAATTTAAAAAATGTGCTTAAAAAAATTATATATGAGAATTATTTTGTAGTTTTTAAAAATTGAGTACTCTCTTCTCCTCAGGTGTTTTCGTGGAAAAAATCTTGAGCACATGAAGTGCAAATATGTTAGAAAGTTTTATTAGTAAAATTTTAAAATTTTATTAATAATATTAATTGAATATATATAAATATTAATAAAATTTTTAAAAATTATCAATTAAATTTTCAACCGATGAAAATCCAAGCCATTAAGAGTTTCTCGTTTTCAATCCTTTGACTTACTAGAAATTACTTTTCCTCAGCTTACTATAAATTATTTATTACCTGTGCATTCCATATGGATATCGTAACTACCGACTATATTATCACAAAGGATGTGGCTTACAGCCTAATAAATAAGGCGAAATTTTTGAGACAAAATTGACTTTCTTTGCAAATCTCTACCCCTTGCTCTCTCTTTCTCTTTTGCTCCACGTACAGCAAAATATTGCTCCTTCCAAAGAAAGAGAACATTTACACAGTCTTCTCTATGAAACTCTAAATATCACAAGAAAAGAATTCACAACTAAAAGCATACTACCTAAATCGGAACATGTATTTTTAAAGGAAAGAAATTTACCACTATTTTTTTTTAATAATAAAAACCAGTTTTGACATCAAAAGTGGTGTATTTTTAAAGGAAAAAATGATTTATTAAAAAATAAGTTTACAATTCAATGAGGTGGCGGTTTACAATTCAACTTACTGAATGTATGCGTCCTTCTTACCTTCAACTGAATATAAAATATCACATATATGGCTCCTTGTATCTCTAAAAAAGCATTAGCCCTGGCTAGAGGTTAGTGCCAGTTATCACCTTCAATTATAAATTGCCAACTTTGCTTGCACTAGAATAGCTATCATAGTTACAGATGATTATTCTACCATTACAATCTAAATCATGACATAAAGAGTGCTAAAAATCATACCAAATATAGATATTTCACCATCTCCAAAATATGCTTGAGCTTGGTACTATCTCTCAACTTCAAAAGCTTTCACTGAACCTAGGCGCAGTATATATGTTGGTAATTTGATTGACAGAGACTCTTCCCTATAAATAAATCATGCTCATCACATACAACATATATAGAGATCCTGAATGTATGAACATGGCCCAAATATATCTCATAGCACAAAACAGTTTTTTCGTTCAACTAACTTCTTAATGCAGAGTTCCCTCAACCAGCCAACATACAAGAAATTCTTGGATGCATGCATTGGGTGCATCTAGGCCGTCCACTCCAGGAGAAGAGAGAGAATATCTTGCATTCTCTCTCCTCTGGACGTCCCAGATGCACCCCATTCAAGAATTTCTCGCCAATATACCTTAACACCAGTATCACTCTCTTCAACCCCATTCCGGAAAAGCATTGAACTTTCTCTCTAGCACTAATCACTAATTTATAAAGAATGAAGATCGCATAATACTAGTAGTAGCATTATATGCAAATGCCAAATAGAAATAAGGATACGACTTGGACTTGGTGCTGATAATTTCAGTAGTTATTTTATCAATAAATGTGTGGCTATCATGAACAAAAGGGTGATGGATTTTCTTATTAAAATATTTATATTTGGGTGTCCAGGAAAAATAAAAGTAAATCTTAATTTGTTTCAGAATTCTAAAAAAAATTGCCGCCAAGCAATTGTAGCACTAAATCATGAAATGCAGTAGGTAACAAATGCAAAATGGCTAGCTTTCTCTGTGATGTGCCTTTCTGAAAGCTGGTTGAACTGGATTTACATAACAATAAACAGCTGAATAGCAATACAATTATATTGATGCAAAACTTATGAAATAGCATTGATGCATGGATTTTTATTTTTCAATGTATGTTGTTCTCCAACCAAAAAAGAAAACCACTTACTTCACCCTCTTTGGCCGAATTTGAAACAATCCTGAATTTCATTATCTTGTGGAAGAGCGAAACAATTCTTGGTTTCAATCAAGCTATGTCCTGGTACCTTAGACACATTATTTTCTTTCATCAAGTCCCTAACTCTCTCTGCCTCGTTATACCTACCTGCAGCAGCATAGATGTTGGACAAGAGCACATAATATCCAGCTTTCTCCGGCTCCAATCCAATCAATTTCTTCGCCATTCGTTCACCTACTTCGACATTATTATGAACTCGACACCCACCTAGAATAGCACCTAGAACAGCTGCATCAGGTTCTATTGGCATTTCTTCCACAAACATCTCTGCTTCTTCCAAAAGCCCAGCTCGTGCCAAGCAATCAACCATGCTAGAATAGTGTTTCAATTCGGCCACCACCCTGTATTCTTGCATCATTTTGAAATACGTGCGCGCTCTCTGTACCAATCCACCATGGGCGCAAGCTGATAAAACACCGAGAAATGTGACATTATTTGGTTTAATACCTCTCTCGTGCATCTGATCAAAGAGATCCAAAGCAATGCTAACACTCCCACTCAATCCATATCCTAAAATTAAAGAACTCCAAGAAATCACATCTCTCTCTTGAATTTTGTCAAATACTTTGTGGGCATAAGTTAATGTCGTGCATTTCACATACATGTCTATAATTGCATTTTCCAAACTCAACTCTAACTCCAAACATCTCCTTATACACCACCCGTGAACACTCTTCCCATGCTTCAACCACCCTAATTGTCCACACACCAAAAGCAAACTCACCATAACCACCCCATCAAGTTCAATCCCCACACGGACCATCTCCCTGAACAATTCCAAACTCAACATGGGTTCCCCATGTTGAGCATGCCCAGCCAACATGGCCGTCCACAAAACAGAATCTCTCTTAGGCATTTCATCGAACAACATTCTAGCATCAAAAATCTTCCCAAAAGTTACGTACGTGAAAACCAAGGCAGAAGCAACAAACAAACTCATCTCCAAACCCAATTTCACAGACAACCCATGTAGCGAAACGCCTATCTTTGCTGCTCCTGAACCAGCACAAGCCCTGAGAACAAGAGGAAGCGTGAAATCATCGGGACGATTATCAGACTTCCTCCACATTTGAAGAAACAAATCAATCGATCTCTGCGGGAAAATGGACCGAGAAAACTCGCCGATTATGATGTTCCATGAATATATGTTTCTCTGTGGCATGTGAACGAATACAGAGAGCGAGTCTGGGATGAGTTTGTTGAGTTGGGAGTACTTCAGGACGAGCTTAGAACTGAGGATCACATCGAAGTAGAGAGAGGTTCGAAGCAAGCGAGCGTGTAGGTGACGGAGATGACCGGGGTTAGGGGAAGAATGGAGAAGCGAGAAGTAGGAGGAGATGAGGTTGAATTTTGGTTGTGAATTTGTACAAGTGTGAGTTGTGAAGAGTTTAGTGAAGAGTTTCCTTGTTTTTGCTTTTGAATGCAGAGTTAATGTTACGTTCATGGCAATTGAAGGGAAACAAAATGATTCATTGCTAATATGTGCTATGTTTTGAAGATACGAGAATATTTATTTTGCTTATTTGAAAATTCTTTTTAAGTTGAGGGATAAGCAGTATTTTGTTCTCAAATTTCAAAATAGATGCCTCTGATTTTATTAATTTATAGTAATTCTGATGGTATGATTTTAGCTAAATTTTAATTAAAAGATTATTGAAAAACTTAATATAATTGTCATATAGTGACAAATTTGTAAATATATTAAGTTTTCTTATAATTTTTTTAAGTTAGAATCAAATCAAAAGGTTGAATTGTTCCAAATAAATAAAATCACTGATTAAATTATCTATTTTAAAAACTCATGGAATAAACTGCTATTTAATCCTAAATTTATAAGAAATTATGCGATTAAACCTATTTATTTGCTTTGTTTGTTTTTTTTTTTCCTTTACTTGAGTTTATTTTGTTTAAATGTTGGACTGCTGATTTGATATAATGTTGGGCTGTTGATTTTATTTAATTTGGTTTTGCTGTAAATTTTCATGGAGCATTATTCAATTAAATTTCAATTTACTAATTTAGTTGAATTAGCTTAATTATTCTTTTATTTTGGTTAATCGAATTAACCAAAGTTATAATTCAATTTGATTATGATTAATAATTTTGTTAATTAATTTTTTGAACCATTTTAATCGAATTAACCGAATGCACACGGTTAATCATATTAGCATCATTTTATGAAATGTTAGTATTATTATTATTGTTACAAAATTATTTCATTTCATGCAAGTATATCATATAAATTAAAAATAATTAATTTAAGAGTTGAATCCAAAGTTTTTTAAAATAAACATTATTTCTTGGATAACTTACACGGTTTCTTTATAAAAATACACTTTTACATCTAAAAACTTATTATTGTTATTTATCATCTAGCATGCAGTAATAAAAAAAATAATAATAAATTTTAACATTCAATCTAAATTTTATTTTTTAATGAAAATTAATAAATTTAAACTGTAGATAAATTATGAGTTAAATTATAAATTAAAATATTAATTTATAGTTTAAATTTGAAATTTTGAGAATTTGATAAATTACAATAGTTTTATTGAATGGTAAAATTTAAATTTTCAAAGTATTATTTTAAAAATAAAACCTTATAAATCTCGTCTAACGAATCAATAAAACGGAGGACACAAAAGTCTCGTGCTGGTCAGCTGGATAATGACTTTAATCCTTTGTTGACTTTACAATTTCTTGCAAACTAAGCATCTGAGATGAGAAGTACTAATATGCAGCAGGTTCTACTATAATTATTCTACATCGTCCATACGAACCATGCACAAAGTACAAAGAGTCTAAATAAGCTACGTTACTTGCAGCGGATTCAATTTTAAACCTTTATTAGTAATTGCATTTACTTTTGGTGGGTCACTCCTCTGGCTACTTAGCGACTTCATTAATTGAGAAGATTTTGGTTTATGTGGAGCGATTTTAAATCAGTTAAAAATTTTAAAAGTTTTATTGAAAATATTAAATTTTATATTTATATTACTATTACTAATTAAAAAATTTAATATTAACCCCATATATTAAACCCAAGTGGACCAATTTTTTGTTGGCATTAATCAAGTTAACACAAACTTTTCTCTCTCAGCTGCGTGCCAAATCTGACCCAAGACTTCCCCACACCACACGTAATGTGCACTAAGGTGATGTTTGGTTCGTGAAGACATTTTCCTTTCCTTTCTTCCAAGTGCCGTCCGTTTTTCTCTGGTGCTGCCACGTGATAGATAATTTCGAAATATTATATAATATATTTATTAAAGCTATCTCTTCACATTCTATATAAATGGAAAAGAATAACTTTATAGCTCTCGCTAAAAAGCAAAGAAGAGGAGAAAATCGATTCAGATTTAGAGGGAGAAAATGGCATTAGCGGGCGGTATAAGCGAGGTTGAGGGAAGTGCAAACAGCCTTGAGTTCGATAGTCTAGCTCGTTTTGCTGTCGATGAGCACAACAAGAAAGAGGTTCGTTTTGTTCCTCTTTTCTCTTTTCTGCTGTTTGGTTGCCAAGAAAAGTTCATGAAATAAAAGCTTTTTAATATGGAGGTTTCTGTTCTCTCGGTTGATAAAATAATTATGATAATTATACAGTTGAAAGCATTTCGGATCATAATTGGCAACCAAACTGAGCGATATTGTAAACTTGATCTGCGATTGTTGGGGAATTTGTTGTTTGATGGCTTATCGATCTATTTCTTATCAAGAGAATTGTCGTTTTTCTTTGTTGTTGTTGTTTTTTCCCCCTTTTTTCTATTTGTGTCAATTTGAGTTGATTTCTAGGTTGTGGTGGTGGGAGCGGGAGGTCCTTTAAATTTATAGGAGTATTTCTATGGGGTAAAATGTTTAATTAATAAGAATTCGATATTAAATGTAGATTTTTTTGCAGAATAAAAAAAAAGAAATGGATCAAAATTAAACTTAATCTATTGAAGTGGTTGGTGAGAACGATATTTATGCTAATTGAAATTTGATATGGACGAATGCTTTGTGCAGAATGCATTGCTGGAGTTTAAGAAGGTTGTGAATGTAAAATCTCAAGTGGTTGCTGGAGCTATGTACTACATTACTTTGGTGGTAGCAGATGGTGATAAGAAGAAAATTTATGAAGCCAAGATCTGGGAGAAGGCTTGGGAGAACTTCAAGCAGTTGCAGGAATTCAAGCTTATTGGTGATGCTCCTTCCACTGCTTAGCTATGTAATTGTTATGAAGAGCTTAAGGTGACTGAAGATCGCTTGTAGCTTGCTATCATTCAGGTTGCAAGAGACTAATATCAGAATATAAAAGACTCTTCATTTTTAATAATTATCAATGAAGTGTTCACGAATTTGGGTTTTTAATCATAAATTACTAAGAATGTGTAAATTTATCTTTCCTATGTACGGTGCTGGTGAAATCTTCCCTAGAAGAATATCCACCAAGTACTAATGAATAAGATGTATGTAAGTCTCAAGCAACTCTGAATCAGTTTGTGCTTAAGTTGCATAAGGTTTGTATTTGAATGAAAACTATGAATTTGAAATTCATGGTTCTTTTGCGTACGTTGGACTTTACTGTTGCTTCTGCATAATTTGTTAAAAACTGTGAAGGACCAATAAAAAAACTGTGATTATCACTCTCTCATTTCACCCTAAAAGCAAGAGGAGTGGTGTCTTACAGGAAGCCATTCATGGTACCAATCAATTTAAATCCTGTTCTGTTTTATTCTTTTTACAGTGGAGCTGAGCTTCTATCTTCAACCTCTGCTCCCTCCAGTTTTTGTCTTCTTCAATGATAAATCTGTACTAAGGTTTCTCATCTCGTGGTTTTAATTTTATGCATTGGATTTTGTTATGTGACGTATATACATAAATGTTCTTGAGGTACTTGACAATATAAATAAAATACCCTGGAGTTTGATTCATCTTTCCGTTAATGTAAAAAAAAAAACATGAAAGGGTGAGAGTAATGTTTCTGTTTCGATTAAGGTCATCATTTGAAAAAAGAGTGTTAGGGGTTTAGGCAGCTTATAAATATTGTGAGACTAGGTTCCTATCATTTGGTTTGAAACTTGAAACGAAGAAAAATTACCCAGTCCAAAATAGGGAAGGAAAAATTGGTGGATAAGTATGTTCACGAAGGTTCCTTTACTGTTCACTGCTTAATTGATCAAAATTTTGGGGTTTCCACGCATAATTAAGTAGGTTATTTGAGAATAGGTGGAGCTTTTTAATGACAAGTTCATAGTAGCGCCATGTGCCCAAGATTTATGGATGTTTATGGTCAAAATAACAAGATGTGGTGGTGAAAGGTCATTGAATCAAAAAGTGCAGAAAATAGCTGTTATAAGGGACTGATTGAATCGAACTTGAGGACTAACAATAATAGATTTAACAGTGAAGCTCAGCACTGGCTCCTAACATTTCTCGATACAAGATGCCAGAGATAGGCCAATCTCTTCACACATGCCGGTTGTCCTCGTACTCTATTGAAAAGGAAAGCATTTTCAAGTGTATTCATCAACCCATAATATAATCAACTGTCAAGGAAGCCAATCCACGCTGAAACTTGGTGATAGTTGCACAAATTTAAGGATCCAAGTACATTTAAGAAGGTAACATGTTTTGAAACTGTTGTAGTTAGCTAATGTTACTGAAGCAAAACCGTAATTTACAAACATTCAGGGAATGCAAGGGATTTACTCCAATATCAACCTAATCAACTAAAATGATGATTGCTACTTTTCTTCCCCATTCTTCCTCTAAGTGCCCTGGTATCTATCTCCATCGTACTCCTTGAAATCTACTCCATTCTAAGATCAGAAAATAAGAACTACAAACCTATATGTGAGGTAAGCTACCACATACACAAGCACAAATTAACGGCTCAGCCTTCTTCATCGTAATCTTCCTCATCCTCATCTATCCTTCTATTTAAGTTGGCCAGTTGAGTGGGATCAATTGCCATCTGCTCTATGTCAGAGAGGGACCAACCAGGGAACTCCTCATGCTTTATTTCAGGAATAGTCTTTGGTATTGAACTAGCAGGGGCAACTGGAACAGGTGCTAGTATGGTTGTCGAGTCTTCATTCTCGTTCAAGTCCACATTTAGGTCAATATTCCGAACTGGCTCTTCTGAACTCTTGATACCATCCTTAGACTCGTCAAGTGCTCCCCCATTATCCACCCTCCTTTCAATGCTTAGATTGTGCTTTTCCTGATGATGAGAAATGTTTGGATCATCTTCAAACTTCTCGCACTGTGCGATCTCCCTCTCTACTGTACGACTACCTCGCCCACGGCCTCTACCTCTGCCCCTACCCCTTCCTCTGCCACTGGCACCAGTGTGGCCAGTCTCAGGCTGCAATAGAAGGAAACACAATATTATGGTGCCATTTTTTTAAGTACAATATTATGGTGTCATGTTTTCAACTAATAACTTTTTAACCACAAAAAGCCCTGGAAAACCCATGAATGTTTTACCATCAATCAACAGTTGGCAAGACCCAAGTTTGCCAGCCATTAGAGGTTAAAAATCATTTTCTTGTGAGAGAAACAGCTAAGCAATTTTTTAGCTCACTTCAAGAAGCCTTCCCCTAGAAGTATGCTCATGATCCTAATCGCATAAAGATTATAAACATATGAAAATAAAACACAAGAGCCGAGTGTACCCAAACAAAGTAGTTTAATTGCATATACCATTTTTTTAATTAAAGATTAACAAAAGCAAAGAAATTACCATTCTGCTCCTCTTAGACTCGTCATCACTGTCATTGTCTTCATCATCAACTTTCCTGATAAGTCAGAAAGTATTAACACTATTACTATCCATCAATATGTCAAATTCTTCATCCACTACCAATACTAAACAAAGATTGGACTTTACAAACCTCCTTTTGACAGCAGAACGATCCTCAGCAGCAGCATCAGAACCACCTAAATCAGGAACCTTCCTAACGATCTCTCTTAGAAAATCAAAAACATTAAAAGTCTGTACACACTGTTTCCTGGAAATGTGAAATCAAAATTAGATAACCACAAGTGTAAAAGTTCAGGGAGGAGAAACATGTCAACAACATATCTTATACCAAAGCCAGAATGAAATGATCTCCTAAAGCAGCCATGGGCATTGACACATCTAATACTTCATTCCTTACAAATATTAAAGATGTTGAGCAGACCAGAATATCACATCAGTATGAACCAAGATAACAAATCAAGGCATTCATCAAGATTTTGACTAGGATTTGCACCACAGAAGGAGCCACTCCTGGAATACCTAAATTTAATACTGGCACAATTTGAATCACCACTCTAGTTAGACCTTTTTTTTCAGATATAAGCCACTGCTCTTGAAGAGAGATGGATTTTGAGTGTAAGCAGTGATGATTAGGGCTGGTGTCAGTTTTTGACTGACCTTCTGCAGTCCCATTCATTCAATGGCACAGACATGAGAAAGGGAAATTGATGAGAATTCCCATTCTTCATTCCTCATGCACCCAGAGTTCATGACGAGAACACTAGTCAAGAATGCAAGGGCATAGAATTGAAATCCCAAAGTCAACCAAATCCAGAATAAAAGAAAGTGATTTGTTCAAGAGTCCACTTCTCATTTAAAAAGCTAAAATTTAAAATTTTCAAGAATAAATATCAAAAGCTTTCACTTACAAATGCAAAGAATTCATCGTCTTAGCTCCCCTCTGCAGAGTTATTTCATATGTCCGGTCACACAGATCTTGCAGAAATAGTTCCAAAGCTTTAGCTGCAGGTTTTATTCACAAAGATCCATCAGTATCATATGTAGTGAAAGACTTCTGATACAGTATAGCAAAAGTTGTGACAAATGAATGAGGAAGCAGAAATAATTTTCCCTGAAAAGCTAGATCCAAAAAGAATGAAAAAATTCTTACAAACAAGTAGAGGAACAGCCATCGCAATTTTCCCAATATCCTCATCAGCTTGCATAATCTTCTTGATCCGAGCCTGATCAGATAACATAGTTCAGTTTATAAAATAATCAAATGCCAGAATTACAATAAATAATGGAACTAAAGAAGAACCCAACGAATGAAGCATAACATCAGTATTCAACACCGTACAACTAACTGACTAAGTACCAGAATGCATCCAAATCATGCACATTTAGTTCTATGGCCTGGTTCAACCATACAAGTTCAGCTCACCAGTATAAATCGTGCAGCTTCAGATCCCGATGAGCACTAAAGTAAACATACTGGGTGGGGGTAAGTTTCTGTATGTCTGTGAAATGAAAACCTAACAGACTTTATGACCGAGCCCATACATATGTGATTTCCACATTATAACAAAGGGAAAGCAATATCTTGACGCATATACTCCTTCATATGTTTATTTTATTAAGACTCAAGCAATCAATCAAAAAGACTGACAAATGATGATGACACCTCCTCAAAACGGGTTGAGGCGTGTGTGGGTTTTAACAACACAAAAAAAAAAAACAAAGGGATGAACTTCAAAAACAAATGGACAAGAACTGCTAATCTAAATATAACATCCCTTGAAAGCAATCCACAGTACACTAAAGCATGTTAATAGATCTTAAACCTTAAAAACAGGTCCAACATAAAAAAAATAAAAAAAAATAAAAACTCCCTAATCAGACAAACATATCTCCAAGACCCAATTAATGCAGTGATCACTGATCGAGTCATGAGAGTCCAACCACCTTCTCTCATAATTCTTGAGCCCCTTAAAAGGTTCGTGAATCATCAACGAATTTTCCTGCCAAACAGTGGTAGTAATCTTAGCAATGGCTAGGAAAAAGAAATACAGAGTACCATCCATCAACGTTTAGCATTTCCACCTGAGGTTACCTCTGGTAGGCTGACACACTACTAAGGATGGCACGCCAACGCCCAATTAAAAGTAATGCACCTGACCATGTGCAGCCACAAGCAATTCCCCCTTAAAAGCAAAGCTTTTAGAACAAATCACCCAGGATGGAAATGTACCACATATACAAACAGAGCATCGACAGGCACCAGAAATGCACACAACAGAGATAGCCCCCCCTGGTTCAAATTGGAAAGCAGTAAGTTCTGCATTTGTACAAACCCTACCACAATAAAGGATCCATATAGGTGATGAATCAGGGATTTTTCAATCACATGGTTTAGTAACCTCACTGCCAAGCTTTCATCTATCAATTTTAAATTCCTTCGGTAGACCTACCACCTCTTAAAACATCTAATTAAAAGTTGATCAGATCACACAGATAATCAAAGTGCAACTGAAATACAGTGTGAAAATACTTTTCTTCTAGGCTTCATATCAAGACAGAGAACTCTAATATGAAAACTAATTATCATGAAAACAACTTGAACTTGGCTTGAGAAAGAGACAAAGAGAACTTGGGTGCTAATGATTTCCTTGCCATTAGATGAGCAGACAACTAAACATAAAGACACCCACCTACAAACTCAAATAATGACTTGAAACAAAAGAAACAGAGACCAACGTCAAATGAATAGACGAAATTAACAGAAAGATAAAAACCGCTAGGAACCCCTAATGATTCACAAATTAACGTAGCAAAAAAAAAGCCCAAGTGGAAGAAAAGGGGGTGTGCAGAAGGTAATGTTCCACTGTTTTGCATAAGGGAACTAGCAAGCAAAAGGTGCTTAACATCTTTGGTAAGGTTGTAATAGGCTAATAGAATCTTAGAAACCGAGAATTTTCACAAATTTGATTTCTACAATTATTCAAGGTGTCTTTCAATAGATAGCAACAAAGACATGAATATCCGAGGCAACAGCCGCCATTCCATGCCATGTATAACACAAATCCAGCATAATGCAACAAGAATTGCAATAGCCTTACTTTGAATCTCGT
The DNA here is from genome assembly GCA_023935145.1 of Bretschneidera sinensis. Taxonomy (NCBI): domain Eukaryota; kingdom Viridiplantae; phylum Streptophyta; class Magnoliopsida; order Brassicales; family Akaniaceae; genus Bretschneidera; species Bretschneidera sinensis. The sequence continues at coordinate 5,484,291 of CM043698.1, forward strand.
TTTGAAAACCATTCTAAGAGTATGTTTGGAACAAATAAATTCCATAAATTTTATGGAATGCAATTCCATGCATTGTTATGTTTGGAAGAACAATAATTATGTAATTAATTAGTAAATAACTTCACTATGGAATTAAGTTAGTTTATAGCAAATCCTATTGAAATTGATAGAATTTGCGAATAAACTCCACAAAATGAAGAGTCTAAAATTATGTTTAACAAAATATCTTTTATATCTCATGCATATTCTTCTTGGTCATACATAATACTTAGAATGATATGATATTTTAGTAAAAAAGAAACACTAAATTCAATCATTTATTTATCCCAAACATTCTAAACATGAGAAATTATTTGAATCTACACTTCAATATAAGAACACCAAACATGAGAATTCATTCCAATTAATTTGCAAATGAATTCTATTTTCAAATCATTTGAAAATGAAACGAATTATTTATTCATTTGGTTCCAAAGATGGTGTAAAACATACCAATATATACTAGTACCTAATTGAAAACATACAAGTCCACCGTATTAAAAATCAAAGCCAAAATACTGCTTTAGCTTCGATTCCCAAGCTAGAGCCCTTGCAACAGCCAATTACAAGCCTAAGACCATAATCATAACCACTACATATTCTGATATTCGTATCCTTTCAGTCAATCGATAAGATCATGGGCTGTTCATTGAAAATAAACAACAATAATAACAGCAGAACCAATAACAACAAAGAAAACAGAGGAAACCAAACGCAATCATCCTCACTAGGATAAAATAATTACGAACAATAAATAGAACAAAAATAAGAACGTAATATAAGGAATAAGAATTACTTACGGCTGGGAAACGAGTATCGAGTTTCTTCCTCATGTTGGCCGACACCGAACATCAAACGAGAATCCAAAAAAAAAAAGCAAAAAGCCGAAAACCCTAATCCCACTCTCTATGCCTTTATATACTCTAAAAAAGAAGAAAAAAAGAAAAGAATAATACAACAGAGCTGAGATTCAAATATACAATTAAAGAGGAAAGATCGATCGATTCAACTCCAGGAAAGGATGAAGAACAAGGAGAAAATTCTCCTTTTTTTTTCAAATTCCCTTGTTTCGGTCTCTATTCTCGACCCGCTGTTTTCGTACCCGAAAAACTGCCACGACAGACTTTATTCTCTCACCCTTTACTTTTTCTCCTCTATTTTATCCAATCTTTGAGTCTGGGGTTATCCCTAAGGCTTTGTCCACTTTGCCCTAAAATTTCCAGTACGTCAGGGCTAATTTTCGTTTACCATTCAAAGATTGCCACGTATGCACATGTGGAAATTCTTGTAACAAAGAATCCTGTAAAACTAATCGAGGTCAGTTCACATAATATTGAACACCGTTCGATAGCTTGATGAGTAGGTTAGATTGAATTAATAATTTTAACATAGAATGTCACTTATGTCCTTTTGAAACCTAAGTGTACTTTCAAATTAATCGTGGTCAGTACTGGTGGAAATGGGTTCGACTTGTTTTAAAGGCTGGACTCCAATAACTATTTAAGGTCAGTTCGAATGATATTGAATTCGGATCTATAAGTTCATAAGTCAGATTGAATTAATGATTTTATTTTTAGTAATATATATTATTATATAAATATTATAAAATAAAATAAAATTTAAAATTATAACTATAACTTTATGAGCTTTGAGATTAATTTAAATTTTTTGTTTGAAAATCGAATCAAACTAATCCAAGCTCGAGCTCAATATTTTTCTTTCAAGCTCAGCTCAACGCTCGACTCGATTTGTCTTTTGGTTGACGAGCTAGTTCGAGCACCCTTAACTTGAGTTTGACTCGACTTGATTCCTTTTAACGGACGGACTGATTCCAATCTATTATTGTTCGATAGAAATTCTTGAGTAAAACAAGTTTGACACATTATTTTTAAACTCATTTAACCACATAACAATCTATATATATATGAACAATTACACTGTACTATCTTTAAGTTTGTTGAAAAAACATTAACATATAACATCTTTTTAAAACTTACAATTCACCCAAAAACACTAATTTTCACCCTCAAACAATCAAAAATGAATTTCTTTAAAGAATCAAAATTTTATCTGGATATTACTTTTCATGATGACCAATGTATTCTTAGTGATAAAATTTTAAAACTCGCTTATTATACGATCAGAGTTTGAGTATAAGTGTGCTCGACTCGTCTAGACTCGTGAACAACTTGTTTATAGCTTATTTATATACTCGTTTAAATTAAAATTTGTTCATATACTTTTTTATTTTTTATTTATGTTCGCATAAAACTTGTTTAAAGAGTATATATAATAATCAAATCTTAGATTCACTTTAACTCTGTTTATGTTTATTTTAAATTATGTCCATGTAAGTATTAAGTTAAAGTTTGAGTACAAACTTGGCTGCATAAGCGAACCAAGCTCGAACAATATAAAATTTAAACGAGCCTAGCTTGAACAAAGCTCTTAGTACTCCACTAAAGTCCATTCATGTTTGAACTCGTCAATGATCTTGTTGACAAAGCATTACTATAACACCAGTAAATATAAAATAAAAATAAAAAAATAATTTAATAAATATGATATGAAATTAAAATAATATATTTATATAAAAAATTTAATATTAAACAAAAAATTTCTTAAAAAAAATAAACATGTGAAAACATAATTACAAAAAAAAAAATTAAACATATCTAAAAAAATAAGAAAAAATATATATATATAAAATAAAAAAAAAAAAAAAAAAAAAAAAAAGCAAAACGTGACAGCAGTGCTGCCAAGTGAAAAAAATGGAAGAACGCATGTTGCCCACGTAGCCAAACCGTGGCAGCCATTTTGGGTAAGCTGCATAGAGTTGGGTTAGAAAAAAAAAAGTTTATATATATTATACTTAAAATGATACTTATCTTATCGATTTCGTTTAAGTTTTTTTAAAAAAATTTTTATTTTTCCAAATATTTAGAGATCTAAAAAAATATTGAAATAATAAAATTTTAAAGAGATTTACCATGGAATTTCATAGAGAATACTATCAAAAAATATAAGGTAATAACAAAATGTTTATGTTTGAATTTTTAGCATTCATGAAATTTTTTCGAATTTAAAGTGAGAATTTTCAAAAAATATGGTTTATAACGAATTGAATAATAAATTAAAAATTTAATATAAATACGATGTCAGGTGTTGACGATCAACAATTGAGAGAAATTCTGAGAGGAATGGGAAAGACAATGAGGTGATCCACAGGTAGCTTTAAGTGCTACGTAGTGAGTTGGATTTACTTTAAGTAATCTAAATAAAAAATTTGAAATATCTAGTGATAATATTAAAATAAATTACTAGCTTATGTTTTGGAGATAGATAAATATTTGGTTGATAGATATGGTATAAATATTGGACACTTAAAAAATTATTATGTGAAAAGAAATATTAGTAGAATGATAAGTTGATTTAATAATGATGATGATAAATAAATTCTTGAAGAGTTTTGGTTGATGTTTTGATACGAATTATGAGGAGACGAAATTTGGTGAATCTTGACAAGCTTTGATGGATGATTTGGTGTGATTTGGAATGAAATTTGGTGGATATTAACAGCTTTGATGGATGATTTGATGTGATTTGGGATGAGAGGAATTGAGTGAAATTTTTTTTTACATAATTTGAGAAAAATCATAATAGTTAGTTTGAATGCATACTTGTTTTTATTTTATTATTTATATGCATATTCATATATGCTTTTATATACATCTTAATAAGAATAAAAGAACCGGAAAGACAACCGATCTAAATGAGAATAAAATATTTGAATTATTGTTTTTTTATATTACATTATTGTTCAAATGCATATTTTATATCATTGTTCATATGTATATGCATTAAATAAAAGAAAAGAACCGGGAAGGGGCCGGTCTAATTGAAAAACTGTGGCAGCCGGTATAGGCTGGAATTAAAAGGGACACTGTGACAGCCAGTATATGCTGAAAATTAATTCTGTGGAGACCAAGACAAGCTGTAAAGAAAAGAACCGGGAGGGGGCCGATCTAAGATAATAAAAACATGTCGACATGTGAGAAGACGTTTCCACAATAATAATTCATGCATTGCATCTGTTTTAATTATTGTTTGCATCATTGAAATGTTGATGTGTGGTGTGTTATTATGAAATTGTTTATAGATGAATTGGTTTCACAGAGAGAGACAGTTATGGTGAGAAAGAAACAGATAATGATAAGAACCATCTAAATTGTAGACTTTATGATGTGAACCTCATTATGAGGTAATTATGAGATAATTGATGATCTTAAGGTGAACCAATGAATGAGAATAAGATCAAGTTATGTGAAATATAAATGATTAAATATAAAAAGGGTTATTATGCAAACTGAATACTTTTAGTAAATTTAATTCACTGAACTTGTGAAGCTCACCCCTCATTGTGCAATGATTTCAGATAGCAGGTATGACAAATAATTTGGTAAGTTGAGGTTCAGAATAAATTATTTTCTGTAAATCACGTACGTATCAACATCCTCAGACTAAAGAGAAAATAAAATAAAAATTTATTTGTAAATATTCATGCATTTTACGTTGTATCTAATGTTTAAAAGATCAAATTAATGTAACTCCCCTGTTGAAGGTTGATGATTGATGTAAAAAATTTTATTGGTGTTATTTATTTTTATTATTGTATATATATGTCATACTGAGATTTTTAAAATGTAAAATTAAAAAATCATACTATTTTCTCATGAAAGTAAAAAATACTTGATGTAATCACATGGGAAGGTGTTCATAGAACAACTCGCTTGGTGAAGCAATCCTAGGTTAATTTAATTTTTTTTTCTTTTATACTTCAAATTAATAATTTACCACTCATAAGAGACATAAGAAATTGGTCAGAGTAATAACATTAACATATATGGTTATGTAAAGAACCCCTTGTGGGTGCTTTGATTTGAAGGAACAATACCATGCCAATCAAGGAAGAAGCTTCCAATTTCAATATATATTAACATAAATTGAAAAAGTTTAAACTTCAATTCTATACTACCAAACGTCTAATGCTATCAATTCAATCAAGTTGAACCATCTTCTTAATCACATAAAAGCGTGTTTCATACGCTAGGAAAGAGCCCTATATACATATGTACAAGGTTTTACCTTTATAAAAAAAATTAATAATTCCAGAATAATGTTTGATAAATTATAAAATAAATTTATTTTCGTCAAAGTTGTAGACTAACACTTTAAATATTTGAAAATCTCGTCCAAAGAGAAGAAGAGCTCCAACAACAAAGACAATATTTGAAAACCTCAATCTAGCAATAGCTAATATTTCAAAAATAATTTTCAGGAAAATAAATGATTTAAGTCTCTACAAAGAAATAGATTTCTAAATATTTTCTCACTCCCCAAACGTTCCTACGCACAATCTACTCCTTAAAATCTAAAACACAAAAGTAAAGGAATAAGCTTATAACTCAGTAGGTAATTAATATCCCAAGCTAATTAGATCAAGAATTAAAACAAAGATGTGTGGCATATTTGTTAGTAAAACATGTCCAAAAAAAAATGCAATTATCATAAAGTACCTACTTTGGTAAACAAATTGAGATGCTTTATCAGGCTAGCTTTATTCCAATCCTCAAGACGTACTATTTTTTTTTCCGTAGTTTTGTTTGGTTTGTACAAGGAAAGAGATAGGATTTATTCTCTAAAAATGTAACTTGAAGATGATCAAGGAGATGAAGTGTGATATATTTATTGGTAAAATATGTTGTCTTATACTCAACGAAAAAAATAAGATTATTATCTTAAATTTGGAAATCTTAATTTTTTTATTGTTAAGTATAAGACAACCATTAATCATGCAATCATTTAGCCATTAATCTATGTACAAATATAAATGAAACTAGTACAAGTGTTTTTTTTGTTATGAAATGAAAAGATTAATGATCTTAAACTGTATGAAAAAACATGTATTCGAGTAAAGAAATAAAAAAAATGCTTTTGTTTTGTGATTTTTTCAATTATATATATTTTTTTGTTTACCTGTATAATATGAATGTGTATGCATGTCGCCCCCAATAACAAAAATTTATGGATCAACCACTGGTTGGAGGGCGTTGGAAGATTTAAATTGTGGTTGTTGATCTCGATCACAGCATCCCGACGACTGATATCAGGTTCTTCTAAATCAACTAGACAGAGCTTTCTAGAGTTGCGTGTATCAGATCGAAGAAGAAGCCAATGGGGTGCTCTTGACCCCGATGCATTTCCTGTAGGACTAGTCACGAGCCGAGATACTCGGGAGTAGTTCGTGACTCGACTCGTATAGACTATAAGTCGAGCTTGAGTTTTGAGTCAGACTCATTTAGTCAAACGAGTCGAGTTCGAGCAATGAGAAACTCGGCTCATTTGGCTCTATCATAATTTTTTTATTAAGTTTAATTATAAATTATTTTATTTTTATTAAATATTTTTTTATTTGATAGGTGAATTTGTCATGCTCAGGCTCCACTAGGCTTAAGGTCGAGTTAAACTTCGGGCTCGTTTGAGCTCGAGTTGAGTTGAGTGAAGCTAAAATGACCATGAATCGAGCTCGGTCATGGGTTTTAAAGTTCAAGAAGCTCGACTCAATTCAAATAATCTATTAAGGTTCATGAACCAAGCTTTAGTTTCCAATTACTTTATTCGACTCGGCGCGTGGTCAATCTTGTATGCATTTGGTAATTTGTAAATATGACCAACATAGATTAGAAAAAAAATGTTATCTTTCCTTAATTGAAAATATTAGGGTTCATGAATTATAAGTAGATACTAAACAAGCTTTCGTTCACAAATATAATACATTTTTACTTTTTGACCCGAGAGATGGTTCGATTATAATTTTTTATTAATTTTATTTATTAAATATTATTTTATTTAATAAATGAATTTGTCATGCTCAAGCTCGGACTTGTTTGAACTAAAATCACACTCGAGTTGAGACAAGTTGAACTCCACTCATTAAAAATGATTTGGAATTGAGTTTTGACAATTGATTTAAAGTTCGGAAAACTCGATTCAAACTCAACTTGATTCAAGGTTTGTGAACTGAGCTCAAATTTTCAATAACTCGCACGTGGCCAGCCCCGATTTCCTTTATGCGTATGGTAATATCCAAATAAGATCAACATAGATTGAAAAAGAATGTGTCTTTCCTTGATTGAAAAAATAATTAGGGTTCATAAATTATAAGTACTAGTAGATACTAAACAAGCTTATGTTCACAAATATGATATAGCTCTACCTTTTTGCCGGTGAGTTTTGTAATTGCGATTCTCCAATACACATATCACATATCCCTTCCATTGCCATGGAGACTATACCAGAAAATCACCCAAAAAATATTTTATCAGAGGAATCCGACGAAAATAGCTGGCTGCAGGAGCAAATCAGCGAAGAAGAGGAACAACCAAGAGAGAAGAAATCAGAAGAACAGGCAGCGAAAAGAATAAAATTAGCAGCGGATCAATCTGAGAAGCTTGAATTATCACTCAGTTAATGATTCAACCGATGAATTTTATGTGTGTGAAATTGATCAGAAAGTTGAAAGGCGTGAATTGATCGATCTGACCCTTGAAGTCAATACTCCGTATGAACATGACGATAGAGAGCTGGAATTGTCTCACAAAATCAACAGTTCTGAAAATAAAAGTCACGATGATGGAATAGTTGATGCGCGAGAGCTTGACTTGCTCCCCAAGGAAAGTTGTCGAGAAGCACAGGAGCCTGATCTGTCCCTTGAGCTTTGATAAGTTTTATGCTCCTTTTTCCTTCTTCTTTTTTAATCTTTTTGAAATTTTACGGTTTTATAATTTTAGGTTTATTATGGACAATTACATATCTTTATAATATGCAGTTGGATGATATTTAACTTTGTTAGCCACAGAGTTTTGGAATACACAGTTTTACCTTTTTTATAGAATTTATTCATTGCAATTTTTTTTAGAGTTTTTACCTTTTTCCCCTAAGTTTACTTATTTATTAAGATTTAGGGAAAACTTACAGATTAGCACTCTTTGGCTTGTCTCATAACAAATTAGGTATTGTGGTTTAAAAAGCTTAATTTGAGTACTCATTAGCGATTAGGTCTGATAGGGTTAAATCAAGCATGTTATTTTCATGGGGATGAAAGTTTTATTGATGTGAAGAACTCATCTCTTGCGATAAAATGAACGAAATTACTCCATCATTTTTATGGAAAAAAAACAAAACAAAAGTCCATCCAAAAAAAATCATGAAAAATTAGGACATGTTTGTAGTTGTTTTTTTTTTTTTTTTTGTTCTTTTGTTTCCAAACACTGCTTTGAAAAATTGAAAAAAAAAATGTTTTAGATGTTTTTTTTTTATAAACATATTTGGATAACTGTAACTCGAATATAGTTTTCAAAAACAGAAAACAATGAAAAATCCGTTCGAATAACTGAATTGGGTATGGGTGGATCACTTGGGATTCATGTCACATTGGTCTTAGATTGCTAGAGTGATGCTTGGGACCCAGATCGCTTGATATTAGAGTCGTTGGGGACTTGGATCGCTCGAGTTTCGAGACACTCAGTTCTTGAGATGGTCGAGGACGCTTGTGACTTGTTTCTCTTCGGTCTTGGGACGCTCGAGACCCGAGTCGCTAGGCCCGAGTCTCTAGGGGTGTTCAAACGATTGGGTCAGGCGGTATAAGTCGATTAAAAAAATTAACTGACTTTTTCGGCATAAAATATTTTGTTCCAATCTAACCGACTTTACTAGTATATTTCAACCTTTTTGGACTGATTTAAAATTGGTTGGTTTCGGTTATTAACTTACTTAATCGAACATTAAAAATATATTGTTTTATATATATTTATACTTTTAATAATATATAATGAGTTAAAATTTTGTTATATATTTATAATTATTAATAATTTATTAAGTAAATAAAAGTTAGTTAATTGGTCGGTTTGGTTAAGAATTATTTTGTTGACCAACTAATCCGACTTGCCGACTTGTAAATACGAAATACCCGAGTCGTACTGTTTATCCGACTCCAACGAACTAAATTTTTAATCGATTCAAAATCGATCGAACAATTGAAATTGTTTTGTTTAACCGATGCATAGCCTTATGGGTCGCTGGAGTCTCAAGACGCTCGAGATCCGAGTCGCTCATTGGGGACTCGGATCGCTTGGATCTTGGGATGCTTAGGACCCGGGTCGTTCGAGTCCCAAGACACTTGGGACCCGAGTCACTCGTTGGGGACTTTGATCGCTCATATCTTGAGATGCTCGGTTCTTTGGACGTTCGTGTCTTGAGACACTCCGATCCCAGATCGCTTAGGATATGAGTAATTCAAGACCCGAGATGCTCAGGAGCAGAGACAATTTTTAAATTGCATATCCAAACATAACCTTAAATTTTGAAACATTAAAAATGAAAATTGAGGTAATAAAAATATTTCAATTCTTAAAATACGAAGACAAGTGTAAGCACATGCTTTAATTAACGATGTCAACATTATTTGTCAAAATAACAAATTTATTTATTGATAGAACAAACTTTAAGTACTTAAATTAAACTGTTTAAAACACGAGTATTTAATTTGTTATAAGGTAAACCATATTGTTTTATTCTGTAATTGCTTTAAAAATTATATATATATATATATATATATTTTTTTCATTAAAGGTTTATTGAATTATAAGCTATGCAACAGAAGATAAATTTTTTTTCATTTATTTTACTTCTGACCTTAGGTGTGAGAATGAACCGATCTCGAATCTAGAACCATAAAAGACGTTAATAAGTTAATTGTCACCACCGATCTTCGGTTGAATTACACAAGAACAACACTCAGACAACTCTAAAAGCTGCAGCGTCATATCACTAATTACAGGCCCAATTACATACAAACCTTCTTCACCAGAGGAACACGACTCAACTCCACTAAGATTATCACTCTCCGCTATCACATCTTCAAGCTGCAGATTTTTACTAAAATGCCAGATCATTTATCAAATCATTATCTTAAATAAAAAAAATAATTAATAAATTAGATAAATAATTTACATATCAATTAAAATTAAACTTGATTGCAGTTTCTAAATCTCCTTATTAGTTTTTTTTTTTATCATTGAACCAATATTTATTAATAAATTAAAGATGTAGTTAAAATTACCTAACGATTAATATGTCGACCTTGATTGATAAAGTAATTAAAATTAATTGTTGATTTAAGTTTCTTACCTTAAATTGACATTAATCACTTACCAAGCACAAACAAAATTTTAAAATCTTCTTTTATTTTTGAAGTACTTTCCATCTTATTAACAAAAAAATAAACCTACAGTATAAAAGACAACAATAAAAATTACAGACGAGCCTAGACAAGGAGGCCATCCATATCCATTCCGTTATTAGGAGAGTTTTAGTTTTAACAAAATAAAAATTTCTCCTCTTCTTTTCAAACAAAACCCTAACTCTAATCTATTCAGTTTGGGCCTCGAAATACCTATCTCTCTGCCTTTTTATCTTTCTCTCCATCGACTTCTCTACAATAGACCCGACCGATCTCCTCTGTGTAACAGGTTGGTATCTCTGTCTACTATCTTTGATAGGAAAATGGAAAAGCATTCCTTTAATCTATTATTTCGCGTTGATGTTGATTTGATGATTAAATCGCGTTGTCCCACTGCTTTGTTTTTCAATTAATGAAAGATTAGCGGTTTGGATTCGTTTTTGTGCTTTTAGATTCGATTGGGAAATTACGGGTTGATTTTGTTGGATAATTTTGATTGATCCAAAGATAATGGTGTTTTGCTAATTGAAAATGTGTGATCTCATTCTTTTGTGGCTAATTTGGATTTCTTTGATTATTTGGATGTTTTATCGGGACAACGAAAAGAGAATTCTATTGCATTTTATGATTTAGGCTGTTTCTTAGCTGCCCTTAATTGAGTGATTGCGTTTAGAAAAAGGACTTGAGTGATTGCATTTAGAAAAAGGACATAGTCTATTGTTGTTCATTCTCTGTAAGTGAAGGTTAACTATTAATCCGGTTTGACTAATTTTGTTTCTTCTTTTCATTGTCAAATTTTGGCTGCAACTGAGTTAATTTTATAGTTCTTAACTTTGATTGGGCTGTTTCAGGGATGCATTTTCTGGAAGTCTTTAGCTATGTACATTAGTCTTGTTTGTAAAATGATTGTAGAGTCAATTTTACTCTTGGAATAGTTTGAGATAATGCACTTTCAAGCCTTAGTTATTGAAACATCATGAAGACAAATCATTGAAGTAGAATAAAAAGAGATAAGGGGACAATCAAGTTATTGTTTAGGCAAATTATAAAAGTAGAATAGAGGAAGAGAGCCTTCTTGTTTTTCTTTTGTTTTTCGCTAGAGACGGAGAGGAGCTGATATTTTGAGAAGATGTTATAGATGCTCTAAATTCAAATACTATACAATAGGGGACTACTCCAAATTAAGGAAACCTTGAGAGACTTTTGTGGGGTATCTCATACAACGTTGCCTTATCATCTAGACAAGATCTGTAATTAAAAGCTCTGTAATGCCATAAATTCATGATCTTATCACTTTCTCTGCCTTTCTTGAAGGTCTTGTTTTTGGTTTTGCTTTTTTTTCGTCTTTGGTAATCCAATGAAAGTGATAGCTTATTGGAGTTATGCCATGTGTATAGGCCATAGGTAGTGCATAAACATTCCTATCCGTTCTTCCTTGGAAATTTGAAGTTAAGAGAGTTTTGCTTTTTGAAGCTGTTATTGCATATTAGTTTCTTAACGTGTCTCATGCTGATTCATAAGTTCTTTGCTTTGTCAGTGAATGAAGAACACAGCTTCTATTCCCCCCCCCCCCCCCCAACACACACACCAAGAAAAAGAAAAGAAAACAGCTATATGAATACACAAGTAATCATATTTTAATCTTTGTCGTTGCTGAAGGGTCTTTTGCTTCTTGTATTCAGAAGAAATCCACAATTCAAGGACAGTTAGTTTCATCTTATTTAGTTGTCATTTGTTGCATAAACAATTTCCTTCCTTCGCAACAATTTTCTGGAAAGATTGCTTAGTTTTTAACTTCATTGGAGTCTAATGCTTTTTTTGTCTAAATAAAATCCATTAGGACACATGTTAAAGTTTGTGTAGTGTATAAGTGTGGGAAGTAAAATGGAGCTTAGAACTTGTCAAACATAGCTTGCAAAGCGGTTAAAATCATATCCAGTTTGTGTAGCTTATAAGTTTGGGAAGTAAACTTGCTTTTGTGTTCTTTTTTTTTTGAAGTCATAATTTGTATGATTCATATCTTGCTTGTAAAACTTCTGGCTGAATCACAAGCACTGTATGCAGAAAGAACTCATAGTACTAGTGCTGCATTGAAGCATTGGAAAAAAAATCATTTCAAAGGATTTTTCCGGAATGATACTTTTTGTATAGGTATTTTTGAGTAATTTGATGAAAAATGTACATCTTGGAGGAGGAATTTTGTCAATCTTTTGTCTCAAGTACCTGCTTATTGAGTCTCGCTCACCTCATCTTTTATGATGTAATGATGTTTGAAACTTTAATTTATACATACTTATTGGTCAGATATGTATGAATGGTATGCATAATGGACTGTAATTAGGTCTCTTGTTGTTGTTAGGGACTTACTGGTGAGCCTTTTATCTATCAATTTTCAGTAATTCATTATTTTATACATTGCAGTGACATATTTGTCCCCCAAGGAGATGTCTCCAGCATCCAGATCCAAGTCCAAGGACAAAAAAGTGGGCAAGGACAACCAAAAGGCTTCTTCAAAGGCTTCAGGAGGATCTGCTAATGCAAATAATGGTATCCCAGCTAGTGCATACAATCCACTATCGGGAACATTTCATACCCTTGAAACGGTGCCAATATCTTCTGCTTCACCTGTTCACAGCAATGGTCGTTTTCGTAACATAGACGAGACAGATGAGCATTTTGGGGGCTCACTAGGAGCTGGGGTTGAGTATGATTCTGTTTCTAATAATGGTAGCTGGTCTGGTGAGTCAGAAGATCACAAAGAGAAAACATCTAATCCTGCTGTCCGACAGGAAACAGTACCAGGAGCAGACAACGACAAGCGAGAAAAAATCCGTCAGAAGAACGAGAGAAAGCATCAACGTCAGAAGGAAAGGCGAGCTCAGGAATTGCATGAGAGATGCAGTGGCTATCTAATGTCACGAAAACTTGAAGCACTTGCCCAGCAACTTGTGGCAATGGGATTTTCTCAAGAGCGAGCAACAATGGCGCTTATATTGAATGAAGGCAAAGTAGAGGAGTCTGTTGCGTGGCTGTTTGAAGGGGGTGAAGAAGCAGACAAGCACAGGGATTCAGCCCTTGGGGGTGGAAACTTGAAAATTGACATATCAGAAGAGCTTGCTCGGATTGCTGATATGGAGATAAGGTACAAGTGTACAAAGCAGGAGGTTGAAAGAGCTATTGTTTCTGCAGAGGGTGATCTTGAGAAGGCAGCAGAAATTTTAGGAGCACTGAAGCAAGACCCATCTTCTGCTCCACCTAAACCAGAAGAAACTGGTGATCCTCCGACTGCCAATAATGGTAAGCTTTCAGTGGTAGCAGCTAGTCAGAACTTAGCAGTAAGGCCACAACCAAAACCGGCTCCATCTCCTATAGTACAGCAAAGAAGGGATGATAAGGATTTTAACTACACAAAAATGGCTGTTACAGTGGGAGGATCTTCAGAATCTGTTAATAAAGGTGTACAGCCTTTGAAGAGAATCCAACCAAAGTTGGACTGGTCGAAATCCCAACAAACTTCTCTGATGGCTGAGAAAAGGTGGCCAGGCGCAGGATCAAATCCTTCCCTCTCATATTCTTTGGCATCACCCTTGCAGGTGCCACCGCCGCCAGCGAAGTCAGAAAGCCGTTATGTAGCTGTTGGAAGTGAATTTAAGAACCTTCAGCAGTCATCAGTTAGGGAACCAGTTATTATGATGCAGAGAGCCCAGTCTGTAAATATAAAGCAGATTCCAGCCACAAGCATAAGCTCAACTCCCCCTGGAACAGCCACCAGTTGGTATCCTACAAATAGTGTTGAAATTATGAAGTCAAATGGATTTATGCCACATATTCCTAGCGCTAGAAGCTTAAGCCCGAACAATCTGAGCTCGAATCAGATGTACCACCAGTTTCATTATCAACATCAGCAAAACTTTGCTCCCAGCGGCAGCCCAGGGGATTCCCCAGGAACTAGTCGAGGAAATGGTCTATGGAGTAGAACTGGTGCGTCTCCCACACTTGCCGCTGCATCCTCCCTTGGATTGTTTTCTGGGTTGGGTTTGACTGGCTCATCGGGGGCTTCTTCTCCTGTTGACTGGAGTAGTGGTGGCTCAATGGGGCATTTAGATTACACCAACATAGACTGGAGTTTGGATCGAGGTTTACCTTCCCCTAGGCCCAGTGGATTGTGGCTAGGGTCAACATCATCTATGAAGACCACCCACTCGTATGATTCCAATATTAGTAGATTGGGCGCTAAACATGCCATGAGACTGTCTCCTAACAGCAATGGTGTTCCTATTGCGGGATTGCAGGAAGGTGGAGTGGCTACTGCTGAATCATCTGCTGTTGGTTCTCGTGATTGGACGTCACCGTTTGAAGGAAAAGATCTTTTTAGTTTACCTAGACAGTTTGTTTCTTCTCCCTCTCTCTAGTGTGGGGAAATGACCTAAATGAATAAAACGAAGAAAAGACCAAAAACGTGCTTGGATTTTATGCTTCTTGGTTTTTGTATTAGTGAGAAAAGCATCTAAGAGTCCTTTGCTTGATCTTTCCTTTTGTTTTATTTTGTTCTTTTGTTTCCTTATTTTCGCCAGTCTCTCTGGTTTATATTGGGTTTAAAGGGAAAAAAATGTGAGGTTCTTTACAATCAAAGCTTCGAGTGAGAGGTGTCCATCCAATAAAGACAGTATCAAAAAATGGGGCATAAGAGGCATGGAGCTCAAAAAAAAGAAAGAGATTGTGGGAGGAACATAGAATAAAAGGGGTAATAAAGAAGCTCTCTCCGAGCATGAGTTGGTTGTTTCACCCGGTGATCTGCTGCTGGTATCAACAAGGATAAAATGTTTGCGTGGATCTTTGTTCAAGTTTCCCTGAGTTATAACATTTTACAGCACCCTTCTCTCATTTCTACATTGAGGACTCCTCTCGAGTCTCCTACGCCTATGTGGAGCACCTGAAGGTAATCATTAGTTCAAGAAGCTCGGATTTCCACTTTTATTTTGGTAATAGAGAATGCTTGATGTCACACTCCTATAACTCATTCTCTGTCCAACATACTAGGTTGAAATGCATTTTTAGATTGGCACCACACCAACGTAATTTTCTAGTTCAATTATAAGATTTCTCGCACCAATTTGCAAACTGATTTCCTAAGGGAGTAGGGCCAACAAAGTCCGTATCAAATTGAATAATCGATGGAGGTGAGCTGATTGGCACCGCCTCTAATTTAGGACCCAGCGTGTCTTGGCCATGGTGCCTTCCAAGGCATAAATTGGCATATAGACAACACGGAGAGTTGGCGAAAATTTTGGGTAGAGAATTAGAATGGAAGCAGAGGATGGCAGGAGGAGAAGGTGGTTTGGATTCTGGAGTAGATGAAAGTTTTGATACTGTTCTGTGAAAGCAAATAAATATACATAAGCATGGTCAAAAAGAAGAATGTCAAACTATTTAGACTCTGAAACATTTCTTCTAGTTCTTCCGAGCTTGGTCTTTTACCACCCTAGGCAGAGTGGCCTTTGAATCATTAAGCCTGAAATTCGACATCATTGAATAAATACAAATAACATTGATTTTTATTTTACAGGACAACAAATATCACCCGGTAGTTTGTGCAAAATCCACGGGTTGGCTACATGTAGTTGAAGCAGGTTCTCTATACCACTGATTTGCTTCACGAGTGATAAAGTTCGCTTCTGCATTTTAAAAGAACTCTAAAGTCAGCTATAAAGACAAACTTACAAACGTGTGGAACTGAGATAATGCTTTAAGAATTCTGTAAGGTTCCCGGAGCCACAAATTTCACAAGAGAAACTTTGGAAAACAAAGTACAATAATGTTCTATCAGGAATTAAGGCTCCGATAAAATCCAGGCCAATACATCGCTAAGTTGAATCTCCGTCTAATATGATAATTTAGAACTGGAATCACCTCCAAGTCAAGGATTTTATAATCTCAAACTAAATTGGATTTTACGAGGAAACCAATCCATATCATGCCCTAAGAGGCAAGAGTAATCCTGTTTTTAACCAATCCATATCATGCCCCAAGTGACAAGAATAATCCTGTTTTTCTCAACTGCGCATGAGCTATCTTGTCCCTGATATGGTGGTAATAATTGAATTCTTTAAAACCATTCGAGATGACAAGTTTTAGATGAATTTTCATCTCTACCTAATTCGTGGACATTATTGATTGGCTCAGGAGTTCAACAGTAATATTAGGCCAACCAAGAGGCAGTAAGCAATCACATAAAATTACTTGAGGGTTACCTGACAAGAACACATCCCGGTACTCATCATCATCATATACAAATTGTGGAGGATCTGGGGAACCAATTCCAACGATGGTGCTTCCACTGCTCATATATGTTGAGAGAAAAAAGAAATGAGCTTGCAAGAACTAAGATGATGAAATCAAACTTAAAAATTTATCAGTATGGACATCCAGGAGTAAGACTCTAAAACCTCAAGACTTAATTTGAGCTCCTATAAATAGTACAAGGTTCAATCAAATCTCGTAGTAGAATTTATGCATTTGAAGACCCAGGGGGGGTGGAAGGAAGTGGAAACAAAAGAGGCTGCATAAAAAACATTTTAAGACTCATAGGCATGGAAGACAATGAAGTCACAGCTAGTTAGATCAAATAATGAATTAAGAGGAGCAATACACTACCTAACGAGCACAAACCGAAGGCATTAATTGCATTAATTGTCATTCACCTTAAAAGCTTGTTATTAGCTTAATAATAGACCCAATAGGTCATCTAATACAATAAACATGTACTTCGTAATTTGTCCATCTACTTGACAAGAGAAGACCTTTTTCAAGAAAGAATTTTTAATACTGTAAAACAGACATTTTTCTTGGAGATGATTGAAGTGGCAGAATTAAGTCCTTTAAGTTTCACCATAGATAAACCTTCAAGATACAGAGTTTCTATGTAATGTTTTTCTCCCTGAATAATCTCTCAGGAACTGTTTTCCCTAAACCAAATGGATAATTTTAATCTTATGCAGCTACTATATTAAAAGAACAGAAAACTTTCAAGTCTCAATACATCCATTCAACCTGTCACTTTTAGGAATATAAGCTTTCAACTGATTTGGAAGACATACTACCAATGATTCCCAGATCCTTAAGCAATGGTGTAAAAAGTTCTGCTGATTCAAATATAGATCAAAATGATTGGATGACGTAGTATATGTATTCATCTGTATTTAAGTGTCGAACAAGACAATCCTTATAGCATTCTAATATTCTTTTCAAAAAACTATTATTTCTTGCTTTTACTGCCTTTGAGCCTATTTTAGCTTGACTTGTATGGGACTAAGGTTGGGATATGTCATATTAAAGAATATAAGAATAAGGAAGAATATCATTCTTTTATTCTAATTAAATTTGGTAGTTATATTTTGAGTTGAATATAGAAACTCGCTTTAAGTCCCTAGAACAGCAGCAATGAAAAGAGAAATAATGCCCGAAATTTTGAGACTTATCCAGAAGGTTCCAGAGAGTATATATTACATCCAATTTGATAAGGAGACAGCTCAATTAACCTAAAACCCAAAATTGAAGTTACAGTGGTTTTTTTGTCCAAAGTTACAATTATTAAGTGCGAATTTGAGTTGCCTGCAGACAGTATGTAACAGAACAAGTGAATTTATCGGTGACCGCAATATGAAATCTCATGTGTCGACAAAATATCAATGTCATTGAGTAGTTGTTGAATGGGATATAGTCTTGGATATTAAACTTCTTCAACCTATGTTAAATACTGAACTGAAAATAAACATTTAAATAATTGCTGCAATATATGTACCTCCCAGACATGAAAACAGCGTCATATTCTCCACGCCCAGCTGCAATTATACGCTGTTTTAATCGTTTAAGAGAAGGGAGAACTTCGAATGCAGGAGGTTCTGCAAATAATACATGTACAATCATGTAAGCAATGAATCTGCAGATAAAAGAGGCTTTGTCTCGGTTCCAAAACTACTGTGAGGCAGTTTCTGCTACACTGAGGATAGGAATGATTACAAAATTCAGACACTAACTCGGTGCAGATCAGGTTCAAATTGCAATCCAAAAATTTTGTTGTAAAATCATAGGAAAAAGGTTATTTTGATACAAAATTCCTGTGACAGAAATGCATGCTTTAATGTTTGAAAGTGAAACAGCCTCTTTCCAGAAATCAAGTCTAATTACCAGCCCAGAACCCACCTGATTACATATGCACGAAACCCAACCCAATAGGGTAAGTAAAGGCCAGGTTACCCAATATCAATAAATGTAAGGAAAAAAAAAGAAGTTCTTGAGTGGGGCAAGGTAAAGGGGGACAGAAGGTGCAGGTGAATTCATACCCAAATCATTGATACAAACATCTTGTGATATTCCACTCTTTGAGATCTTCTCCAGCAGTGTCAAAGGATCAACCATACTAGTTTGATCTACTCGAAGACGCTGAGAAATGAGAACTTCTTTTAGTGGTAAAATAATGAAAGCAAAAAATATCAGAACAACCATTTTTTTCCACAACTTCGAACTGCATTACCTTGTAAACTTCAGCCGTAGAACATGCCTCCTGAGGCTTTATGAGAACCATTGGAATGTCCAAGGGTACAGGTGGGAGAAGATCTTGAACAACCTGCACATACCAGCATAATGTTCAAGTGGGAATTCAGCAAGTTAAGCCACAGACTGACTGTATGAGTCACTGTTCCAACCGACTATTTGTGGGTGGTGGGTAAGTGTGTTCTTGTAATAAACACTAAAATAAGAGAGTTGAAGGCACTCAATACTGGTGTATGACTAAATAATCTGAAAAAGTACTGTGCCTAAAGATCAAAGGAAGTTTAGGCGGGGTAGAATGATGTGATCAACAAAAGGAACCTACTCTCAGAAACAGTATTTTTGCATCTAACCAACAGTATTTTTGCATCTAACAGCTGGTTAGATGCAATAAAAAGAGGCAGTAATTCCATTGCAAGCAATGTAATAGTGGGCATTGTAGCTCAGAGTAATTGATTTCATTGGTAAAAAAAGGAAAAAAGAATAATTAATATCTCAATCAAAACAATAATTTAACAAAATCTCCATTTAGAATGGAGGCATAAAGTAATTGTGCCAAAGACTTTGTTGAATTTCATAATCTATTATCAAGAGAAGTCTGACTCCAAAAATCAAAATCCTTACACCCAACTACATCAAGTGAGGGATAGTAAACTCAAGGCTGGTTTTTTCAGACACGGGAATGGAACCCAAAGCAGCATTCTGCATAGGCTTTCAGAACACAGCCTAGTCCCACGTATCAAACATTGAAAAATTATTTGCAGCACTATTTTGCGACCACAGAGCAAGATGGGAACACGGAAGGAAAAGGACTAGCATCTCTGAGCTGAAATTTAGGTATAACAAAGACATACCTCACCTCGACCAGTACAGTAGGCAGCTCCTTGAGACAAAAAGAAAGGAATATCTGAACCAATCTCACTTGACCATTCTTGGAGTTCCTTCTCAGTGGCAACACAACCATTGAACTGGTTTGCTGCCCAAAGTGCAGTTGCAGCATTGCTGCTTCCACCACCAAGCCCTGCCCCAGTAGGCACCTTCTTATCAAGATGGATCTGCCCACATTTTTTAAAAGAGAATATACACTGAAGATGCAACTTGTCTATGAGAAAATATTCACATAAAGTCTAGAGATATTTAAGATGATCTAAATGGCTTCTTACCCAGAAGAAGTTGCTACTACCAGTTTTTTCCCTGTAGAGGTTAAGGGCTTTAATAATCTGCAAAGGGAAAGTCACAAAATATTCAGAAGATTAAAAACATAAACAAGAAAAAAAAATCAGACAATTACAGTAACTTTATGCCTTACCAAATTTCTATCATCAAGGGGGATACCAGAGACATTGGTTGACAAACGATCTTTAGTTTTAGATGGTGACAAAGAGAACTTAATTATATCTCCAAGGCTAATTACCTGTGTGCACAAAAAAAAGTGCCAATTTTGTGAGTTTTAAATGACACAAAGATATACTTGCAAAAATAATACTTAACCCAACAATGACCATCTATCTCAACAAAGAATGAGAATTTAATTTACTTAATTTTTATTTTATTTCACAGCTGAAATACAGAAATGAAACTATCATGTATATAACTCCAATTCGGATGATGAACTTACATGAAAGAGAGATGCCAAATCATGATACCCATCTTCCCTTTTATTGGTTATTCTCAAGAAAACATTAATCTGCATCACATAGACCACCAAAATCAGGAATTAATTTACTTAAAAAAAGGCTCAAATGCCACAAAATTTAACTCAAAGCAAGAGAGTAATTACCTTGCACGGTGAGAACAGAGTGAGCCTTGAAAGGGGAGCATCCCCGTCCACTTCATCTGCTAACTTGTTTATCTTCTCATCCCGGTCATACACTATCTACCACCACCACCACCCAACTAACAATTATATTTAAAAACTATAAATTAAATAAATTAGAACATGAAAGAACAAAACCCATGAAATTTTAAGCAACAACAGTAGTGAAATTGACTGATACTTGAATTAAAATCACAATAACAAAGGTAAATGAGAATACAACCTCAATTTTTTTTCTGGTTGCTTTGACAACTGGGGTTCTCTGAAACTTCAATTTTGTAACAAAAGAAGAAGACCCATGCGGCCTAAATGAAGGGACACTGCTTTTGAATGAATCAAAAGAAGGCGAGAAGAGGTTGTGACTGCAGAGGAAATGAGAGGTAACCATGGCTATGGTGTCTGCCCAAGTGCATAGAACAAAATTCTGCAAAATTTAAGGAAAAGCAGATTGCTGTTATTGCGTTTTATATTTATAATTTTATATACTCCGTATAAATTAACTTGGACAAACAGAAGGAATCAAATTCGTTGACATATATTTCTACTCTCTATTATTGTGGTCTTCAGGTTTGGTGACTGATACCTAATAACATGATACATGTTGCCTTGAAAGAAGAATAAAGAAATCTAAACGAATAATTATGTTTGGGCTTTGACAAATCTACATGAGCCCAGTTCCTGAAAGGTAAAAAAATTTCTCAGGCCCAAAATATTCAATCAACTTAACGACCCAGCCCAGACCTTGACTAATTACAGAGCCATATAGGCCCAATAACATTCTAGGGGGAAAAGGAAGGAAAAATCCTACCATAACAATTCAGTTTCCCGCGCAAAAATGAAAATCCTGTTATAAATTCCTAAATTAACTATTTATGTAGCTCCAAAAGTTGAAAACCTTGACAACATGTGTTGAGAGGTTGATGGAAAGTAGAAATAAATTTTACTTAGACCCATATGGATTGTATAAAAATGAAATAAGAAAGTGAAGTTTGAGAAAAATTGATAGGATACATTGTTGATAATTTTTGTTGATAAGAGATATTATTTTATGTTTAATTGAAAAAAATAAAATCACCTCAATCATTTTATTGACTCAATATTCTCAGACTTTTGTAAGTATTAATTATATTCCGGTCTTATTTCATTTTTTTTTTCAAGTAATTGACATGAAAATGTTGGATTTGTTATCAATTTAAGCATTTAACACAATTATTGTCTGTGGTTATAAAATTTTTATTTTAAAAAAACATTCTTAAATAATCAAGGGTTAAATTGTAATAGTATTATTAAAAGTGCTAACACTCATATTTATAATTGTAATTATCACAATTATTTAATCATGATTATCTTGTAAATGTATGTTTTTTTTTAAATTCTCATGTATTTAGTTTTTTTTGATATATAAATTTTTTTAAAATATATATTTAATCATAATTATATAATAATTTTTATTAAAAGTCATGGTTTAGTCATAATTTTTATTAAAAGTCATAGTTAACAAATCTGAATCATATCCATTTAAACGAATATAAATAAAATAAATTAATTTTTCATAATTATACGTAATATTTTATAAATTTTAATAATTTTAAATTCAAATAATATACTAAATAAACATATTATAAATATGTAAAATTTTATCCCTGCCGAATATTTATTCCCGTCGAATGGAATGTAGCGAGAAAAATAGCAGTACGGTCCACCCCCATCCGTCAATAAAAAACCCATTTAACCTCAATCGTGTGAGAACTGAAACAAAGAACGCAAACAAGAAAAACGGAAAGGAAGACAGAAAAGAAAATGTCACTATGTTGCCTTTCTTTCCAATTTCCAAGTCCCCCAATCCCTTCAAGAAACCATCAATTTTCTCGCGTTTCTTCGCCTAATCAGCACAAACCCTCCCTTTCATCGAAATCAAGATCACTTGTACATCAAAACCAAGAAACGGCAACCTTCAAATGCTTCTCTCAGAGGCAACAGTCCACTAAACCACAAGAACTTGAATTTGAAAGGCTTTTTTCCAATCTTAACCAAGCCACATTGAAGAGAGAACCTGGTACTGTTATTTTCTCAGTTTACTCTTTTTTAAATTGAAAATTCAAGTGCTCCCTGTTTGGATCTTTGCTTTCAGTTTAAGTATATTCCTTTTTTGTTTTTATTTTACAGGAAGTTTGTCAAGTGCGATTTTATTGGTTGCGGGTACTACGGTATGCATTTTCTTCTTGCTAGTTGCTAGTTGCTAGTTGCTACCACCTAAAAGGGAAGAAAAGAAAAAGAAAAGCTTATAAATGTAACAAATACGAGCCATTCGTGAAAGTTGTTATTGAATCCTGCATGATGCCCGTCGCAAAATATACTGTCCAGATTTTGTTATTGCGGCAAGCGAGTAGATTTTCAAATTAGAGAAGGTCATGTTTTTGGAGTTTTTTTTTAAAAACAAAAATTTCTAGTTTTCCCTCAATTGCTGTGGAATTCTTTAGGTAGGTGCTGGGATTCTTGCAATTC